>JAWNOV010000113.1:2207500-2807500 GCA_035045575.1 Drosophila falleni | reverse complement strand
AAATACATAATTACCCCGTTGGCTTAACGGCTTTTATCAGCCGTCAATTGTAAATGAATTATGAACCAGAGTTGGAATCCGAATGAAAATATACGCTGTGTATGTTTGTATGTAAGTATATACGTATAATCTCAGAGTAGTTTGGAAAATTGATTGTTATCGTTGTGCTTAATCGAGTTCATAGTCTGAGGTCACCCGCTTGTTGATTGCGTTGCGAGTGAACCAATGGACTTGAATCGTATTTAACTGCATGCTTTCATCTATTTTAATGGAATCTACATTTCTACATTTCCACTTTTATTTATTTTTTGGGTCAACATGCAACACGGGCAAGTTCAATAAACAATCAGCTTATCAGCAAAATTTCAGTCAAAGTTATGAAATTTTTTACGTATAATTATTGAGAATGCGCATAAATATGAAATTTTATTTCGACAATCTTCAGTGTACCATATAAATCTCATTAAATATAAAAATAATATTTTAGTTTATTTGCTTGAATTTTATAATGCCAATTTTTGACTATTTTGCCATATTTTAAATTATAAATATTATAATATCTCAATAAATTTAAATTTTAGTTACTTTGATAATAAATATATTATATTTTGCTAATTAAATATTTCTTATAGCTAATTCAAATAATTTAACAACACATATTTAATGTCAAGTATTTTAAAGCTTAGTTTAAATTTACAATATATTTTATTAATTACTGTGGACGGCAGTCCGCGCTGTTGACGAACGCAGCACGAAGGGTGCGAAGGGCGACTAGTAATATGTATATAATATATATATCAGATCGAGTTTTATACCGATCGAAAGGCTTAGTCCTAACTTACAAAATGGTATACTAAAAACTTTTTATAACACACGTAAGTAACAACATTGCGCAAAAGTAATTATTATGTTAAATTTTGGAGCTGGAATATGCTTTCGTCACTAGACTTTTACCTCGTGTAAAGGTTTTTTTTGTGGGATTAACAATAGCTTAAATAATATAAAATTCAAGTAAAAACTAAATCTTTAATCAATTGATGCCTCAAATTTAAATTTAAACGCAATTCGTTCTTCATATTTTGAAAATATAATAAAAGCAGCTTTTATTTGTACTATATAATATTTATTTTTTTATGCTGTAATTAATATTTTACATGAGAGACAAAATGAAATGATTATTTTACAAGTATTTTTTAAGAAATAATGAGATTTCTTTGTTTTGCCACATGTTACCACTATGAGTATTTCTTTCAAATGTTGCAACTATTTCCGCCTTAGCGATTTATGCGAGAATCCCCATTAGCCTCAGTCGGAGTCCAAGTCTCCGTTTCAGACTCCGCCTGAACTCTCAGCAAATGTTCCCTCTTCGTTGTCTCTGAAATTGTAGTTTGATTAACTGTTTGTTATAAACAAACACAAATAGAAACACAATCACACACACACACACACAAACACACACTGGTATATATGTATTTTGTGAAGTACACTATGAATATGGTACTGTTTTGGATCTAAGAACCAGCGATAATCTCGTACATTGACCGCAGTGTTAATCGCACATTAGGTCGCCTTATAAACTGTGTCGTTGTCGTCGGCTGCGCTGCCAGCTGATAAGATAAGAGTACACTGATAGAAAAAATGTTATAAAATTTGAAATTTTGGTCTCAAAACTAAGATTTTTAGTCTAAAAAATGCGTCAAGAACATAAATTTCTTAAATTAAGAGAACACATCTTGTTTTTATGAACATTTTAAATGAGACCAAGTTCTTATTTAAAGAATAAATGTTCTTAAAATTAAAATCAAACAATAAATTAAAACAAATTATTTTTACTTTTAAATTCAAATTTATTTACATTTTATTCCGGTTTAGTTACTTTTATAAATGTTATTTTAATTTGTTACAAATGGGACCTATTTATACCTACCTAGTACCTATTTATACTTTCCTAATAATTTAAGTTTTTATTCTTGTATTTAGACTTTAAGATTTTTTAGATTAATAATCGTAGATTTAGTAATTTGGTCTTAAAATAATCTTATTTTAAGAACAAAATATTTAAGATGAATGTTCTTGATTTTAGAATTGGGTCTTTTTTTTCAGTGTATGCGGCCATGTGCGGTCTGTGCTCATGCCGTTGTCGGTATGTCAGCGATAGCTGCAGCTGTTCCGATCGAGTTTCGATCGAATTCCGCATCATTGCTGGCAGCTGGCAGTCATGGACACAACGTTGAATGGATCACATCGCCTGATCGCGTTTTTAATCGCGCTCCTCGGTTACTGTTGCTGCCTGAGTGCAGGTCAGCTCACGTTGCCAAAGGATGTGGATCTGAACGAGCTGGGAGCACAATATCTGCCGGCGGGCTATGCCCAATCGAATATCACCTATGCGGACTTCCAACGCCTATTAAAGCAAAAATGCCAGAAGGCGAATTCGGCGCTGCCGGAAGGCGAAGTCGATGCGGCAAAGTTGAGTGGCAATATTGAGCAGGCAGCAATAAATTTGATGCAGTGCGTTGGTGGCCTGGTCAACATTACAGCCGTGCTGGAAGAAGTGGAACTGGCGAAACCCAAGGGTGATCTCGATGTTGTCTTTGAGAAATACTGCCTGCGTCTGCCCAACATGACCAACTGTCTGACTGAGTTCAATTCAGCGCTCTTGCCCTGCATGACGCGAGAGGAGCGCAATCATAATTCCATGATGATGCGCATCATGGGCAAACTGCTGGACTTTGTCTGCTATAAGAATGGCGATCAGATAGCGCTCTTCATTGCCGAACAGGGACCCGAATGCCTCGAACAGCACAAGGATAATGTCGGCACCTGCCTCCAAAATACCTTTGGACACTATCTGCCCAACCAGTTGAATGTGTCGACTTTGGTGTTACCCGATCTGGTGCTCGGACCGAAACAGTGTGTCGAGCTGCATGACTTTGAGACATGTGTGTTGCGCCACCTGGAGACGTGCGACAACATAACGCCCAGCAACATTGTCGAGTCCATGTTCCGCTATGTGCGACGACAATCCGACTGCCAGCAGACCATTAATCGCGAGATCAGAGATAACAGTGAGGCCCTCGGTCTGAGAGCGGGTGCAGCTTCCTTCAGTTGGAGTTCAGCGGCGTTCTTCCTGCCTCTAGCATTACTACTTCGCTCGATTTAGTTAGATTAACTAAATTCAAACTATACTCTCACTTGCAGTCAGCACACATACACACGCACTAGCGAAATACACACATTCATATTCACAATGCAGCTGCAAGACTGACTTCACATCACTTGAAATGCAACAATTTTTTTTCCTCCCTTTTTTTGTAAATTTTTTTTTTTATTAATAAACGCTTAAATTTATTTTTGAATATGATACCATGTCTAAATTTTTCTGAAATTAATTAAGCAAAGTATAATTTTATTTTATTTAATTTTGAGACACGTTTTAAACATAAATTTAAATTTTTTAAATAATCTCTTGATAAAATCTTTCTATTGCCGAAATACTTAAACAAAAAAACTTTAAACAAGGTTCTTTTTGTTATTTGATTTTGAGACATGTTTTAAACATAAATTTATAATTTAAAAATTCTCTTCATAAAATCTTTCTATTGCCAAAATACTTAAACAAAAAAACTTTAAAAACGGTTCTTTTTTTATGTAATTTTCAGACACGTTTTAAACATAAATTTATAATTTAAAAATTCTCTTGACAAAATCTTTCTATTGTCGAAATACTTAAGCAAAACAACTTTAAAAACAGTTCTTTTTTTTTTTTATTTTAAGACACGTTTTAAACATAAATTTATTATTCAAAAATTCTCTTGATAAAATCTTTCTATTGCCGAAATACTTAAACAAAAAAACTTTAAACACGGTTCTGAGTATAATTTTGTTAAAATTCTTGCAAAAGTAAACCACTTTTTGCTTGTATATTTTTAGCATTCAATGATCAAAATCATTTCAGATCCTGATGATATCGTTTAAAGATTGTTTTGACATTTGAAATTTGTGCTCTATTAAAAATATACTTTGTTTCATATGTAATTTGAAGACTTTCAAAAAAGAATCTGCATTCATGAATTTAATTTTAAAAATTAAAAATTTAGTAATTAACTTTGGGTAATTATAAAATTGCCCTTTTGTTTTCAAAAACTTATAGCAGTTAAGTTCGTTGGTATTTTATAATTATATTTAATAAAGTCGACGCGACGTATGCGCAATGTGTCCATAAGCCGCTTAACGGCTTCGCTTTTAATGCCTGGCAGCAAGCTGAAAGTCCCAAAAGTGTTAAGTTTCAAGAAGCATAAACACGACTCTGAAATATGAACAGCAGTGCCACAACGGGCGGCATGTGGCTTGTGGCACGAAGCACGAAGAACGAAGCACAAGGCAAATTGCAATGTGCTTATCGGCCAGTTAGCAGCCGGGTCAGTGTCCGTCCACCGTCTGCCGTCTACGGTCCAACTGTCCGTCCGTCCGTTGGATTGCTGACTGGGCCAGTACCTTATCAGGCACTTGCGTAGCAAAACAATGAGACTGGATTTTGGGGTATGAAGTATGATGCTTCTTCTGCTGTTGCTGATTCTATTTCTGCTTCTACTTCTACTTTTACACTTAGAAATTTTACTTGCCATATTCAAGAAAATCGACATTTGAGAAAAATTTTCTATGGGAAAAATTTTTCATCCAAATAGAAAGCACCACCCTAAAATAAATGCTTTAGGGTTAATTTTCCAAAAATCCAAAAGTGTTCATTTCAGTTTAGGAAAATGGCCTTTAATCGGTTGCTCAAAATTCTTTCTGTATTTAACGGTGAATTGCCTTGAAAAACGCACCAAAATAATAAGACTTTGAGACATACTATTTATGATATTCTATTCACAATGACATGGTTTATAAGTTGTGTTGTGTTGATTTCATAGGTTCCGTGGCTCTGTGGTTAGAGACGCTAACCTGCCACATTTTCAGTCTGGCTCAGTATCATAAGTCATGAAAAAAAAATAAAAAAATTTTTTTAATAGTTTTTAAATTCAGAAAAATAAAATAAAACAAATAAAAAACAAAATAATAAAAAAAAAAATGAAGTAAAAAACAAAATAAGTAACAACTAGTGGGCCGGTGCTACAGTCGAGCATACTCGACAGTCGGAGACCCCGTACTTACTATGGAAAAAACTTATAATGGAAAAAAATTAAAAATAATTTAGTTAACTTAAATGCATATTCTATCAGGTTGATTACGATGTCTCATGAAACATACTTAGACTTAATTTTCGCCCGATCGGTTCTATGAGAGCTATAAGATATAGTGGTCCCATTAGAACCAACTTTGGTAAGGATGTATAAGACTAACTTAAATGCATATTCTATAAGTTTGGTTACGAAATCTAATAAAACTAAAAAGTTTTTCATACTAAGACTCGATTTTCGCCCGATCGATCCTATGACAGCTATATGTTATAGTAGTCCGATTTAAACCAACTTTGGACAGAATATATAAAACCAAGTTTAATTTATATTCTATAAGTTTGGTTACGATATCTCATAAAACAAAAAAGTTTTTCATACTAAGGCTTAATTTTCGTCCGATCGGTCCTATGACAGCTATATGTTATAGTGCTCAGATTTGAACGAACTTTGGACAGGATACATAAAGTCAAGTTTTATGTATATTCT
This sequence comes from Drosophila falleni, assembly GCA_035045575.1. NCBI lineage: Eukaryota > Metazoa > Arthropoda > Insecta > Diptera > Drosophilidae > Drosophila > Drosophila falleni. The sequence continues at coordinate 2,801,831 of JAWNOV010000113.1, read as the reverse complement.
GTAAGTTTGGTTACGATATCTTATAAAACAAATAAGTTTTTCATACTAAGACTTGATTTTCGCCCGATCGGTCCTATGACAGCTATATGTTATAGTAGACCGATTTGAATCAACTTTGGCAAGGATGTATAAGACTAACTCAAATGCATATTCTTTAAGTTTCGTTACAATATCTCATAAAACAAAAAAGTTTTTCATACTAAAACTTGATTTTAGACCGATTGTTCCTATGGGCGCTATATGATATAGTGGTCCGATTCAAAAAAGAAACAAACTTAACCTGCCTGCAATATCGAGGAATCTACATACCAAATTTGGTGTCACTAACTTTTAAATTGCTCTTATAATTGGGATATGAAATTTTGTTTTTCGATTTGTGGGCGTTAAAAGGGGCGTGGCCGAATTTTGAAACAAACTTGATCTGCCTGCAGTATAGAGGAACCTACATACCAAGTTTGGTGTCTCTAGCTCTTATAGTCTCTGAGATCTAGGTGTTCATACAGACAGACGGACAGACAGACAGACAGACAGACAGACAGACAGACAGACAGACAGACAGACAGACAGACGGACATTGCTATATCGACTCGGCTATTGATGCTGATCAAGAATATATATACTTTATGGGGTCTGCCACGCCTCCTTCTGCCTGTTACGCACATATTCGGTAAAACAAACCCAATAGACCCCTGTACTTTTTTTAAGTACGGGGTCTAAAAAAGACATAAAAACAAGTAAGCGGTTACAGTCGAGCACGCTCGACAGTAGGATACCCTGAGCCCAGGTACTCTTCAATAAAAGTTTATTTTCGACCAATTGTTCCTATGGCAGCTATATGATATATGAAGCCGATTTGAACCAAATCTGGTCGGAATGTACAAAACTAACATTAATGCATATTCTATCAGTTTGGTTAAGATATCTCAAAAAACAAAAAAGTTTTTCATACTAAATCTTCATTTTTGATGCATCGTTCCTATGGCAGCTATGTGATATAGTTATCCGATTTTAACCAAATTTGGTCAGGATGTATAATACCAGCTCCGAAACATAATCTATCTATAAAAATAAAAACAAACTTGATCTGCGCCCGGTATCCAGGAACCTACATACCAAGTTTGAAGTCTCTAGCTCTTGTGGTTTCTGAGATCGACGCGTTCAAACAGACGGACAGACGGACAGACGAACAGACGGACAGACAGACGGACAGACAGACGGACATGGCTCAATCGACTCGACTGTTGATCCTGATCAAGAATATATATACTTTGTGGGGTCTGCCACGCCTCCTTCTGCCTGTTACATACATCCTGCCAAACGCATTATACCCTTTTTTGCCCATTTTTAATGGGCTCAGGGTATAAAAACAAACAAATAAAATAAAAAAAATAAATTTTTTTTTTTTTAATTTCAGAGTATTTTGAAGACAAATTTTCTATTATTTAGGGCGAATCACCTTAATATCTAGAACAAAACTTCTATAATTTCAGAAAATTCACTTCAATTTTATGAAAATTAATCTAATATTAAGGGAGCATCGCCTTAAAATGTTGATTAACTTCTACAATATAATTTTAGAAAATTCGCTCCAATTTTATGAAAATTAATCTAATATTAAGGGGGCATCGCCTTAAAATGTTGAAAAACTTTTATAAATTTAGAAAATTTTTTTTTAATTTCAGAAAATTATTTCTAAATATTTCATAATTGTTTTCTTTTCGGCGCCTTTCTAGTGCGATTTTCAATATTTTAGTGTGAAAATCGACTGTTTTAGGGCGGTTTTGCGGTAAGATTTTTATGAGTATACTTCTGTTTCTATTTCTACTTTTACTTCTGCTTCTGTTGCAGCTGCTGACAGCTTGAAAGTTGAAAAGGTTTAGTCAAGCAAAGGGGGTCGAAGAGGCGCTTAGTGGAAGCTGTGTATCGGTTTTGGGCCTGGTCTGGCCTGGTCGTCTGTCTGGGAAGCAAATTGATTTGGCACCCAAGCCAAGATTACCTCAAATGACGTTGTTGTGGTCTTCTGCCTTGCCTCAACTCGTAAATCATAAAAAATTGCGTATAAATCTAAGCGAAACAGCGCAAAATGCGAGACAACGAGAAAAAGCGCAACTGTCATCGTTTCCACAGACAGGACACAAAGGACTTTCGGCACGGAAAAGTTCAATACTCGTCGCTGGACTGGACTGGATGACTACGATTGAGGTTGAGGTAGAGGTTGGGCGAATGACGATGACATCTTTGGGGAGCATTGGGCAACAGGCGATGCGTGAAATGAATGGACTTTTACTTAGCTTAGTTGAGTTTATGTACGCATTTTTTCTCATTTCTCAAGGATGGTTCCAAGGGAATGAGATAATATGGAATGCAAAAGGATCAAATGGTATAAACGAGAACAGTTTTTAGTATATATCATATAATTATTGATCAAACTTGATGAGTGTTTATGAATTCCCGAGGACAGGTGAGTGCAACATCATGAAATTCAAGTGTTGTAAAGTAATGTAAGTTAAAGTGAAAGCCAATGTTGTAGATGACAAAGTTATTCATTAATGATAAGCATTTTACAGGCTCAAGAAAATGGTCAAGTTAAAAAGTGTTTCGTTGAAAGATTAATGAGTCACGAGATCTTATACCCTATTTTCACGACCACTCACATTTGCTCACATTTGAATGTGTCACATTTTTGACTTTCCACTACCAAATGTGAAACTGTTAAAACATTTGTCATTTACCCAAAGAAAATTAGCTAGGTTTCTGTGCAAAAATTATAAAAAGCTGACACTAACAACATTTTAATATTTATTTTGATATTATAATTGGCGCAAATTTAATGAATACCGTTTTAATTAAACAAATCAGCTGGTTAAGGTGATAATTGCTTTTTTTCCATAAGTTTATCGATAAAAATCGACTCTGAATCTGCTCAATCCGTTAGCTTTGCACAGATCCTCATATAAAAAAAAGCAACAACAACAGAGAGTAATAAACGTGTTCATTTTACTTTAATTAATGACTTCATAAGTTGTGTTTGTTGTAATTTTGTGTTCACCACTGCTCTAAATTAGAAAAGAATTTCGCTTTCTGTTACGAAATCGGTAATGAATAATAACACAGGCCAACAAAAAACAACTTTGTAAAAACTTTTTGAACCATTTCACCAAAATCTTACATATTTTTGGATGCTGAGCCCGTATTTAGTATCAGTTTTTTTTTATCACCCACAGTTCTCTCACAATATGACATCAACTATATGCAAAGTATACTTTTTTCACAAAGTCATTAATGTTCCTTTGATGTTTTTTAACCACAAATTCACCACATATATAACAAAAAGTGTTAGGAGAGTTTTTACAACCACGACTAGCCATACTTAGAGCGTTTAAAAGCACATAGGTTAACCACGAATAAAGATTACAAACGCACTGCGAGGTTATATTTACCGGAAGAAAACAAACAGCGGTGTCATTTATCAGAACTACCAACCTTATAACATTTGATCAGCAAAGACACAAATGATTATGTACTAGACTGCCTAGTCATATTGTACTGAATTGTACTGACAACAGTGCCATCTAGTTACTGATTACATTTTGGAGGGGTATTTGAATTGTATTAACTCTTATATTATATTATATTTTTTTTAATATTAAAATGTGAGAAATTGGTGGGTGATACAAAATTTTTATTATTATTTTCAGAATCAGCACACGAAACTACACAGGAATTAGGTAAAATTATTGAAAAAGTTTTTTCATTGTTGGCCTGTGTAATTGTTTTTCTTACCGTAACATTTGAACAGTACGACCTAACTGACTGTTTGAATTGATGTTGCCGATTGGTAATCAAATGATTTGAGTTTTCTTTTCCAGTCAGTAACATATTCATCATATTTCATCGCGTGAGTTGAGAAGGGAAGTGAAGTGAGAGCGACAGGGACAGGGAGAGTGTCAGTATTCAGGAATCGCAATCAGTACAGTTCCGGGGCCAAGTTGCAGCAGTTTCCTCAGTTAGTTGCTGAGTTGGTTAGTTAGTTAGTTAGTTAGTAAGTCAACTGTTTGGAGCCAAGCTAACAAGTCATAAATGTTACAAACTTAATTAGGCTTGCAGACTGTTTGGACTTCTATTGCAGCACTGTAAATACTTGGGGCAGTTGCAAGTTGAAAGAGACCATTGGCAGTGGGCAAGAAGTAAAGGATAAAGGATGAAGGAGAACGCGTAACGGGTGCTGGCACTTTATTATTGATGTGAAAAATGCGGAAAATGAATGCGTTTCCGGTACTTTTCGCGAGTTGGCAGCTAAATTGCAGCGGCCATGAATCATTCGACTTTGCCTTAAACTTCAGCTGCAGTTGCAACTGCAACTTCAACTTCAGCTTCAACTTCAGTTTCAACTTGGCATTCCACATTCACGGAGTAGACAAACTTTCTACGTGCCATGCGAGCTGAGAGAGTTGAGGGTAGAGCGGAAGGTTTCAGAGTTGTCTCAAAACTTGGCTGGCCAAATAATTGCACGTCATTGGCCAAATTATTGGCTCTACATGGGTATTGGGAGCCAAAAAAAAAAAAAAAACAAAACTTTGACTTAAAGTAAGTGCATAAAGAATGAGATGAAAGAACAAAAAAACTGCATATGCGAGCCTCTTAAATGTGTAGTAGGCATTTCAAGCTATGTACGTGTAAATTCTAAATTCTCTAAGTAATTCTCTCGCATATGTTGCAATGCCAAATTTAATTAAATATTTCAATTTGGCTGCAAAAGCTGCTGCAATCTAACTCTAATTGTGCACATCTAACAGTGAGGTGCGAAGCAGTGCGGCGGGAGCGAGACATGCGACAGGGGAGGACCTCCAACAAGGGACCCAACCGATGGCACCTGAGGCACCCGAGGAGTCTGCGGCGTCTGTGGCGTCTCTTGTCCCACGCTTCAACGCTCATTTGCAAATGTTTGTCTACGTGTGCGGTGTGAAAAGCGCGACGCACAGACTGCCACAAAATGTTTGCGTCTGTGTGTGTGTGCACATCTACACAGAGAAAAAAAATGTATTCTAAAAATCAAGTTTAAAACAAATCTTGATTTTAGCTTGAATTTGTATACCCTGAGCCCATTAAAAAAAGGACAAAAAAGGGTATAATGTGTTTGGCAGAATGTATGTAACAGGCAGAAGGGGGCGTGGAAAACCCCCAAAAGTATATATATTCTTGATCAGGATCAACAGCCGAGTCGATAGAGCCATGTCCGTCGATCTCAGAAACCATAAGAGCTAGAGACTTCAAACTTGGTATGTAGATTCCTGGATACCATAGGCAGATCAAGTTTTTTTTACTTTTGGATCGGACCACTATATCATATAGCTGCCATAGGAACGATACAACGAAAATGAAGTTTTAGTACGAAAAAGTTTTGTGTTTGTTGAGATATCAGATCCAAGCTAATAGAATATGCATCTGGGGAGGTATTATACATCCTGACCAATTTTGATTAAAATCAGTCCACTAATCGAAAATTAAGTCATAGTATTAAAAAGTTTTTTGTTTTTTGAGATATTTTAATCAAACTTATTCTTAATAGAAGCCATAGGAACAATTGGTCGAAAATCAACCTCAGCGTAGAATACCTGGGCTCAGGGTATCCTACTGTCGAGTTTGCTCGACTGTAACGGCCTATTTGTTTAAATATGCATTCGGGATATAATTCCTAAATTAAGATAATACGTAGATAAAATGGCAACGATATAAAAAAAATCCACATCAATAAAGTGAAAGAAGCGTTAATTATTTGATCAAACTCAAAACAAATATTACAAAACCTCAATAATTAAAATATTGTTGAGAAAAAGCGGGCTTAATTTAATATTTCATTTACCGCGTGGATTAATTTTAGCTCGAAATTTCGGATTTTTTTTCTGTGTATGTATATGAGTGTGTGTGTATTTGTCTCTGATAAAGAAGATGGGTACAGTGTTGCCAGAATATTGTTAGCTAAAATTGCTAAATTGAAAAAAAAATATGCTAAAAATATCTAAAAAAAAATAAATTATATAATCCCATAAAAAAATGCATAGTTTCTTGAACAGACTGAGGACTAAGGATAAATTGCGTAAGTTAAACAAAAAAAAGTTTTTTAACTTCTTATATTTCAACAGCAATGATATGTCGATGATATCCTCGACAATATATTTAAATATTTCAAGCTCTGAAATCTATAATCCGACATCTTTGTACACAAAAAAGAACTCTGCCCAAAACTTTGTGCTGACGAAAAAGTTCTTCCATTTGACAAAATGAATTTTCTCATAGCATTTCATTAAATTATCCAGCTTCTGCAATTATACAAATTCCAAATCTAGTAATGAGAAGAAAAAATTTAGTAGCTAAATTATTTTCTAAACAGGCTAGATATATAGCTAATGGCAATTCAACAATTTTTGCTAGCTTTTGCAATTAAAAAAGTGCTAAATCTTGCAAATAAAATAGCTAAAATGGCAGCACTGGATGGGTATGATCCGCTCGCTGGGAAATTTAAGTGAATGTGGCACCAGCGAATTGACAGTTTCTTAAACCAAGTAATCTCACTTTTATTTCAAATCTAATGTCTGTCGGTGTCGTCTAAGTATTCGATAATTGCGGCGTCTAATTGTTATCGAATCATTTACTGTTGCTTACAACTGATTGTGGTTTTACCAGAGACACAGTAGCTACAAACGAAACCACTTGACCAATTGATAAGTTATCAGTGTACTTTCATTCTTGATTAAGCATTAAGTATTCATTGAAATACAATTAAACTGATATGTATGAATGTTTGAATACTTCTGAGAGATAAGATTTATTTGAAAGTGACATAGGAATCGCAGTTCTTTTAGTTATCAGTTATTCTGAGGTATATCAGAATAAATGACTATTTTCCTGATTTCTTTTAATAGACTAATTACACGGAGTATTATTTTAATTGTCGTCAAATTAATGCTAATACAGAAAAGAGAAAGAGTGAATTAAATATAAATTTCTTAATTTAATTAGAGTCTTAGCGCTAAATCAATGTTTAAGGTGTTGTGTCTCTTCATGTTGTCCAGTGTGTATATATAGTTTGACCTCAGTGGTTGCTGTATAACGATTGGTATTGGTTTCTTAGTTACTTAGTAAGAGAATATGATATCATCGAAGAGAAAAGCAACATCGTACAGCGAAAGAAGCAGAAAGAAAGGCAACATCAAAGCTTCAATTTCAATCAATGTTATTATCGGCTCTCTTCGTTTTGGTCACTTCGCCGATGTAAAAGAATCGCTGTTGGGGTCTTGGTCCGTTGATACGAGTACTCGTATCACGTGTCCCTTGTCTCTCCTCGGACTTATCGAGCGACCCTCGCCTCTCGCTGCACGTCGCACACTTCAACTTTGTTACACTTTGAAAACATGTGTGTCGGTGTGTGCGTGTGTGTGTGTCTGTGAGTGTCTGTGTAAAACGACACACAGTGGGACATTCTCTCATTTTGCTGTACGAAAATCATATCTTTTAAGCCAATAAAGATATTTCAAAAATTTAAAAAGCATTTGATAAAAAACTTCGTAAGCTTTAAAATGTACGGCTTGATAGGCCTCTTGGCTAATTCTGGGCCTTCGGTCAAAGTTGAAAAATATTTTCAGTGCATATTTTACATGTAAAATTAAAAAAAAAAAAGCATTTATTTTTTGTTCGAAATATAAATTTCAATCTTTTTTGTCCTTTAAACACCTTTGTTTAATTTCTTTTGTTTTTCATTTCTTTTTTTTTCATAAAACGCTTATGATGCCTGGCATAGCAAACACGTATGAAATTGCACTGCGCTCTTCTTCTTCTATTATCATTTTTATGCAAGGTTGCGTCAGTTTTTGCACTTTAAAACTGGTAGTTTTGTTTTCCAAAGCCTCCTGATGTAGTGGGATGGTGTCCAAAAGTGTCCAATTTTTGTTATCTTCCATCAAAGTTGAAAAATAGCCTAATTTTAGTGCTTTTTTCAAACATTGCTGGGATAAAAAGTAAACAAGTGAAGAAAGAAAATTCTACGGGATTTAATTAGAAATTAACATGCCTTTCATATAAAGTCAAAAACATAAAGATCGCTTGTATAACTTGACAAAAAAACCGTTTTAAAGTTTGCATTTTTAGGAAAAAATCCACCTTTGTGCGCGCACTGAAATAAGGGTCAATTTTGAGAGACTGTCACGCCCACAATTTTTGCCTGATTTCAAAAATGTTTTGGATTTGTAATCTTTGAAGATTTCTCTGTCGAATGCATTTATTACTTTTTAAATCGCTTTCATCGAAAAAATGATTTAAATACAGTCCCCACCCCTTTCAGTCCCACTGTGCGACATGCGTGTGCATGTTGGTTTTACGCATGAATGTCTATGTATGTTCACATAGGATGAATATATGTATGTATGTACATTTGTGTGGGTTCACCAACGTGCTTCTCTGCGTGTGTGTGTGCATGTGTGTGCATGTGTGTGCATGGTGTGTGTGTGTGTGCGGCTTTATTTGGCATCCACAAAGTACGTACACTTTGGGGTCTAATTTGCGGTTGCTGGCGCAGCTCAATTTACAAGTGAGAAATTAAGATGTCGACAAAACTTTTGCCCAAACACCTCAACGGCGTCACACACTCGCACACTCACACACTCGCACACTCGCACACACACACTCGCACACTGACAGATGCACAACCGGCGTTTGGATAGCGGTTTTTAGTGGAGCATAAAAACCGCAAAGTCTCAGCATGCCACAAAGTCTGAGTGTTATTGCCACAGTAACCAATGCACTTTGCAACTTTTTCAGTTCTTCTTTCTTTTATTTCGCGTGCAGAAAAAAATGCATACGCATTGGTCAGTTTTAGCACATATATATAGGTACTATATGTGTGTATATCCAAGTAGTATGAAATTGTTTAAGCATCCTCGTATAGAGATTTAATTCAAAAACAAAAAAAACACACCCTATATTGGCCAAGTTATTTATAATATACTGCAGCAAAAAAAAAAAAAAACAAATTTAGCATAGTAATTGCACATACATATTCGATGCCACATGCCTTAGTTATAATTAATTTGCGCTAGTAATTATCTAGAAATTAATTACTATTGCAGGGGACATTTTAATTGTAGCTATTTATTCGTATTTTTTTGTATTATGTACTTAGTTCGTTGCTTGATAAAGTATACTAACTTTTACTCATTTGAAAAGTACAATAATTATAGCATACTTTCGAGAGCAAGCTGGGAATTGTTCTGCCCATGGAAATAAGCTAAGACTTGCATTTTATAAGGTTGATAAACAAAAGTCATTTAATTTTTATTTGATTATTTGATTTTTATTGCCCAGATTATGTGGTAATAGTTAATTTGTATTAAGTGACTGTTTGTTTATAGATTAAATGCCTATATTTCTTTGAAACTTCTTTGAGTTTTATGGGCTTAACAAAATAAAATTTAACTTCTTTATTTGGATTGTGTCATTTGCATATAACTAGCTGCTTTAAATTTGATTAAAACTGCATTTTAAAACTGCGGTCTCTCAATTTGTCACACAGATGGTTGTTAATATAAATAAGAGTGCGACTATTTGACTAGTATATACCCTATTTATTATTTTAAAATAGTAGTAATATAGTAAGCATAAATACCAATAAATTAATATGTTACTAATATTGAATTAATTGGGTTTCTATACTGCTAGGTTGTTATATATTGCTTGCTATATTTGACGAGCTGACCATGAACTGGTTAATTGTCACATGCGACGTATACGCAATGTCAGCTATTTTTTAACTGAATCGCTAAACTGGTGTTTTTGTTCATAGTCCATGTTTTTGCTGTATCTCTTTTTTAAAATATTTTGTTGTTTTAGTGATTTTTTGTTCCAGGCAAACTTTATTAATTGCGACAGTGAAGTTTGCCCCACAAGCGTCCCTAATCCAATCCCCAACAACCATGGAAACAATTAAAACGCGCGATTTTTAATTTTTCCTTTTATACCCTATACTCTTGTAATAATAGTTTAAAGGAGTATAGAAAAATAGGAAAAAACAGTTACAAATTATATGTACAACTCAAGAAACCTAATGGTCTTCCGAAAACTATACTTGTTTTTTTAATAATATTTAAAAATTCATTTTAATATTTTTAATAATAATTCTTGACTTTTATTAATGATCGTCAAAAAAAAAGAATTTCTAATGACACAATAGTTTGATATTTTAAATAGTGATATTTTTAAAAACAACAGGGTATTACTTAGTTGAACATTCTAAAGTACTTAGCTCGTATTATTGTTGAATTATATATTTCATTCTGTACAAAAAGACCCTAAAGTCTTCCGAAAACTATAGTTGTTTTTTGAATAATATTTAAAAAGTCACTTATATATTTTTAAATGGAAATTCTTTATTTTTATCTTTTACTTTAAAGGAATTATTACATTCTTGAAATGATCGTCGAAAAGATAAATTTCTTATGACACAATAGTTTGATATTTAAGACAGTAATATTTTTTAATAACAGCAGGGTATTACTTAGTTGAACATACTAAAGTATTTAGCTCGTATTAATGTTTTTTTGTTGTTTTAAAAAAATATTAGATTTATTTTTGCATATTTAATTGAATTCCTCTTTCACATGATGCAATGCTGCTGGCCATTGTTGCTGTTATTGTTGTTCTTGTGTATGTGCTTGTTATTATTGTTGTCGTTGTTGCCGTTGTTGTTTTTGTGGTTTTTGGTCAGCAGTCAACGAACTTTTCTAATTATTTGCGCGCTAAGCATAAAAGTTGACAGCTTTTAACCATGTGCTGGTAAATTTGCATAGTTCGCAGCTGACATACAGTTGAAGAATCTAGAAGAGAAAATGAGGAGAAAAAAGAGGCAAAAAGCAAAGAGGAAATAGTTATAGAAACTAAGAATGTGTCTGCTTTAAAATACACATTTTAAACATTTGTTCACTATTGCCGGATTGACTTTTGCCCCATTGATGTCTGACCCAAAATGTGTTAAGATTTTCTTAAATTCACATGGAATTTCAATTTCACATGTCAAGTGTCAATCGATGTGTCTTTGTATGTGTGTGTGTATGTGTATGTGTGGGTGTTATGGGTGTTGTGGGCAATTAAATCATAAAGCATTCAATGTATCAATCGAATATTCAAACCAAAATACTTGCATGTCCAACACAATGATATGTAAATTGTGGTAAAGTTTATTGCATACCATTCGAAATCATTAGTAATCATTGAAAACATTGGTTATCATTTTCAATCGAAACCTGAACAGATAAAATCTCAATTGTCATAATTGTCGATTCAGTGACAGCTGCAAAACCCGTCAACACCCTCAGCTCCCTATTTCCCCCCTCAATTCAATCTGTTCAATTTGTGTGTATGGAAATCGAGACAAAGTGGGACGATAGAAGTTTACACTCTCTGTATGTGTCAGTCTGTGTGTGTGAGTGTGTGTGTGTGTGAGTGTGTGTGTGTGTGTGTGTGTGTGTGTGTGTGTGTGTGTGTGTGTGTGTGTATATGAGGGACACGTGAAACGTGTAGCATTTCATTTGTTTGCATTTGTAGCCAAAATGGAATACAAAATAAACGTAGAGCAAATGGATCTGTGTTGGGCTGGCTTTGTCAATTTTCAGAGTCTGGGTTAAATTGACCCAAAAAATGAGGCCAAGACCGATTCGAGCCCCTTCATAGTTGCAGGTTCTGCACAAGTTGACAAAATCGTTTTTACTTGTTGAGTATGATATCCTTTTAACACCCTTTAGCCCGCTTATGCTTATCATATACTTTATACAAAGTTAATATTTGTATGCCCTAAATTAAGCATAAGATCGGTAATTGTCTATTATATGGGCCTCATCTCAAAAAAAAAAAAAAAAAAAAAAAAAAACACAAATAGGGGGTGATTTATGATGAATTTAGCAAAAAAAAAAATAGATTGGGGACTCAATTGGTTTATTTTTAAAAAATCTTTAAAGTTTCTATACAAAATGAACTCTTTTTATTGTTGTTTTGTGCAACTTGTCATTATTGTGGTCCGTTTACCAACACTATTTACAATAAAATAGTTCATTTTGTATGGAAACTTCACTTTTTTTAGTTTTTGAGATGAGGCCCAAATAATAGACATTCACTATAAGATTTAACACAGATTTTTGTTACATTTGATCAATTGCAATAATTTAAATCAAATTAATTTTAAAAATTATTGTCATACTTAATTTAAAGGTGACTCAAAACAATCGATTGTGTTCCGTGAAAAGTCAAACATTGTACTATCGATTACTTGAGCTTTGCTTTGCAACCCTTTCAGTCATGCTACAGGGTATCTATTCTTGTTCTACTTCCATTTGCAGCAAGTGGCCTGCTCCCTATTGTTGCCACTCTGTCACAATGTCCCGTTTCTTTCCGTGGACAATGTGCTACCAGAGTTCAACAAGAAAATAAACCAAATTTGGTTTCCGAACAAAAATGCGGTTTCAATTGTTATACTAAAATCGAGCAGGAAGAAAAAGCGGTAAGACTTTCAAAACGTTGCAATTAAATGCAACATTTTGGGGTATTGTTTTTGCATTGAATTTGACAACCCTGCACCTTTCCCCATCCTTATATTTTTCTATTTCTATTTGGCTGAGAGAAATGCTCTGTGGTCTTGTCCTTAGTGTTGACAGTTAGTTTGGCTGAAAGGCATAGTTTTTCAATTTGTTTGATGTGTGGTGGTCTAATAAATGGTTGCCAAATTGTTTCTGACTGGCTCTTTTTGTGGATCAATATAAAGTCTAAGGACCAAGCACAGCATATACCTCCAAGCTAGAAAGGAATTATGTTCGAATATGATACATATGAATTAAGACAATTTATCGCAGATAAAGTCTTATCAACAATCAAATATCGTATTATTTCAATGGTCATTGATATTAATCTGTAATTTCTGTAATCATTGTTTTTTGTACTTAGCAGCAACAATTTAGCTTACAATATAACAATATAATTTAACAAAGGTTCAAAGAAAGTTTAACCAGCATTTCTGCATTTGAGTTTGATTTGTACCACAAAAATATTGGTAAAATGTAAAATTATGTATTAATAATGTAATGAATTATAAAGACTTATCAACAAACAAATATCGTATTATTTTAATGGTCATTCATATTAACCTGTAATTTCTGTAATCATATTTTTTATGTACAATTTTATTTAAAAGAGATTAAAAAAAGTGAAACCTGCATTTGTGCATTTGAATTTGTTTTTTACAAACAGAAATATGGGTTTAATGTGAAATTATGTATTAATAATGTAATGAAATTCGTTTCTTTCATTTAAAACTAGAATTTTTGTCTATATACGCCATTTGAGCGACTAAGCAAATTATACAGAACTTTTCATTTTTAAAACAATTGGAAACTTGCTTTAGTGTTTCTTAAAATTCTGATTTTTAGCGATTTTCTTGAACAATATTAAATATTTTTGATCAAAAAAAAAAAAAAAACTCAAAAATTATAATTATTTTTGATAAAAAAAAAACTCAAAAATAATTTTTTTAAGTACGGGCTCTAAAAGTAATTCACATATAGTTTAAAAATTTAACTATTTAAACTTTGGCTTACAACTTTTAACTGCTTTTATCTAAACGTTACACACTTAGTCCAAATAAGTAATTTTATATAATTATTAACACAAAGACGCTTTGGATTTCTCCCCTTCTACCATAACTTATCCCTTGATCTCATAGTTTCATATTTCACTTTAAAAAAGCGCTTTATCAGTTTAGTTCAGTTCTGTTCGATTCATTTGGCATTTAATCAAGTACGGTTATCAAGCCCAAGTGAATAAACGGTTGCAACCACAAATACCAGAAGTAGCACTTAGTCGACCTATGTTACTGTGCAGCCGTTTAAGTTTTTGTAGAACCCAAAAAAAAAATCAAATCGATTACCCGGAAGAAGAAGATGATGATGAACAATTCGTTGATGTCGCTGGCATTTCTTTGTCCTCACGAGTGCGATGAACACTTTGTAATTTCTTCTTTTTTTTTTAGACTTTGTCTTATTTTAATTGCTTTTCACTGTTGCTGCGGTCGTTGGGTTTGTCACGTTCCCTCACCTCATCGGGCTATTGGCAGTACTTGAACGGCATTATCTGGCGAAATAATTGCGAAAGAAAGAGGTCGAAGGAGAAGTGAAAGAAAGGGCCAAAAGCAAATGTCCTTCATTGTGCTCAGTTAGCATTTGAGTTTCGACTGTTCAAATGAAAAATGAAGAGTGCCGCTTTTCATATACGCACAAACGTACGTACATATGTATATTATGTAATTTTAATGAAATACTCACACTCACACACAGACACAGACACACACACACACACATACATACACATGGGTTTTTAATAAGGAAAATGCATTTGTGCTGCAAACTTGGCCAGAGAAGTGCGCCACTCCTCTGGCAAATCTACGCTTGTCTAACTGTCTGACTGACTGACTGACTGTCTCTCTTTCTTTCTCTCTCTCTCACTCTCTCTTTCTGTGTGCTGTGGCATTTGGCAAATAGCTTGAAAAGAAATAACTCACAAAAATACACGTAGCTCAAGTGCAGCGTTGACACCTAAGCAGCTGGCAAGGAAACCAGGCAAATACTTTAAAGCCGGAGACATAAACAGAGGGAGATGGCAATAGAAAGAACGGGATAGATAGATAGACAGACAGAGAGAGAGAGAGAGAGAGAGAGAGAGAGATATGGAAATTGAAGGGGTATGAGAGATAAATTGAAACGGAGACTTTGAGAAGAGCAGAAGCAAACTGAAGAACTTTTTGTCATGCATTTTGTGTGTGTGTTAGTGTGTGTGTGTGTATGTGTGTTAGTGTGTGTGTGTGGCACTTGAGTATGGGCGAGTCTCGGCTGTCTCACTCTTGGGAACGTGGATGCTTCATGGCTGCTGGCATTTAGCAGTTGTTGAATTCTGGCTGCACTTGGCTTCACTTTGTGCTGCTGCTGACTTTGCTGGGTTGATTTTGAATTGCTTTTAGTTAAATTATGCGCAGAAGGAGAGAAAGAGACAGAGAGAGTGAGAGAGAGAAACACCTGACTTTGGCTTGACAGGCAAATGATTTAAATATTTGTCAAGTAGGTAGATGGCCAGGTAGCAACTGCCTGGAAAGCAAGCAGGCAAATGTTGCGCATACGCCGCGTGTTGCCGCCCGCTGACGTCAATTATCAACGTAATTGTTGGCAGACAACAGAAAAGTAACACCCCAGCAGCAACAAAAATCAACAACAAACAACAACAAACAACAACAAACAACAACAAACAACAAATCAAAGCAAAAAATGTGCGATAATTAGTTTATAGCCAGCAGTTAGGCAAAAACACGGCAAAATGGTAGCACGACATGACATGCAGCGCTGGCAGCGGTGGCAACAATGGCAACACTAACTGTGCCACCATTGTCAGCCAGAACCGCAGCAGGGTAAACAAACAACGTAACAGTGCAACACTAACACTCCCACAAACTCCGAGCACTACAAACAAACAGAGCAACGTAACAAAATAGCTTTTTGGCTTACAAACAACACGGCAAGTTGATTGAACTAGGCGTGAAAGCAAATGAAAGTCATCTAATTGTAGCCACCCCCGCCCCCTCCCCCCTTTTCCCCTACCCCCTTCAAAGTGAAAGACAATTGGGAGGTTGAATAGAGGGCACTCCAATCGAAGTCAGTGTTGCTAAACGCATTTGCGAGTTTGCTTATCGATAACTGAAATCTAGAGATGTTAATCCAAACTTTAAATCGAATTTAAAAATCGAAAAAAATATACCATACATATACCGAGTTTTCATAAATTACTTTATTTTTTTAAGTGGAAAGATATTGAATTTTCCGATTTTTTTTTTTTGCAAAATCAAATTGGAAGCCACATAATGAACAAATTTGGTTAAGATTTGAGGAAGTTTCCGAAAAAGCGTTAAAGAAAAAATATGGAAAAAATGAACAGTGATCTTAGACTTCTTTGACAGTCTTAATCAAGGCTGCAAGCCGGTTCTGAACCGAATCTCGTAGAACCGATTCGGATCGGGCTATTAAGCAGCCTGAACCGGATCATGCACCGAACCCCTAAAATTATTTACTTCGCGAACCCGAAAAAATAATTACATAAAATTTATATTTTTCTAATATTACGCAATTATTTGAGACTTTGGTTTAGTCATATTTAAATCTTTAAATGAATTTTAAAATCAAACCAAAATTTGATTTAAAAAAAAAAAAAAAAAAAATTAGTTCAAAATGGTGAGAAAAATGTATAACAAAAAAAAAATATAATTTTTTGTATGAAATTGAACCAAGGTTCGAAAACAAACCTTGGATTCAGGGGGTATATAAACCAATTTGCGAACCGAAGCGATGTCTTGCTTTATGGGTCGAAGCGCCGAACCGAATCTTTTACAAAATTTAGGAGATTTGCAGCCTTGGTGTTAATGTTGAGTCGTTGTCAATTTATCTGCAAATTGTGTTCATATAACAATTTTAAATATATTACAAAAGACATGCTTAAATTGGGAATTTAAAACTTGTACTTAAAAATTATTAGTTTCCGAGTAGATGTCCAAAATGATAGGAATAAGAGGGTGCGTTTTTTCAAATAATAGAGAGAATACGTAAAGACATATAAGGACTTTCAAAATATAGACCCTCGAGCACCTGTTTCTGTCAAAGAAAGGTACAAAAGAAAAACACGGAAGTAAGAATTTAAGAAAGATTCAAAGAAAAGGTTGAGAAAAGAGTTATATGAAGAATGTTTAGTAACGATTATCACAAAGTGAAGAGTCGAAGTAACAGTATAAGGAAGAGTAAATAATAACCAATAAAAACATAATAATTACAAATAAATCAATTCGTTTCTTTCGCGGTTTAAGTTGTGCATATTTTTTTATTTATCAAATTTGAATATTTGTGGAAGAAACCAATTTGGAGAAGATCGCTTGGAAACGTAAAGTGTAAATAAATTATAGCCGTATGCAACAATACAGTTCTGAAACGTGAATCTTGATGGAACCTTTAGAGGAATATACAGAGTCTGTCCCTTGATTTTTTTGATGACAAGTCGGTTCATTCACTTCACTATCTTACGCTTGACCATTTCCTGATGGAGAATCTTGCCCATGTGGCAAGGATTCATAGCAATCAGAACACCCGCATCCGTCAGTGCCTTGACCTTGTCCTGGGCGGCGCCTTTACCGCCGGAGATAATAGCACCGGCATGTCCCATTCGACGACCAGGTGGAGCCGTCTGGCCGGCAATGAAGGCAACCACCGGTTTTCCTTCACAGCCTGAATTCTCTTTTTTGAGAAATTCGGCAGCATCCTCCTCAGCGGAGCCGCCAATTTCGCCAATTAGTATGATACCCTTGGTCTCCTTGTCGCCAAGAAAGATCTTTAGACCATCGATAAAGCTGGTGCCATTAAATGGATCCCCGCCGCAGCCGATGCACAGAGTCTGGCCCAATCCCACACCTGTGGTCTGATGCACTGCCTCGTAGGTGAGAGTGCCGGATCGGGAAACAATGCCCACCATGCCGCGTTTATGGATATGTCCAGGCATAATCCCGATTTTGCACTGATCCGGTGATATAATGCCGGGACAATTGGGACCCAAAAGACGACTCTTCTCCTGGCTCTTGAGCATTTGCATAATCCGCACCATGTCCACTTGAGGAATACCTTCAGTGATTGCAACTATCAGACCGATCTCGTTCTCAATAGCGGCACAAATTCCCTCGGCGGCATTTGGTGGCGGTATAAAAATAACTGTTGCATCCGGCTTCAGTTCCTTGACGGCCTCCTTCACATCCTTGAAAACGGGCCTGTCCAGATGCTTGGTACCGCCCTTATTTGGCGATACACCCCCCACAATATTAGTGCCGTACTTAATTGCCTCATCGGAGTGAAAGGTGGCCTGTTTGCCAGTGAATCCTTGAACCAACACTTTGGTTTCCTTGTTTATCTTCAGATTGCAAATGGTCTTCGAATAGTCCGACTTGAATCGCATTAGTTTGTGAGCATTGCGCATCAGACGTGAAAGTGTTCTGTTACAAATGGACATTTCGATATTATTTTTTAACGGCGTTAATATAAACTTGTATTTTCTGAGATTTTGTTCTATTCTATCGAAATTGTTACCAAAACTGTGTGTTAGTCAAAATGAAATGATACGAATAGCTTGTCTAATGCAACACAGCCTACTTAACAATTTCCTATCTTACTAACTATTTAATTGTAAGGCTAACTCGATTCGAGTTTTGGTATGAGTACAGTACAAAAAAATTGAAAACTAACTATTCTCAGTTAAGGCAACAAAATTTTTGAGGCAAAACGATTAATAGCCTATTTCCACGACCACTTACATTTGCCACATTTGTCACATTTGCTCACATTTGAATATGTCACATTTCTTATTTGCCACGACCAAATGTAAAACTGTTAAAACATTTGTCATTCACCCAAAGCACATCAGCTGTTCGGTTTCTGTTCAAAAATTATAAAAAGCTGATAATAACAACATTTCAATATTTAGTTTGATATTATAATTGGCGCAAATTTATTGCCTACCGTTTTTATTAAGCAACACAGCTAATTAAGGTGATAATTGCTTTTTTTTTCATTAGTTTGTCGATAAATAAACTAGTGGGTCGGTGCTACAGTCGAGCATACTCGACAGTCGGAGACCCCGTACTTACTATGGAAAAAACTTAGGTTATTCTATCAGGTTAATTACGATGTCTCATGAAACATAAAAGATTTTCATACTAAGACTTGATTTTCGCCCGATCGCTTCTATGAGAGCTATATGAAATAGTGGTCCTTTGGACAGGACATATAAAACCAAGTTTTATGTATTTTTTAAAAGTTTGGTTAAGATATCTGATAAAACAGAAAAGTTTTTCATATTTAGTCTTGATTTTCGCCCGATCGGTCCTATGACAGCTATATGTTATAGTGGTCTGATTTGAACAAACTTTGGACAGAATATTTAAAACCAAGTTTTATTTATATTCTATAAGTTTGGTTACGATATCTCATAAAACAAAAAAGTTTTTCATACTAAGTCTTGATTTTCGACCGACTGTTCCTATGGGCGCTATATGATATAGTGGTCCGATTCAAAATAGAAACAAACTTAACCTGCCTGCAATATAGGAAAATACATACCAAAATTTTTGTGTCACTAGCTTTTAAATTGCACTTCTAATTTGGATAAGACATTTTTTTCCCCCATTTGTGGGCGATATACGGGGCGTGGCCGAGTTTTGAAACAAACTTGATCTGCCTGCAGTATAGAGGAACCTACATACCAAGTTTGGTGTCTCTAGCTATTATAGTCTCTGAGATCTAGGTGTTCATACAGACAGACAGACAGACAGACGGACAGACAGACAGACAGACAGACGGACATTGCTATATCGACTCGGCTATTGATGCTGATCAAGAATATATATACTTTATGGGGTCTGTCACGCCTCCTTCTGCCTGTTACGCACATATTCGGTAAAACAAACCCAATAAGTACGGGGTCTAAATACTGAAATTCGCCGGAGCGAATGACAAAAAATCTTAATATTCATGAGCCAAAATGGTCATTCGGATATCTTACACTCATATATTGTAGTATCTTACATATTGGTAAAGGACTCGTATATAAATACTAACTTTATTTAGCTTGGCTAGTTAGTCTTTTAATTTTGCAAATTTTATTTCATATTCTTACGAGTATCAGTTATATCAAAGTTGTATTGAGATTTCTGTGACACCCAAACGTTTGCTATGCTTCAAAAAATGATCAATTTTAAATAAAAAGTAAGTCAAACAGAATTCATTGCCGTTTTTGGTATTTAAATACAAGGGAATTTGATTGAAGAACAGTCTTCAATATATAGTAAAATTTCTCAAGTGTGCAAACTGAGCATTTAAGATTGAAGATATAAAAATTGCCATGTACTGAACTCGCCTCGTTTGGCATCAATTGATTTCGAATTGCCGAGAAATAAGCAAGTTAATCCAACGACTCTACATAACTCCTTGCTTCTTTGCTTCTTATTTGAGTTGTATGTGTGTTGTATATGTGAACGAGTGTGTGTGTGTGTAAATGGCTGCACATATATATATGTAGTATGTATAGATGTGCATAACTTGCCACTGTCAGAATAAATCATTCGCGAAGCCTCTGTGGCTGCCTTCCTGGCAGGTTGAAGTTGCCGTATTGCCGTTGCAGTTGCCGTTGCCGTTGCAGTTGCAGATTCAGTTGCAGTGTTGCTGTGCCACTAAATTACTTCATCGCACACAAATAAAATATCAATAACTTCAAAAGTGTAATAAATCATGGGCTTGTTGCTGTTGTTGTTTTTCGTTAAGCCCAGGACCACAAGACTACGTTCAGCTAGCTTCATCTTTTTGGTAGTTTTCCGACCATGCTGCTCATTCAGACATTCATTCATTCATTCATTGACTGGTCGTCTAAGGGGCTAAGGGTGGCGCTTTCCATTTGATGCGAATGCCTGAACGTGAAATGGAAAATGCAAATTTTTCATGTGCTCCGCACAAAAGTATGCAAAACTGACCCAACAGGCCAAAAACCGAAACCAAATTCGGAACCGAAAAACACCAAAAAACCGAAATTCAGCATGCAATGCTAGCACCTCCTTTTTGGTGAATTTCTGCGGCTTTTATTTTATTCTCTTTTGATTTTAAGTATTTATGCGATATTCTTGTCTGCCCTCATGACCTTTTTCCATGCCATTCAAAATGTTTTTTCATTGAGCGACCTTGCCTACAATTTCACCAGTAGCTTATCCTCCACAATTGTTATTGTGTTACTTCCAAATTAAGCAACAGAGGCTGCATTCTAAAGAACTCTTTACGAGGTAAAAGTCTAATAACGAAAGTCTTTCCATGCCCCAAAATTTCTGATGTCCAATTTTGTGGCGAACGATATTTAATTTTATATATAAATTATTTAAAAATTATAATTATGATTATAAACAACAGTTGTTCGGTATTTTAAATACCCAAAAGTAGCATGCTTACGCAATGCCGTTGGCTGAACAATTTTTATTTATAATATAAATTATAATTTTTGGTTTGGAAACTAACGGTTTCTTCAAAAAGTCATAGAACAAACATTTCTAGATTTTTGTAGAGCTTTTAAATTTAATCACAGTAAATCCTCATCAAAAGCCTTAAAACATAACTTTTATAGCTTCTTATTATTTGATGCTTATTTAGAACGCATTCCAAATCGTTTTTATAATTGGTGATGGTTTATCTCGAATCTATCTTTTAAGCTTGTTTTCGGACACCTTGCAAAGCTCATTAACACTAATAAAAATCAGTTTGCTATCTGGAATTCTGAAACATCAATGAGACACCGTTTTTATTACAATTTTTAAACTTTTTGATAGTTTATTTAAGCTTATGTCAAATGTTAAATCGTTTGCATTAATTGCGTAAAAATAACAGTGCTATGCTCTTGCAATGCACTCTAAACAATGGATTCATTTTTTTTTTTAAATATTTTTCCCTTTCATGTTTTATTTAACAAGAATGTTCATAATTTAATTACTTCAGATTTAGGTCATGCAAAGAGTTTGCATTTCTGCTTGTATAAAATGAAAAACTAACATTTGTTTGTGAAATACTTTTGAAAGGACATTCCACATATGTAACAAAAACACCAAAAATAAATATGTCACATTTATTATGATTATAACAAGGCACTTACTTTCGCTTTAATGTTTACTTTTTATGATACTTTATTGAATAAATTTAATCCAATTTTAGATGTTATTATTGTTGTTAAAAAATTCATTTTATTTGTGTTAGCTCAAAATGAAACATTTGAAATTTTCATTGGGCTATCACAAATTTTCTTTTGGTCTTCATTTGCGCTTTATTGGCTATGCATTGTTGTCGGATTTTATATGTTTAGTTTTAATCGGTAATATCGTAATATATGTATCTTGTTATTGTTATTGAAACATTTGCATGAATTTTACAATAGAAATAATATAATATCCCACAAAAAAACCTCTAAACGAGGTAAAAGTCTAGTGACGAAAGCAATTTCCAGCCCCAAAATTTCTGATATCCAATTTTGTGACGAACAAAATTGAGTTTAATATAAAAATTTTAAATAAAAATATAAATTAAAAAAAAAAATTGGCCTTGTGCACTGTGCGCAAAAAGGGTGAGCTTCTTTGTACATAAAAATTACTTTTTGCGCAGTGCCGAATGCCAATTGTTTTTTTTTTATTAATTTATATTTTTATTTAAAATTTTTATATTAAACTCAATTTTGTTCGTCACAAAATTGGATATCAGAAATTTTGGGGCTGGAAATTGCTTTCGTCACTAGACTTTTACCTCGTTTAGAGGTTTTTTTTGTGGGATATCAGAAATTTTTGCAATTGCTTTTGCTTTTGACATTGTAAATTTATCATTGTTGAATATTTTTTCATATTTAAAAAAAAATTTGTTGCTACTCTACTGTCGGAAGCCCCGTACCTACTGTGAGAAAAAAAAGTTTCTCATACTAAGACTTAGACTTCGCCCGATCGGTCCTATGACAGTTATATGATATAGTGGTTCGATTAGAACCAACTTTCTTCAGGATCTATAAGTCTAACTTAAATGCGCATTCTATTAGTTTTGTTACGATATCTCTTGTAAAAAAAGTTTTTTATGCTACGACTTGATTTTCGCCCGATCGGTCCTATGACAGCTATATGATATAGTGGTCCGATTTGAACCAACTTTGGCCAGGATATATAAAACGAAGTTAAATGCATATTTTATCAGTTTGGTTGAGATATCTCATAAAACAAAAAAGTTTTTTGTACTAAGACTCCATTTTCCCCCGATCGGTCCTATGACAGCTATATGTTATAGTGGTCCGATTTGAACCAACTTTGCACAGAATATATAAAACCAAGTTAAATGCGTATTGAGTCAGTTTGTTTGAGATATCTCATACAACCAAAAAGTTTTTCGTACTAAAACCTGATTTTCATATACATTCAGTTAACAAGCAATATCTTCCAAACCCCTTGGTCAAAGTTCATGTTTCATATACTAAAAAACGCAAAATTCTACGTACTACAACATACTAAAATTTAATAAAAATCGTTAGAGCCGTTTTGTCAGAAATCGCCAAAATGTAAGCTAAAAAACTTTATTCCACCTGTAAAATGTTACCTGAGTACTTTAGAAAAAAAGTTTAAAGGTACGCCTAAAAGCCCTCAAGCACACCTTTCCAATGATACCCAGATATAGCTTCTATGGTATGGAAACTGGTGAGGTTTCAAATTTAGCGGGATTTAGCGATTTCCCGCCAAACTAGCGGGAAATTGAAAAAGTCGTAAAACAAACATTTCTAGATTTTCAAAAATGAACAAATCCCCATCATAACATCTTCGCTTTTTTAGCGCTTTGATACAAACAGACAAACAGACAAACAGACAAACAAAGAAACTTTTTCACTTCATTTTTAGTATTCTACTAAAATTTTCAAATTTATTTATCTTTTGAACCAGTTATCGGATTTGGGTCATCAAGGTATCAAACGACGCGTATTTTTGATAAGAATTTTACGTAAAAGCCCCAACGGCTCCATAAGCTGCGATCATATAAATTTTTCCCCTTCCACTTACACCCCCGTATCTCATGACCTAGGTGAATTAGCAAAAGTTTTAGTATGCCATTTTGTAAGCTAGGACTAAACCTTTCGATCGGTATATAACTCGATCTGATCGGACAGTCGTAGCAAATTTTCCAACTTAGCTGTATATATTGTTAGTCGCCTTTCGCACCCTTCGTGCTGCTTTCGTCACTAAGGCGAACTGCCGTCCGCAGTGATGGTACTCTTGTTAGGATATCAAGATATTGTAGTGTTTGCATAGTCATTTTCAACACAGGTGAATAAATAATTCAAAATAATTGAAATTAGTAGTTTTTTGGAAACGAGAAAATCATTTTATAAATTCTTTAGTTTTAGTTAAGTTCAAAACATAACGTATTAAGAAATAAATATTTTCTCTATTAGGGGTGAATTTTTCTAATCAATTTAAGCTTTAGAAATCATTTTCCTTTTGATTGTCAGTTGGTATTAAATATATATAGTTGTATAATCTAAAAGAAAAGTTTTCCAAAAGGCTGAAAATTATTTTGTTTAGTTATGTAGTTGTTGTAAAAAGTAAGCTAAAACATCTATTATTTAAGTCGATGATGCTTTAATTTTTTATCGAACTTCATCCTCTTTATATTTCAAGAATGATATATAAGTTTTATGTGATAAATTTAGTATGTAGTTTGTATTAAGTTGTAGTTTGTATTACTGGGTATTTGAAAGTGGAGCAATTGTCGTGACTATCCTTTCCATTGGTAGCTGTCTCTTGGCATTGATCATTGGTATTTGGTATTTGGCATTTGGCAGATGGTGGTTGACTATTGGCTATTGGCAAGTTGGCAATTCGTAGTTGGTAGTTGGTAGTTTGGCCGGCCGTTTACAATTGGCATTTATGAATTTCGTTTTCAATGTGGCGCCTGGGCCCATAACGAGCAGTTTTTGCCCAGTGATTGTTGATTTTAATTTATTATTGTTTATTGATAAAATGTGAGTAGAAATTTGCATAAATCGATGAACAATGGCACAGCCAGAGCCATAGTCATGGCCACAGTCAAAAATGCAAATGCAAATGCGAATGAAAATGCGAATTCGAATTCGACTGGGACTGTGAATGCGATGCAGCAATTTAGATATTTATTGCATTTTCAGGGGGTGCGGAAGAGGGGAGTGGGGAGAGGCATTTCCGCTCCAAAACGGTGTTGCCCATGCAAAACTGCTTGCAACATTTGGTGGCGCTACTGCTGCTGCCACCTCACAGTCGCTGTGTGTCGCTGTTTGTGCTTTTGCTTTCAATTTCCGCACAGCATTTTACCCAATTAACTAGATTTTGCTTTTGTTTGTTTTGATGCCAGCCCAAAAAAAAACAGGAGCTGGCAACTGGCGAGTAGCGAGTGGAGAGTAGAGAGTGGAGAGTGTGAAAAGTGGAGTGTGGAGAGTGTAAAGTGTAGAGCGGGTTGCCTTGGTTAGCAAGCGTTAGCACAATAATGGTCAAAATGGGATGCTGGCCAAAATGGGATGCTGCTGTGTGGAAGGAGTGGAAGGGGTTGCTTGCTCTCTGCTGCCAATGGCAGCATCTATTTTCTAGTTGGCATTTAGCGGAAATCGTGTGGTTGCTGCAGCCCCAAAATGAGTAGAGCCCGGCAATGCCAACAACTATTGGCTGGCTGACGGGCTGACGGGCTGACTGGCTGACTGGCTTGCTGCACGTTTAGGGCGATTATCAGACCCATACTATGGGCCAAAAGCATAGACAAATGAATAAAAAGCAGGGATCGTAATCCTTATAAGTTTTGCTTTTAACATCACGCTTTAATAATTATAAAAAATGATTTTTACGATTTTCTTCACCGGTAATCATTATTTTTGATAAAAAAAAATAAAACTTAAAAATTATGATTATAAGTGGTTTTTAAATTTTTTTTGTTTAAAATAAAACTCAACAATAGATTATGGTTTCTTTTCGACATGTGATGTATCATATGAATGGTATTAAATCATAGTTCAAGAATATGTGATTATATCGACGAAAATAAAAATCATGTATAACACTAGGCAACAAAATCGCACTTTTTGCGAGTTACAGAAACCAAACCCACTTTTTTGGATAGATTTGGGGCCAAAACCGACGAAAAACATTTTTTTTTTTTTTTATGGTGAGTTTTTTTTTTTAGAATTTTTCAAAATTTGGCTTTTTTTTAAATACTTTTTTTCAGAGGTGCGCCCACATTTGTCATTATTACACGAAAATGCCAAAACCGATTTATCAAAGTTTTACTTTATCTAAAAGCTAATGAATATATCTATATTTCATTTATACACAGTCTTAGATTTAAACTAGTAGTTTAAGAGATATCAATTTTTGAATTAAGAAAATGATGATTTTTTCTTAGCTTTTTTCTTAGCTTTTTTCACTAAAAAATTCGAGGAAAATTCGAAACAATTTTTTTACATTTTATTAACTATTTTATTTGCATAGCTGTTGTTATTACGCGTTGTTTAAGATATAATTCATTAAAATCTATAGTGAGACGGCGATATGATATTTTGTTGAATCGAGGCATGTTTTTGTCGACTTTTTTGACTTCGTTGTGGTGTGGCATGACCTTTAGTATGAAAATTTTTTGTGTTTTTTGAGATATCCCAACCAAACTCACAGAATTTGAATTTGTTATTGTTTTACACATTGTGACCAAAGTTAGTTCAAATCGAACTACTATATCATATAGCTGCCATAGGAACGATCGGTCGAAAATCCATGCTTAGTATGAAAGGTTGTGTTATTTCTTGAGATATATCAACCAATCGCACAGGTTGTATATCTGGAAATGTGTTATATATCCCTACCAAATTTTGTTCAAATCGGATCACTATTCAATATAGCTGCTATAGGAACGGTCGGTCAAAAATCCACCTTTAGTATGAAAAACTTTTTTATTTTCTAAGATATTTTAACCAAACTCACACATTGTGTATTCTATGTTGTCCTTTATATCTTTACCAATTTTAGTTTAAATGTGTCCACTATATCATATAGCTGCCATAGGACCGATCGGTCTAAAATCAAGTTTATGTATGAAAAACTTTTTTGTTTTATGAGATATCGGAACCAAACTTATAGAATATGCATTTAAGTAAGCCTTATACATCCTTACCAAAGTTGGTTCAAATCGGTCTACTATATCATATAGCTTCCATAGGAACGATCGGTCGAAAATCAAGTTTTAGTATGAAAAACTTTTTGTTTTTTTGAGATACCTCAATCAAACTCATGAATTAAGTATTTTTAATTGCTCTTCTCATCCTTACCGAATTTGGTTGAAATCGGAGCACTATATCATATAGCTGACATTGGAACGATCGATACAAACGGTCGATTAACAAGCTTTAGTATAAAAAACTTTTATATTTTTTAAGTTATCTGTACCAAACTTACAAATTAAGAATCTCGTATCGTCTTATACAATCTGTCTAAATTTGGCTGGAATCGGACCACTATAACATATAGCTGCCATGGGACCGGACAGTCGAAAATCAACCTTTGCGAAAAACTTGTTTCATTGCTTATATGCTAATAACTCCGTCGTCTTTCCATAGATTTTAATGGCAAACATACTTAACGATAGGTAATTAATATAGCTAAATATATAGTAACAAATTAATGACCCTCTTAAATACATATTTTGTCAGTTTAGTTGAAATATCTCAAAATACAAATAAGTTTTTCATACTAAAACTTGACTTTCGACCGATCGTTCCTATGGCAGCTATATGATATAGTTAACCGATTTCAACCAACTTTGGTAACAATGTGTAAAACAATAACAAATTCAAATTCTGTAAGTTTGGTTGGGATATCTCAAAAAACACAAAAAATTTTCATACTAAAGGTCATGCCCCACCACAACGAAGTCAAAAAAGTCGACAAAAACATGCCTCGATTCAACATAATATCATATCGCCGTCTCACCATAAATTTTAATGAATCATATCTTAAACAACGCGACATTACAACAGCTACGCAAATAAAATAGTTAATAAAATGTAAAAAAATTGTTTCGAATTTTCCTCGAATTTTTTAGTGAAAAAAGCTAAGAAAAAAGCCAAGAAAAAATCATCATTTTCTTAATTCAAAAATTGATATCTCTTAAACTACTGCTTTAAATCTAAGACTGTGTATAATTGAAATATAGATATATTCATTAGCTTTTAGATAAAGTAAAACTTTGATAAATCGGTTTTGTCATTCTTGAGTAATGATTACAAATGTGGGCGCACCTCTAAAAAAAAGGAATAAAAAAAGCCAGATTTTTGAAAAATTCTAAAAAAAAAATCTCTCCATAAAAAAAAAAAAAAAAATGTTTTTCGTCGGTTTTGGCCCCAAATCTATCCAAAAAAGTGGTTTTGGTTCTTGTAACTTTTGGGCTGTTGCCTAGTGTAATCAATATTTTTGAGTTTTATTCATTTTTTTTTATATCAAAATCAATCATTATATTTGATACTCAAAAAAAATAAATATTATCGAGTTATTTTTGTAAAGAAGAGGTCCTTTAATTGCAAGAATTTATTTTGTTAACACTGAAAAAGAGACCAAATTCTAAAATCAAGAGCATTAATCTTAAATATTTTGTTCTTAAAATAAAATTATTTTACTTAAACTAAGATTATTAATCTAAAAAATCTTAAAATCTTAATACTCGTATAAGAATAAAAATCTTAAATTGTTAGGAAAGTATAAATAGGTACTATTTCGTATCAAACAAATGGTGGCACCGTGGCCCTCTAGTTAGAGAGACCGCTTCATTTGTGAAGTAGAAGGCACCGGCTCGAATCCCATTCGTAACAAATTAAAATAACATTTATTTAATATGTAAGTAAATCAAAATTTAAAAATAAAAAAATTATATATATAAAAAATGATTTTTTTAAATTTATTTTTTGATTTTAATTTTAAGAAAATTTTTTCTTAAAATAAGAACTTGGTCTTATTTAAAATGTTCCTAAAATCAGGATGTGTTCTCCTAATTTAAGAATTTTATGTTCTCGACGCATTTTTTAGACCAAAAATCTTAGTTCTGAGACCAAAATCTTGATTTTAGAACCTTTTTTTTATCAGTGTAGTTAAACAATCACTTGACTAACTTTATGTCAATCAAAAGCTGAAAAGTTTTTAGCTATATTACTTGAAAGTGCATTGCATGCTCTTATTATTTGAAAAGTGTGTGTGCAAAAGTCGAATTTATACCACGGTGCATGATTGCGGCAATATAGTGCTGGCTTCTGGCTTTTGCTTACATAGGACCACACTGGACTAGCTTGTCCTTGTTCCAGCAGCGGCACAGACACAATTTAAACTTTTGCATTCTTCCAGCATCTTTTTGTTGTTCGACTATCCCGGCCCATTCAGATGGTGTAGCAAGCACCTAGTCCTTGTCCTAGTCCTAGTCCTGGTCCTAGTCCCACATTCAATGGCTTGGCTGCAAACTTTTGTTTATCTCTCAACGTTGACGCTAAGCACCCAATGCCAATCCGAACAGTATTCCAGTTGCATCCGCATCCGCGTACCTTGTTTCCCCTTGTTCCCTTGTTTTCCTCTTGGTCCAGATCGAAACAAATGGCCGACACCAAACTGTTTTTCTCGATATCCGTTTGGGATTTCTTTTGTACCAATGGAAACTTGGACGACTGCTGTGTTGTAAATGTATCTAGATACATTTGTATCTGTGTATGCCTATCTCTTTTAAAGGTATTGAGCTGAGCCACACACCTTAGCTGTGTATTAGCCTTTAGACAGCCAATATAGGACACAGTTCTCCGACTGACTAATGAGATACACGAGTGCATTTCGTGACAAGGTTTTTGAATTGGAAACTGACCGTAGATTGCAATTACCTACAGATACGATTTATGTTTTTGTACACCGATTTTGTGCCCAATTAAAATGTTACTATTTGTTAATTACTTTAATTTCTGGCAACTGCAAAAGAAAATGTTTTTTTGTCTTTTTCATGAATATAATAAATTTCCTTCAATTGAAATGTCTTCACAAAACATTACTGGACTGAAGTGAATAGTAATGAGTCTGCAATCTAGTTGGCTGCGAATACAAAGTAATTGTAGTTGTATTATTAGTGTTACAAACAAATTTAATAAAAGCTAGACATATTAAGATGATGCCAGTATTATGTACCAGCAAAAATACTCTACAATCAGCGGGCAGTTGACACTAACAAATGCATCTACAATACTGGAGATTCACAACACTTTATCGAGCTAATTGTTAAGTATGTGACATTTCCCAGAGTTGGGATATTTTTTTATTCGATATAAAAAAAATGTCGGATAAAACTATCGGATAAAACTATCGGATAAGACTATCGGATAAATATCGGATAAGACTATCGGATAAATAACGGAAAAACAATTTTCCAAATTTTTCTATTTTTTTTTTATTTTCAAAAAATTATTTTCAATGCTAATTAAAATGGGTTTTCATTGGCATTACTTAATGCAAACGAACAATTTTTAATTTAATGCCAGGTAAATAATTTTTCACTAGCCCTACTTTTTTCTATGGTAGTGAAATGAAATTTCATTAGCACTACTTTTTTCAATGCTAGTGAAAAGACGATTTCATTAGCACTTCCTTTTTTAATGCAAGTGAAATGACGATTTCATTAAAAAAGAACTTAATTAGGAACAACTCTGTTTCACAGCGCAGCTAACTTTTTGAACATAACTATAGTTACAATCGATATTTGACTACACTCATCTCTATCTTACTTTTGTCATTTCTAGTTATTTCACCTTTGCATGATTAATCTATATGAATAAAGATCTTAAAATAAAGAAATATAAAACTAATGAAAGCAAATTACCTGAGGTAAGTACTTATAGCCTTTTTCCACGACCACTCACATTTGGCTCATTTGGTCACATTTGAATGTGGCTCATTTTTGGCTTTCCACGACCAAATGTGCAGCTGATAAAGCATTTGTCATTCGCCCAAAATAAATCAGCCGTGCGATTTCTGTGCAAAAATTATAAAAAGTTGAAATAATGAACATTTTCATTTTTATTTTGCAAGTATAATTCGTGCAAATTTTTTTTATTGAACAAAACAGTTGGTTAAAGTGATAATTGCTTTTTTTCACGAAATTATCGATTAACATCGCGTGTTCGATGAAAAAATACTGAAATTCGCCGGGGCGAATGGCAAAAAATCTGCACACTCATTATGAATGAGCCAAAATGATCTTTCGGATATTGTACTGAAATGAAGTTTACATTCGGGCCGAATGATGAAAATGGCGTCGAATGAGCCAAATGTGCTGTCGTGGAAATAGGCTATTATATCCCTCTAAGGAAGAATACATTGAGAAAGTACTTAAACTCTACAATTCTCTTGAAAGCCATTGAATGAATTCGTCAGTTAAGTTAGAGCATTTGTTTAGTGACTGTGGCAGTGTTTGTATTTCGTTTATTTCTGCACTTTTTACCCGTATTCCTTTTTAAATTGTATTTTTTTTCTTCGCCGTGTTTTGTGGTTTCCGTTTTCTGCTTAGCACTGTGTGGCACATTGTGCCCCAGGGTGTCCTGCGTCCTGGGTCCTGGGTCGCTTGCCTTTTGTGTGTGCCCCGCTGCTTATGCATAATTCTTTTATCTCATCCACACCGAGCTTGGCCGGCTCCCTTTTAGCCTTTTCTGCCCGCACACTTTGTCTTTGTTGACCGCTTCTCTGTTTCGTCGTGTCGTCATTTCTCCGTTTCTCTGTTTCTCCGTTTCTCAGCTGCTGTACAATAGAGTTCTCTCTCTCTACATTGCGATGCTATTGATGGCTTGTTTACATTGCGCCGCACACAACTCCCCGGCCATTTGTCTATAATTGACTAATCGACGGCAGGACCTGGCAGCAGTAGAAGTCCTTGTAGTCGTGGCAGGAATATGTATGTGCATTGTGGATGAGGGAGGGAGGGAAGGGCGCAAAAAAGGAAGCTAAGCTCCAAATGGAAAACTGTGTCACTTGGCACTTTAACCCTGCTGTTAAGATGAGCTCTTTAAATCCACTAAACAGCCAATCTCTGGTCGCAAGGACACTAAGACCGAGTGCCAAGTGCCGAGTATCCTGTGAGCACAAAGCCTGGCACAGCGAATTAAATTAGCGCTGAATTCCGTTCTCAATTAAGCATAGTGTGTGTGCGTGACTTTGTGTGTATTTCTCTCTCTGTGTGTGTGTGTGTGAGAGTGTGTATGGAAAGGAGCTGTGAATACGCCCCCCCACACACACACACACACACACACACACAGCAGCCAATTGCGGACTACTTAACTCGTATGCGGTAGCCAAAATGAGTGGCAAATATTGGTAGCACGATTTAGGGATCACAAGAGGTTGCAGTATGTATGGACGGTTTGATTTCTCTTTCCTTCCATTTCTCTCGGTGCGGTTAATTAGATTGCTAGCAATAATATTGTATGACTGTGTCTGCATGTGTGGTGTGTGGTCTATGGTGTGTGGTGTGTGTGTGTGGGTGTGTGTGTGTGTTGGGTTACCACTTAGATGGACGGAGAGGCATACGAAATGCAGCCAACTGCTATGAACCACGATTGAGGCCGCAACTTGCAACACCGTGTACATATATATATATATATATATATACATATATATATCTATATGTTTGTGTGTGTATGTACACGTATGCGTCAACACTTACATGCAATTAGCATTTGCTGTTTGGCTAGTCAGACATACACACACATACACACACACATACACATACACACTACAAGCGCTCATAATACGCAGCCAAAAATTAAGCACCACACTCTTATATATAATATGAATCGACACTGAGAGAAAAGCCAAGAATTTTCGTACTTGAATCAAGAATTTCCGGTATCAAAAGTTAGCCAAGCCAGAATATTTTTGTATCAAGAACGAAATTCTAAATTGTAGAATTTCTAAACATTCTTGATATCAAGAGCATTCGGATAAGTCAAGGATTTATTTAAGAATATTATGGTCTAAGTACAAAATGTTCTCAAACTTATAATATTTTGGGATTATATCGAGACCATAATATTCTTAAATATATATACACGAAAGAGGTGTTATGAGCATTTTGCAAAATAAAATAATAAAATGATCAAATCATAAATCATCATCAAAAGTAAGTGAGGACTGATATAGAAATCATCCTGTTACGTAGAGTCCTCAACTATGGTATTCATTTTCCAATGACCGTCGACCAGCTCCTCATAGCAGACAAGCCAGAACCACTTGAGGATTTTAAGCCACCAAACGCAAAAATATATAAAAATTAAAGATCTTGATTCAAGTCATATGGTACTTAATATAATACCTGTCAAACAAACATATACATTTTTTTTGACGAAATGCTCTTGTTTCCGGCATTATGTTAAAATATTGTCGTTCTTAAGTAAAAAACGATTTGTACTTAAACTAATAAGCAATCGTGCTAACCGCAATATTTTTGGATCAGGATTAAGCCTTCTTTGTATTTTAGAACGAAACAGTCGTTAGTTAGTATACATTATTCTTAATTTAAGAATTTTGTTTTTACTTTTTAATTTTTAACGACTATTTATGCTTTAAGAATGAATCGCTTTTATAGTACTGCTTTTTCTGAGTGTACATGCCCCTTTTTATCCTTATGACCGACATGCCAATGTTTAGCTGAAAGTACCCTTTTTTTTAACAAACACACTGATTGGTTTGCCACCTAACTAACATTGCAGCACGATGTCATTTGAATGCGAATGTCAATGTGAATATATATGTGAACATAGTCGCAATTAAGCTGATATTTTGTACTCTTATTTAGGTGGAATTAAGCATATAAAAAAACCTAATTATGTGGAAGTTGACTGCAAAAAATCAATATAGTCGAATTTAAAGACTAAATTTTAATAATCTTGAATTTTTCGATTTAATAGACTAGAGTTCATTTCGATTCGTTTTTTCTATTAGTTTTCTATTCTTTTTATGAATGCTTGTAATTGACTGACAACTGAATAGCCGACAAATCAATCAACTCACTAACTCCACGGTTTTTGGCTAAAAGCTAAAAGCTTTCATAAAATTGTTAGCTCACTTAAATTACTTGTGAACCCAGTGGGAAAACAAGGGATTATCTGGAAAATACTTGAATGTCATATATGTTTTTGTAAAATAGAACTTACTTCTTGGTAACTAAAACTCAGATTTAAAAATTAAATACAAATCTTATAAATTCATATTTTTGAGAAATTCAGCATTACAGTGAATTTTATGGTGTCGTTTTAATAATACTGAAACTCTCACAGAATTTCCCGCTGGGTTCGTGGCTATAATTCCGTACAGACACACTCAAATACACATAGAAGCAGAATAGCGACTACACATGGAAATTTCATTGTAATTGCACATTTTAATTTTGCACAGTTTTTAAGCCAAAGCGCTTAATTTTTGGATTTATGCACATGCATTATAAATTGCTACCGTCGATCCTATACGAGTTGCTAAATATAAAATACGAATAGTTTTTAATTAGTATGCCAGCATTACCATTTGTGAGACCTTTTTGGCCACATTTAGTAAAAGTTGCCAAGTGAAGTGCATTAAATTGTTTCATTAATAATATATCACCTTTTATACCAGCTATCCGCAGAGTACAACTGTGTATTGCACATATTTGTTGCAATATGGTTAAACAATTTAAAGTGCTTGAGCAATGCAAGACACTGAACACGAAATTTTAAGTTAAAGGATATCAATAATATTTAATATAATTAAATGACTACACAGAGAAAAAAAAGGTGTACTAAAATTCACTTAAAATTAACTCGAATTAAGTATTTTCAATACTTAAAGTTTATACTTAATATAAGTACGAAACACTGAAAACAAGTTAAAAAATTCTTCAGCCAAGTACAAACCTTCTTCATATAAGACCAAAAAACTTTGAATCAAGGTAAACTCTTACTCACTAACTTAATGCTTATAAAACCGACGCTTATGATTTAGATAATTAAATCAGGTAGCGTAAGGTAATACCTATTTGAAGAACATTTCATACCTACTTACATATCAATCAAGTGTACACGATTTTGTTTCAAGTTTGCAGTATTCTTAAATAAAGTCTTATATTCACATTTTAACATATTTTGTTACTCAGTTTCAGCATTAAAAGGAATTAAATCGTGTTTGAACTGTACTACTAATCAAGAACGATTTAAAGATATTTTCAGTTTAAAAATATTAAAATACTTAAATTTCGTTCTTAAAAATAATGATAACGTATTATCATTCTTAGTGAGAAATCAAGCTCGAAAAGTGGCGTTTTAAGTACGAAACTTGATTTTTTCCCTCCGCGTGGTATCTTATAGCTTAAAGTATATAAGTTTTATATACGTCAATGCGTATGGGTAAGACTAACCAAAACATTTGGGCAAATTAATTACAAGCGAAAACTCATGATTTATATATTTGAAAAAAAAACGTATCTATAAAATAAAAACGTACTTTAAAACAAAACTCAATTGATAGTTTTATGCACTATTTGTATTTTGGGCTTATCTGATAAAATTAATACTTTACGGAAAAATTTCATGTAAGTCTAAACTTCATATAAAAAACGGTGTCATAAAATGAAGCAAAGGAATTTGACAACTATTTCATAAAAAAAACCTTCCGTCTGCTCCATTCGGACCCCAACAGACAATACATGTATGGCTTTCCACAAATTACGGAAATTTGAGCTATACTTGTAACAAGGCAACAGGTAGAATATTTATTATTTTTTTAGTTAACATATTGATACTCTCTTATATGTTATATGCGAACTGTTGAATGACTAGACCAGTCAGAGCAAGGGTACTTTTAAATCAAATCAGGCCAAAATCATGGCCCATAACCTGAAAGAAAACCAAATGGCAAAGAAATGCATTCTCTCTCTCCCTTCCCCAAAGTCCTGAGCAGCTTAATAGGTACATTTTCATAAAAGTATATGAAGGATATATAGACTTAGCCGTACTTAAAGCTGCCTCATCATGCACCGATGAGATTTAACTTAACGACTGACGCACATGCAAAACCGAACCAGGCTCTAAAAGAAAAGGGGTTGCTTTGTCTCCATGACAGAGACTCGGACATACTTCTCAGTTCAGGATATGGAACTGCGCTCCTGTGTGTGTTTGTGTGTGTGTGTCCATATAAATAAACATAATCGTGAAACAAGGCAAAGGCAACTAAAATGCTGTGGAATTTTAATAGTTCACGTAAATGGTTTTTGTGGTGTTGGTAATGTTTATTAACCAAGTTAAGCGCCAACGTTGCGTTCCAAAAAGGACCTTCCTTGTCAGCCAGAGTCCTTCAGTAGAGCGTGTTTAATGCTCACTTAAGTTGCGTTTATACAAATTTCTTTGGCTCCAGTTGCCAGTTGCCGCCGTGTTGGGCGCGCACTGCCTTCCCCACTCCACAAAAATACCCTGTAACTTTCTTTATACTTGACTTCCTTCCGACGCTTCCTCAACGTGCACAACTTTCTCCCTGTGTTTGTGTGTGTATACTATGTGCAATGGTGGCTTAAGGTATGCCTTGTTGTTGCTCTCTTTGGCCAGAGTAAGTACTAAGAGAACTGGGCTTCAGTTGCTGCTGTGTCGTTTGTTGGCTGTGCGTTCCTCGCCAAGTTGTGCGTAAGTGGATTCATTTATGCCCCAGAATAAATGCTTTGTTGTTTACATTCTTAGAAGTTTTATATCTCACGTCTCTTGCCACGCTGGACGGAGCTGTAAGTGTAAGTGTAAGCAAAAGAATGCCACGTTTATGCCAAGGTGCCTGGGTAACTAACCATTCAACTGGAAAACGCTTGGGTTCTTTTCAAATTCAAGTGTGCTCAGTCAGTCAGTCAGTCCTATTCGCGTATCTGTATCTGTATTTGTTTGCATGCCTGAATTTTAGCTATCTTAAATGGGGCCAAAAGTACGTACTCTTTCTTGGCTGAAACCTGAAATCATCTGGCCTATAGCTGGGTATAAGCTAACGGCAGCAATTAGTCTGTCAATGCGCAGCCAAAGGACCATCTGTGTAACTGTAAAGAGCTTATCCGGTTACTTAAATGAATGCGACACCAGCGATTAAATATATTCCTTCGCGTAGCGTAAGCTTTTACTTAGGGTAAGACGAAACGGAGGGATGGGTTGCTAATGCTTGGATTGTTCTTTAATCCATTCATATTATACATATTAATAGCTAGATCTTTAAGGCTGTTGAACGACAGAAATGTATCTGAAAGACTCGAAAGTGATAATATTGAGGTGAACAGCTTTAATGCTACTTTTAGACACCGTACATAAAAAAAGTACAGGGGTCTATTGGGTTTGTTTTACTGAATATGTGCGTAACAGACTGAAGGAGGCGTGGCAGACCCTATAAAGTATATATATTCTTAATCAGCATCAATAGCCAAGTCGGTATAGCAATGTCCGTCTGTCCGTCTGTCTGTCTGTCCGTCTGTCTGTATGAGCACCTAGATCTCAGAGACTATAAGAGCTAGACACACCAAACTTGGTATGAAGGTTCCTCTATGTGGCAAGCCAGTCAAGTATATAATCATATAGTGCCCATAGGAACAATCGGTCGAAAATCAAGTTTTAGTATGAAAAGCTTTTTTGTTTTATGGGATATAATAACCAAACTGATACAATAAGCATATAACTTGGTCTTATACATCCTGACTAAAATTGGTTTAAATCGGTCCACTTTATTATATAGCGCCCATAGGAACCATTGGTCGAAAATCAAGTCTTAGAATGAAAAACAATTTTGTTTTATAAGATATCGTAACCAAAATTATTAAATATGCATTTGACTAGGTTTAATATATCCTGTCCAAAGTTGGTTCAAATCGGACCACTTTATCATATAGCTGTCATAGGACCGATCGGGCGAAAATCAAGTCTTAGTATGAAAAACTTTTTGGTTTAATGAGATTTCTTAACCAAACTAATAGAATATGCATTAAAAATTGTCTTATATATCCTGTCCAAAGTTGGTTTAAGTCGGACAACTATATCATATAGCTGTCATAGGACCGGTCGGGCGAAAATCAAGGCTTAGTATGAAAAACTATTTTGTTTTTTGAGATATCGTAAACTAACTAATAGAATATGTATCTAACTTGGTTTTATATATCCTGACCAAAGCTAGTTCAAATTGGGCGCCTTTATCATATAGCTGTCATAGGACCGATCGGGTGAAAATCAAGTATGAATGTTTAACGGTCTTAGCTTTTGCTATAGTAAGTACGGGGTCTCCGACAGTCGAGAATGCTCGACTGTAGCTCCGTCCGACTAGTTTTTTTAAGTATCTGTTAGATACTTATTGCCGCATTGGTTGAAATACAACTAATGATCATCTTTTAAACATCTGTGAGATACAACAGGGTAGTACATCATCGCAAACAGCTGTCAATAGTTTAACAAAAATTATCTGTCGGTTAAAATAAAAAATTTTGCAATAAATTCCCAAGACGTTGTACAATTTTTAAAATTTTTATTTTTCAATCACTTGTTTTCATATCAATTGTTATTAGCTAGGCAAAAAAAAGTTCGGGTTCCATCATATAATTATTAACTAACATTAATACATTTATGTATCTATATATGTGTTTTTATAAGTATACATATACCTATATACTCGTATTCATATATATAATCTTATATTTAAATTTAATGGTAGATCTCTCTGGTAGATCCACGTGATCCAGTGCAATAGTTTAAGTATCTGCAACCTGTTAGACATCATCTCTTGCAAATTAACGCTTATGCAAAATGTAAACAACTTTTGTTTTTTGTTTCAACAATGTGACTTAGCTGCTAAAATAATAATAATATGCTCGATAAGGAAACAAAATTAATAGAATAAAAAAAAATTATATTTGAATACTAGATGCTTCAATTTATGTACAATGGAAAACCAATCACAAAACGAACTAGTCATGAATGAAACTTACAATTTATAGGATAGAGATTAACAGGAATGAAGCCAAAGACAGGATGAAACTTTTTATAATTAAAACTTAGTTGGATTGAGCAGCTTGCAACATGTAGTAGATGTAACTGTTTAGTTTGATGATTATTATTACAATATTATTATTATTTCATTTGTATTTGTTTTGTTTTGTTTTTATTTTGCTTTTTTTGTTTAACATATTCATATATATTATTATAATAATATTTGTGTTTTTAAACAATTTAACTATATACAAGATATTTTTTTTTTTTTGAGAGTTTTTATTCTTTTGTTGCTTAGCATTTAATGATATTCGTTAGCTAAGTACAGTTAGAAGTGGCATTTTATTATTAATTTTTTTCGTTTATTTTTATTTATTGTTAGTTTGTTTACTTGCAGTGCACAGTCCACAACAATACTAACTAATAGATAATATCAATTGAAATTTGTTTGACTTTCGCACAATTTGAATTAAATTTTTGAAATTTCTTCAATTTCACACGATTTCGCAATTGTATCTAATTATTATATAATAAACATCATCAGTCTTGAACTTAGTATAGGTTTTCCATTATCTTCATCTTAATTGTGTCTACATGTGTGTCTGTTCTTTTCGGCTTTTCTTTTATTTAAATTTGCAACGTCTTTTGTGAATACTTACATACAAATATATGTATATAATCGATTTATATATATTTAAATTACGATTAGTTATTTGTGTGTGTGTGTGTGTGGGTTTGTGTGTGTGTGTATGGGTATGTGTGTGTAGGTGGTGATTGTATGTATATGTATAGTACAGTGCTTAGTTCAGTGCAGTTTTTCCGACACCTTGATGATAGTCGCTGCCTTTAAAACCCTAACACTACAATTTAAAGTTGAAGGCACAATTTTAAAAGTGTTTTCTTATGCATTTTATGTTCTTTGTTATTCTTGTTTATACACTAGCCATACGAAAGTGCGTATATATATTTTTATATATATTACGTGTGTGTGCATTCATGTATTGTAGTTGATAAGGGCATAAGATAAGATAGAATGAAAAATAACTTAAGAATAATAAACTATTTAAATATACATATGTGGGGAATTACAAATTACAGCATACTGAAGTACTACAAATCAAAAACTATATTAATAATTGTTATCATTATGGTAAAAAAAAAACTTTTCTATAATACAGAAAATGAACAAATCGAGCTCTAGACTCTAAGGAGAGTGATTGGGCGGAAAGGGTGCTTAGGAGTTGGGTTATTTGTTTTTTTTTTTATGATTAGAGTTCATTTCTCTCTCTCTGTCTCTCCTCATCTATCTTTATCTCCCTTCCTGTCTCGCTTTCTATGTTTATCTCTCGGTATCTCTGCCTCTCTCGCCATCCAATTCTCACTAGACAAAAAACTCTTCGTTGCCCAATCCGCCAGCCACCGCAGGATCCACAAATGGGGCAGACGGTAGCCAAGGCCACGCCCAGCCGCCGAGAAGTGGAAATCACCGTTCCGTTGAATGTGTTGTGGCGCCACCGCCGAGGCCGCTGCTGCTGCCAGTGAAACCGGGTCCGCCACTGCGCCTGAAGAAGCCCAACGTCTCAAGGGTCTTGATGGTGCGTCTAATTAGCTCATCCTTGTACTTCCATATTGTCTTATCCTCGACCGAATGCTCGCGATACTCCTCGCAGCTCTTCTTCAGCGTCTTCACACAATCGGCGCGATAATGCTGCAACTGGGCATCCTGTGTATCCACCGGATACGATTTGCAAACACCGCCCAAACAGCTAAGCGGAAAGTGATTGTGCAGCGTAAGCACACGCTCCGGATCATGGAAACACTTGACATACTGATTGGGCTTTGTGTAGTTCTTGGCGCGATGTACATGTTGCAGCATATGCATATACTTGGGTATATCCTTGTGCCAGCCATGTTCATGCTGTTGATCATCCAGGAAGTATACATTGCGGAAGTTATAGCTGTGATAACCGTCCGGTTTAATTTTCAGCGATTCGGGACGCACCTTGTCCATTAGCTCGGACCAAAGGACCGAATTGCCTTTGGGCATGATCACTTCATCGATATCCAGCAGGGCAATGTAGTTATACAGATAGAGATTCTTGTATAGGCAATCGTTATAGGGTATAACCTCGTTCTGTCTTTTGTGATTGGTCTTCTTGGTCAGATAGAGATGCTGGAAGCCGGGTACATTCGGTTGACCGCCAGGCAGCGTCAATGGGATCACCTGCACTTTGCCCTCCTGCTCATAATGGCTGAGCACTTTGGTGATATTCGGATGCACTTGCAGATTGTAAAAATAGATCTTGTCAGCTCCCAATATATTCAACATCTCAATCCATTCGATTAAGCGTACACTCAGATCATCATAGAGAAAGTCCAATCCCTTGACACAGACGGCGAATCCCTTCTTTTGATCATCCGGTGGTCGATTGTAAATGACACGTAAATTATTTGTTGCCGTATCACATTCCTTCTCCACCATGGATACTGAGCTGGGGACAACACCGTGAAAGGGTTTCGGTATCTGGCAGGCAATCAAGTATGGCTGATAGATACCCTGCTTATAGTTGCCCCATTTGTTGTACCAAATATACTTGTACTCAAATGTCTTCACAATAAACGGCTCCTTCTGGCCATCGAACCAAAACTGACAGTACGTTTTCACCTTTGGCTCAATGCGATCGATCATGCCCAAAATTCGCACCGTCGGACCCAACAACGATGTGCGTCTTATGTCGTAATAGGCGCCAAAAAGCTGAAATGTTCCATTCGATGTCCTCAGCGTTTGCCAATAGATGTTATTGAACTCCAGCTCAAAGATGGACGGATATTTGGCACATGTCGATGACTTTTGCTGCAGAAAGTTCTTGTTCTTGCTCCAGTAGGCAATTGGGAGCGATGGTATTCTCGATTCCACATCTCGAACCAGCTGATCATCGTCCATGGCTGCATTGGGAAGAAAACAATTAATCAATAAAATATGTACTTGAAAAGGTTTTACAAAATTTGGCAGGTTTTAGATAGAGACCGGCATGAATGTATTCAAAACGAAATACACAGTTGACTGCACTCAATTCAAGTGAATGCATAAGTACAGGGAATTATACCGGAAAAGGTACCTAAATCGTTAACCGAAACTAACCTTTTTAATTTTATAATCAAACAACTAACTGAAATAAATTCTTTTTTAAGAAACGAATACTGAAACGCTTGTACCGGCAAGGTTTTGGTATATTTATACAAAAATTATTTGTTATTTTCTGTATGTATATAATTTTTCTATATATTAAAAAGTGAAAAAATTTTGATCTGTAAAGTTGCTAGGCCATAAATTGTAGCAACTTCAAACTTCCATAACTTAGTCAATACTGGACCAGTTTTCGAACAGAAAATCTAAATTCATTCTATATTAAAATTTATGCAAACGTTTCCATTCTTGCCTTTTTTTTTAATAAACAATTTTTAATCTCAAGCATCAATTTTTAATAAACTTTTTATGTCAAAATAAGTATACACCAGGGATGGACAGCTCATCATGTTTTTTTTCACCCTTTTTTTGTCGAGGTACACTGGTAGAAAAGAATTTAGCTCTGTTTGATAATATTAAAAAACCAAATCAGCTGGGGAATTTTTGGGTACAGTATCCTACTGTACCCGTAGTGTGTTGTGTAGTGTAATTAGTTTTGAATAGATTTGTGCAGGTCTTTAGCTTTAAGCCCAACTTACCTGTGCGATTGTCGACAAGTATCTCGCTGGGATCAAAATGATCAGTTGTCGTTGAAGTTGTCTCCGCATAGCGTAACATATCTTTTTGTAACAAACTGCGTCCGTTGATGGGCAACTGTTGATACTCCTGTGGCACCTGGTGATAGTCCTGAGGCACTAGATTTGTGCCGTGCATCTTAAATAGTCCAATGATGACAAACGACCACACGCACAGCGAGAAAAGTATCTTTAATATGACTTTCGAGTGTGCCATTGTTGCAAAATTGTCTGTCTTAGTTTCGATTGGCTCTGCAATGAAAACAAAAAAAAAGAAATCACAATCAACAATATGCATTAAACTCTGTTGCCTACTTTTAGGGTACATTCAACTAAAATGTAACCCTCGTTGTTGGCAAATTGCTTTGCATTTCTTATCGACATTGCCCATTTTACCATTTTATACACCCGCTTGCTAATGAAATGTCGTCATTCATTTTTAATATGGCGGCCAACCGCTCTGCCATTTCCATTTCCGTTTCCCCTCTGTCTTTTAGCCAGACCCAGACCCAGACGCAAAATGTCAACTTGAAAATTGCGTGTAATATTTCTCACACAGCAAAGACAGCAAAGAGAAGCCTCTGAGGCCAGACAGTCGTCCATCTGCCCTTTTGCCTAATGGAAAACAATCTAAACCTGCCACACACACAGTCTGTCTATGTCTGTGTGTATGTGTGTGTTTGGTGTTTGGGTGTGTGTAAAACTGTTTGGTTACATGGCACACACACTCGTAAATCAGTTGACTAATCGATAAGTGGGGGAGTCCAGGTCCAACGTGCTAAACTTATCGTCAGTTCATCGAAAGGTTATGCTGATAAATGTGAACGCCTTTTTGCAAGACCATCAATGGAAATACTTCTAATATTAGCATCATTTATCGTTGCATTCGATTAGTTAGTAGCAAAGTGAATCGACAAATACAATAAAATTCGATATTTTTTGCTGATCAATTCTACAAATTCTTAACTTTTGCAAATAGCTAGTTCATGCAATAAAATATCTTTTTAAACTATAGTCGATTTGTCGGTATAAAAATGATTTAAAACAAATAGCTGATATCGATATCATTTATCAATTAATGCTTATATGGTTCTTTGGTCATGTGGGACAGTTTAAATGACTATTATTTAAATATGAATGGTTAACTTAAAAAAAAGGATCAGTAGGCATTGAAAAGATTGTCAAAAAACATGTTTTTTTTTTTTTTAATCATCGTTTGGATTAAAAACACATCGAAAAAGTTAATTGATTAAACTCTGCCAAATATGCCACTTAATTTTCTAAAAAAAACACCAACTTTTAACATTTTTGATAATTTATTGATAAACACAACATTGATCAGTAATATTTTTTTGAGCTACACTTTAAATTTCCACATTTTATTTATGTTACTTGGGTCAACTGTCTCCAGTTGAGCCGCCTGTGCTACCCAAAGACTCCCTTCTCCCTTCACCCTTTTCCGCTCTCCACTCTCCGCTCTGCTTCTCTGGTCTCCCTCTCCCCTTCATTGACATCATCGTGGTCTGGTTGCACGCAATATACAGTAGCTCCATCTCCATCTCCAACTCCATCTCTATCTTTTCATCTGACACGACACTTTAGGCGACAATCTGTTTGTCTATCTACGTTTTGTATCTTTGTGCTTGCTGCACGATGTTGACGTTGACGTTGACTGTGACGTCGACGTCGACGTTGGAATTGCCGTTGGTAATGGTCTTGTTGCTGGTATTGGTGTTGGGTGTTGGGTGTTTTGGTGTTGGTGTTATGTATGATGGCGGATCTCTAATATTTATGACACTGCAAGGGCTTTACACTCGTTCGTTTTCATGGGGAATGAGGGGAACCCCCAAGACCACAATTGCGTGTACCGACTGCTGACCTGCCTCGAGGCGCTTTTTGCCGAGCGATAAACAAAAGGCGTGCCCCTTGGCCAACGACAGTAGCAGCTAGAGATGC
This sequence comes from Drosophila falleni, assembly GCA_035045575.1. Lineage (NCBI taxonomy): Eukaryota > Metazoa > Arthropoda > Insecta > Diptera > Drosophilidae > Drosophila > Drosophila falleni. The sequence continues at coordinate 2,757,410 of JAWNOV010000113.1, read as the reverse complement.
ATATTTGGATGAAAATATCGTTGACGATGTAGACCGATGTTTTCTTAATATAAATCACTGTTTGATGATTTGATCTATTGATATTTTAGATCTATTGATTTACACCTTTTTATAAGGCTGTTTTAATAATCATTTTAAAATAATGTTTCTTATAGAAGCAGTCTAAAAAGCAATCTCGTAAATCGACAGGGAGAGATTTAAGGAAGTTCTTGATTCTGGATCATTTGTGTAATTCGATTGTTTGCTAAATCAAAAATTGATCATCTGTACCTAATTTTCCAAATGATCTGCGATAAAAAACACTTTCTTTGATCATACATTTAACTGACCGATAATATAAGTACACACGTAATTAAAATAGAAAAAAAAGTATTAGCGATTATAATCGAGAGTATCCATGTGTGTTTTTTACATCCCTAGAAGCAGCTGCTGCGTACCATTCATAGCTCAATTTTGTCTACAAATTGCACATAGTGGCAGTGTCTGTGGCAAATGGACGACAATGGACATTGGAGGCTGCCACAGTTCCAGACAAATGGGCGACATTTTTGACTCGTTCCATTCGTCTAACTCGCTGTCTGTCTCTGTCTCTTGTGCACTTTCAATTGATGTAGCTACACTGAACAAAAAATTCCAGTATGTTCAAAAAAAAAAAAGCTATGCCAAAAGTTGTTCGATGATCGCGGAATTTCTTTAACTGAATGCAAAATACTTGATGGATTTCGGTAAATATTTTGAGCATATATATATTATAGGAATTAGCTATGTAAATTAAATATAATATTATAGGCTATTTGTCTATTTAAATACTAAGTTTTTATTTAATATTTACACGTAAATTCGTTCTGTGTATGTGTGTGTCTGTATTTGCATGTCCGGTTGATTTTCTTTGGTTACTGCTGTAGCTCCCTGCTTGCTCCTTTTAGGCCACTAAGCAGTTTGTTAGCCTTGCTGCTTAAGCAGCTCTGTGCCATGGACAATGCCCTGGCGAGAGTTCTGAGCACACCTGAGACGCTTCTATGATTGCCTGCCTCTGGGATTGGCCATTTCAAAGGCAATAGTAGCAGCAGCAGCAGCAGCAGCAACGGCAATGGCAATGGCAGCCACTTAAAATCTTTTAAAGACCCTTTCTCCACAACACACTCCGTGTCGTCCGCCCGCAGCTTTAATGCAATTTTTACATAGTCAAAACTTTGTGCAACATTTGCAACACAGCCGAAATCAGGCAAATGTAAAGCATACACAGAGACAGAGAGAGAGAAAGGGAGAGAAAGCGAGACAGAGACAGAGACAGAGACATATACGAAAACTCACACAGCCAAACAGAAACTGAAAACAGTCCCTAAGCCAGGTCGCATCCCGACAGCTTACAGTTTTTGCTCAAGTGTTTTCCATTTCATTTGCATGTGCCGCAAAAACTTTACCAGCAAACTCACAAAATACACACACTCACACACACATACAAAGACAGTCGGAGTTAGCGAAAATTATACAAAATATTTTGCAACATGCTTTCAACAAGCTTCTCTCGTCTCATATATATTCTTTTTGTTTTTATAACTATTTTCTTTATTTTTTTTTTACCTTTTTGTTTTTGATACATTTTTGGGCAACAAACACACACAAACACACACACACACATCCTTAGACTTTGCTTTCTGCAGGTCTCGTGAAATATGCAGAAACTATCTATTTGTATCTTTGGCAGTGTGAATAGCGTGTGTGTGTGTTTGTTTTTGTGTGTGTGTGCTGGGTGTGTATGTGTTTTTATTTGTGCCTGAAGTTGTTATAAATCTCTGATGATTTGCACTCAACTCATCTGAACTGCATTCAAAACTTAAGTCAACAGTTACCCTCTGCATAAAAATCCATAAATGGGAGAGATGCATTCCTTATTTTTTTCCCAATTTTAACAAGGTAACGTTTTAATCTACGCACATATTCATTTCCACATTTAATTTCTATAAAAAAAAAAACAAGTGAGAAAGGCTATAGTCGAGATAACGACCATACATGGATACACGTTACTTATTGAATATATATAAAAGTGCTTTAAAGAATTTATTTGTATTATTTGTACTTTCAGAACATTAAATCGCCATAACTGCCGTTCTTCTTGTCCGATCTGGCTGCGTTTCAGTGGGATAATAGATAATAATATTAGATAACTGCAGGTGTGGTCGTTTAAATTTAAAACAAACTCGATCTGCGCGGGATCTATAGAAAGCTGTGCGCCAAATTTGGTTACTCTATCTCTAATTGTCTCTGAAATCCTTTCGTTTATACAGACGGACAGACAGACAGACGGACACATGGGTATATCGACTAGGCTGTTGATCCTGATCAAGAATATATATACTTTATGGGATCACAGATGCCTCCTTCTCCCTGTTACATACATTCCAAAGATCACAATGTACCCTTAATCAATATTCAATTTATTATTTTATTTATATGTGTAGAAGATGTTACAAAAGTATGAGGTATATTAATTACACTATATTAAAATTAGTGCATTGATAGAAAATGTTTTATACAATCATAAATTCACTATATTTTAAACATATTCTTTATAAACATGTGTAAATATATAAGCATTGTCAAAGTTGGAATAATGTAAGATAAGGCACGACAGCTATTATATAGCAATAAATCAGGGTTGTTAAACAAATGTAAACCAATCGCAAACCAATCAAATATGTTTATTTCTGGAACATTCCTGTATATTATGAATTTAACAGATGCAAAATGAAAAAAACATTTGACGATTATTCTCTAAGAATGGCGAAACCCAAAAATGTCGATCATTAATCCGGGAGCCTCTGTTGTGTTTGGTGTGTACACTTAACCCAAATCCATATCGAACAACATGTCAGGCATTAGCATTTACAAGGTAAAGCTGGACTCAACTTTCTCGTCAAGCCTTTAGATATTTCAAGCACAGTTCTATCTATGTATCTGCCATTGATTTGGGTCACTCCGCTACGGTTATGCCATGTAGTTTTATTTTTCTTTCTATCTATTTGGCTACCACAAAAAAACATTTGCTGAAACAGCAGCAGCAAGTGGTGTACTTGTTGTTGTTGTTGTCGCTAATTTGCTAGGCGAAACAGGTTCGATCTGTGTATCGCTTGTGGCGTGTTCCGCAATGTGTGTCGCGCCCAAAAACTCAAATCGTAAATATATTTTAATGATGCCCAACTATTCAACTACCTTTTCAACTATTCAGATGGATAGATGGACAGACAGTCGCCTTTCAAATTGGGTCAATGAGCGTCAATGACTTTTACAATTTTCTAGACTCGTTCTATTCGGGGGGACTGTCCGGGCTAGTGTTTAAACAATTAAGAATGCTCAACTCGCGGTCGGTCTGCTTTTGAGATTCGATTAGCAGCTGCTGCGCAGTCGTGGCGTCCATTGATCTCCACTTGTGACTGCGACTCCGACTCCGACTGCGACTGTTCAACTAACGGAAATGTGTGTTGTGCACGCGCAAAAGCCACCAAACAAGTCTCTATTCAACTCTTTCCCTCTCACTCACACACACACACTTACCTAATCGCTTTGGCAGTGTATAGTAGTATCTTGCAGATACTATACTTATTCTATAGACCGACTGCACTGAGTACAGGAAATGCGTGTCACAAAGCATTGTTGCTGAGAATTTCTTGGAAACAACTCGACATGTTTTCCATTGCTGAAATTGCAACTCAACACCCCCCACCTCCCTTAGCTCTCTCTCTCTCACTCACTTCTTTTACACAACCACAGTCTGTGCATAAATATTTTTAGAATTTTCTCTTTTTTTTTTTTTTGCTTGTGCCGTTTTTTCCCCCATTTAATTTGCGCTGCAACTCAGAGATCCAGACGACTGGCATTGGAACTGATCGGTTGCTGTCTGGCATATAATCAAAGCTTATCACAACGGGCTGCAAATGAACAGAAATCCTAAAAAAAACACCGAACATATGATACCCTGTATTTAATTTTCGACTAATCGTTTTTTTTTGGCTAGCTACATAAAAAAGTAGTCTGATTTTAATCAAATTTGTTCAGACAAAAATTGGTTAAAATACCTCAAGTAAAAAGCTCATTATCGACTGATTTTTCCTGTAACAGCTATATAATATAGTGAATCGATACCGCCGGTTCTGACAATTTAGATCAGTTAATGCCTTACACATTTCGTAAAAGATGTATAATACCCTCGGCAAGGGTATTAAAGGGTCTCAGACCTGCCACAGGCTGCATCAGTTGCAGCTGCAACACAGCCGCAACAGCACAAAGGCGTTTCATTGTTTATTTTGAGACAAAGATGTGCTCGAGGCTAAATGAAGGATGGCTGCAAAAAAGAGCTGCAGCATCAATTCGCTGTAGTTGTGGATGCTACAGATCGTGTGAAACTTATTTATGGCTTGCTACTCTCATATTTGCACTTGCAACACATGTGCATCCAAACAGATCCATCAAATGACACCAGTTGCAAGTCGAGTTTGATCCAGAAATTCCTCTGCAGTGTTGAAAAATTTGTTTTTTTTTTAAGCATTTATTTAAAACGTAATTAGAGCTTTTAGTTTCAGTTTTGGAAAACGCATTCACATTTTCAGATAACTCTCGCAGGCAAGGCCTTGAAAATAATGTTGTAGATGTATATCTAAAGATAATTCATTTCAGTGTTGAAAAGAAACGAAACTGTCAATAATTACTGATTATAATTATTGATTATAATCAATCAATTCAAGCAGTTTATTTTAATCTGCTATACAACACTACATGATTATATTTTTTTATTGCTTCCGTTGTCATAATGAAGTAATTGTGAGCTTACTTTATATAAATGCTGTCAAATTTTTATTAATACATTCAACTGATGAGGAACAGTTAACGATGCTGGAAGACGAACCTGTTTGATGGGTTTTTTTTACACATTTATGAAGTTCCAATTAAAATTCTTTGCATATACAAACTGTGAATTGGTATTCGCATTTGGCAGTCGATTGAATCATTAATGTTCGGTAGTTGGGTGTTTAATAGATCATCGTTGTGGTAACTTTACTTACAGCAGCCTCACCACATTGGTGGCCGTTGTTGTCACTGATTGGCTTTTATGACAGCTATCTCGAATCGCATAAAAGTTTTATAGAATCGTCAAAACTTACAATCGTTATTAACATTTATTATCGATGCGATCCTCAGCGATCTCGAAGAACACAACCGCGACTTGAGTGAAATTCTTCGACTTGGTTTCGTTCGCAGAAATTCAATAAGCTTTCAAGCTATTGTATTAGCCACATGAGCAATGACCGCTTAAATATGTGAGTGTATCTTTCATTCATCTATTCACTTATCTACATATTCATCTATGCGAGCAAAAGAATCTAAAGCCAAAGCAGTGACAGACACAGAGACTGAGAATAGAAGCGAAATGTGGATTGGTGAAGTAGCACAGTGAACCGTTTGTGCTTTGTTGTGTGTTGGCCGTTTAAAGACTCCAGATACATTTGTATCTGACACATCACATAACTTTCCAGTTCACTGAAGCTGGATGGGGCGAGAAGGAGCCATGAAGGTATGAAGGGAAAGAAGAAAGGGACGTATCTAGGGAGTGAGAAAACGTTTTATTAAAAAAGTCACACACACTTAAAATGCACAGGCGCAAAGTGGCGCAAATGAACTTAAGTAGCGTGCGTGCCACCGTTTGATGCGAGTATCTGGCGGATGCGTCTACGCACAGCATAGGCGCTTAACATATGCTCACACAGACATACATACATACATATATATTCATTCACTTGTATATTGTATATTTGCAGCTATATGTCTAGCTGTAAATGTATATGTATCTCTAGCTATATCTGTATCTTTAGCTGTATCTGTATCCGTATCCGCTGCTTGAGTTTTTAATTCGCATCACATCCTTTTATTTGCGTACGTGCCAAAGTCTTGAGAAGTGCGTTTTTAAACTTTAGTCATCTCCCTCTTTCTTTCTCTCTCTCTCTCTCTGTTTCTCTATTTCTTTCGATCTCTCTCCCCCATCTTTCTCTCAATTTGTCCCCTCCGGCTTCTTGTCGATTGATAGCGAATGATTTTTCGTTATGTTGCCAAAGTTGATTTTCCTTTTTTTCTTTTTGTCAAATGAAATTTTGTATCTTTATCTTTCGACTTGACGTCTATCTGCTGATGTCTGTCGGATACATTACACTTTGGTAAATTTAATTATAAATAATGCAATTACACACGCACATTCACACACAAAAAAAAATACTTTTACCATTCTGAATTTGACAACAACAATTTTGATTTGCGATATTCGATTTTCAATTTTTGCTTCACAATTTGCTATTAAAATGTTGCTTTCAAATTAATGAAGGCTTTATAAGCTGCAGTACTTGTAATATATATTCAAGTGTTACACGTGTCGCTGCCACATGCCACACATTGTGTATCTCAATTCAAATGTTGCCTTAAAAAATTGTCGAGTAATCAGTCCATCGTAGATTACACTAGGCAACAGCCCAAAAGTTACAAGAACCAAACCAATTTTTTTGGATAGATTTGGGGCCAAGAACGACGAAAAACATCATCATCGATTACACTAGGCAACAGCCCAAAATTTACAAGAACCAAACCAACTTTTTTGGATAGATTTGGGGCCAAGAACGACGAAAAACATTTTTTTTTTATGGTGAGATTTTTATTTAGAATTTAGATTTATCAAAGCTTTTCTTTTTCTGAAAGCTAATGAATATATCTAAAATTCATTAATACAAAGTTTAAGATTTAATCAAGTAGTTTAATGATATCAATTCTTTAATTATGAAAATGATCACTTTTTCTTAGCTTTTGTTTTTAGCTTTGTTCACTTTAAAATTCGAGAAAAAGTCGACTTTTGTTAAAATATCTCAAAAAACAAAAAAGTTCAAACTAAAAATTGATTTGAGACCGATCGTTCCTATGGTAACTATATGATATAGTGGAGAGATTAAAACCAAAATTGGTCATAATGTGTCTTCGTTTTTGGCCCCACATTTATCAATAAAAGTGGGTTTGGTCCTTGAAATAGCCAAAAAGTTCAATTTTGTTGCCTAGTGTTAACGTTTAACAAGAACAATAAACGAAAAAAAGTAGAAGTAACCATGTACATTGTACACATATACGAGTATCTCATAAATTCAAGAGCAGCAGCAATAAAACAAACAACAACAGCAACTGAAATCGTTGTCAGTGATTTAAAATGTTTAACAATTAACAAACAATGCGGCAAATTGTCAAAAGACATGAAACGGGCGTCAGTTGATGTTGGCCAAAAATGCAAATTGAAAACTGCACACTCCTCCCACTTTGGCATCACCCTCATCGTCACCTCTACTTGGATCTGGCATCGCACAGAAAATATCGTTAATACAAATGTTTGGGCGAGGCAATCGCGGGCTTTTTGTTGTCTTCTATCAGTATCTGAATCTGTATCTGAATCTGTGTATTTGTATCTGTATCTGTATATAAGTATCTGCATCTGTACCTATATCGAGTTTCACGCACATGCGACGGAAATGCTTGCCAATCATAATGTTAATATAACGCTAAGGAAATGGCAGAAAATGGAAATATAAAATAATCGCAAGATAATAAAATATACCGCTGGTATATATCCCAGATACACGCACTTTACGACCTCAAAACGATTGTGTTTGAAATCTTGATTATTGCATATCCATTTATTCGCTTACGTTCTTATCAGCTACACATTTTGCATTTGTTAAAATTAACGCCATTAAATAATAAATTTAATGGTTTGAATAAAATATTGTTTGTAGAATGTTATCATTTTGTAGGTAAAATTGACTTATACCGCAGACTACGAAGTTTCCTTATGTGCAATAAGCAAACAGTTTGGTAAATGTCACTATTTCAATTATAATTTATTTGTATTTATTAAATAATACAATTACAATTTTCTTAACATTTCTCCATTTAACGTAACTACTTTTACACACACTTGATATAACAGCTATTTATAAGCTCACATAATAATCAGAAATGACGTAACTGATTTACGTCAACTGTAAATAGTATAACTTCCCCCTCTTGAGTCAAGTTGTATACTTATTCTTCTGTACTTTACTCTTTTATTCGTGTTCTATATAAATTGAAACGTAACAAGCATTCGTAATTGCTTACGTTATGTTATTTATTGCCACATTATTTTGTCCCTGTCTTGAGTTGAGTTGTTGAGTTATGAACATCGTCTGCGGCTGATTGTTACACCTTACTTCGCCTCACGTCACGTATTTCACTTACGTAAATGCTTACGTTGCATTGAGTAAACTGAGGCCAGCTAACGGTAAGAATGCTTTCAATGAGAGCGGAGGGGGGGGGGGGCGGTGGTGGGAGGCGGGGGGTGTAAAAGGAGAGTTCAACACATCAATCAGTTGCCTCAGCAACAGCAGCAATTGCATCTACATTTGCAACACACACACACACACACACACACAATTTCTTGCATACCTCATCCTGAAATCTGGCAACGGCGACTGCCAACTTATTATGGCAATTTACAGATGGCACACCACAATAATACACACACACACACACACACATACCCACACACATTTATACATACTATATATGCTGGCTTGCAAACGAGCTGGGCAACGAATTGAGAAACAATTTTACAAAAAGCAAATCAACGTTTAGCCCACGCTAAAGGCAGGATACAGCAGAAGAGAAGAGAGTGGAGAGGAAAAGAGAAGAGTAAAGTAAAAAAAAAAAAAAAACAGCGGCACGTTGTCTATAAATGCGACACGAAATGTTTAGCTTTGGCTTTAGAGTTGCATGCCACAAAAACATGCAGCTAACTAACTGCAAGACATGTCGTCCAATGCCTTCGTCGTCTCCAGTTTCCTTCTTCTATCTTTCTGATACCCTTGCAAAGGGTATTTTCACATTGTCAAGAATTGTGTAACACACTGTTTTCGCTCAATTTAAAGAATAATTTTAGACAAAAAAATATATGTCTGTTTTAGGAACAGTTTGTCGTAAACTAAGGATTAATCATAAAAAAATTTTGTGCTTTTGAGATAGTTTCAGCAATGTTAATAATGACTAAGTCTGACTTTTATATATTATTAGCAAACGTCCTCTATTTTTCTATTTTATCTGTGTATACATTTAAAAAAATTATATTTCGGTAACATTTATTTTATACTTTGGAGTATATACAAATTTGTAAAATCTACTTTTAAACTCAATTTTTTTTATATATTTTAAGTGGTTGTATATTATTAGAATCTATTAAATATTTAACAGTATTTATTAATATAGAAGGCGGGAATGCAGATTTCTATTAAACTATTTTTATTAATCACAACTGAAGATTATTTATCATGTGTCGAAGAAAAAAGGTTTATTAGATGATGATTGAAATGTTTTATCTTTCTGCTTTCATAAGAAAAAATAACAGAGCAACATGAAAATATTAATATTTTATCAATCGAAAATTGAATACAGAATCAGCAAGAGTATCAAATCTTTGGGTGCCGAAGATAACCTTACATTCTGCCCTTTTTTTTTTGGATTTTGTGGTTGACTGTGCGGTTGACTGTGGTGCCCTAAGTCCTACGATAGTGTTATCATGGGCACAAGGCAGCAGTCGAACGTTGTTGTTGTTGTTGTTGTAGTCGCAGATTTTTGCGTGTTTGATTTTCTTGTCACGTTTCTGCTAACAACATAAGGAAGCAGTCAAAAGCTGGTTGCCATCCCCAAAGCGGCAGTCACTCAATTGTTGCAACGGAATCAGAGACAGACACAGACTGTAGCGTGGGAAGGGGGAGAGAAACAGAGGGGGGAGGGGGGGTTTTGGGAGTTGAAGTCTTGTGAGTTGTCAACAACATTTGAATGACATGCACAGAGAATGTAAAGCGGCGTATCTGTAAGTTCGTCCCGCTGTCAGTCACTGCGTTGACTTTGATTGCAATGCGCCAAGGATGCTGCAACGACGTCGACGTCGACGTCAACGTTGGTGGCATCGTACCATGCTTCAACGCACATTGCCGAAATTGTCAAGACGTTGACGACAACGACGGTAGTCCGGACAGTCAGAGAGAGAGACAGACAATTGCAGCAGCAGCAGCTCATTGCAGACAGCCAGAAAATTGTGGCGCATCAATTTCTGATAGCAGACAACCTGCCGCATGCCGCATGCCCCTTTTTCCCTACATCCATCTCTCTCACTCATCGCTTAATGTGGCGGCAAAAAGTCAATAGATGTGCTCAGCTCAGAAGATGAATGCATCGAAACCTTCAACTTTAACGAGCTACGTAAAACTCAAGACAACTTAAAGTTTTAACACATAGCCCGAAAGTTTTATCAAAAATATAACATATTCGACTCGTGTTCTTAGCATGTATTTTTTTTACGAATATTATATTCAGGATAAAAGTGGATAAATTAAGACTACTTACACCGATAAAAAGAATGTTATAAAATCATGATTTTGGTCTTAGAATCTTGGTCCAAAAAATGCGTTGAGAACGTAAATTTCTTAAATTAAGAGGACACATCTTGGTTTTAAGAACATTTCAAATAAGACCAAGTTCTTATTTTAAGAATAAATGTTCTTAAAATTAAAATATGAAAATAAAAACTATTTTTCATATTATATAAGCTTTTTTTTTATTATGATTTTTATATTCATTTTGGTCTTTTTTTCAGTGTATATGCAGATCAAACGCCTCAGCATTAAAATTACCAAATAAGTTTTAAAAATTTAAGTCCAGTAAAAGTTTTTTCTTAGAACCCAACAAGTTTCGGATACTCAAGATCATGAAAATGCGACATTGTTTAGACTTGACTTTATTACGGAATACGGAAATTGTTTTTCTTTATAGGAGCTGTTGACGTTGAAATGAAAAGTGTGAAGCTGTCACATGCAGCTATTTCAGTAGGTAAAGAGCAACAAAGGATGTGCAGATTTTTGCATAAGCAAGATGACAAATATATATACACTAAAATAAAAAGAAAAAAGAAACATATTTAAAAAAAACTTCTCAATTTTCTGCAAGGTTTTTGCAAGTGGATTGATCGATTCCAACTTAGAGTCAAGGAATAAATACCTTTGTTGTTGTTGATCTTTTTAGTTTGCGGAATACAGGTTTCTAACAATTCTCTTGAGTTATAGCTTGTATATTCAAACTGCAGAGAGTGTTAACTAAACATCAGGGTATAATAAACTTTGTTGTGCGTATTTTATAGTCCGAAACCATGGGTGGCCATTTTGTTTGCCTGCAGTCGTCATTAGTTTTTGTTGTCGGTTGTTAGTTTTTGTTGTTGTTGCTGTCGCTTTTGCTTCTCGGCACAGTTGGCTATTTGACATCGGCGGTTTTCCTTTCTCTGCTGTTGCTTTGTAAGAATTTTTACTTTGAAAAAAAAAGAATGAAATGAGTACAGGGTCTGAAAAGAAAACGAAATGTAGGCAAAGCTACAAAAAAGGCACAAAGCAGCACAGCAACACCGGCTACACGACCCAAACCCACCCACATTGTGCTCAGCGATTTGCATGTGGAATTTATGCTTTTGATGGCCGTCACAAACCGTCGTCCTCGTCTCGCTCCCCGTCGCCGTCGCCGTGCTCATCGTCATCGCAGTGCATGTTAATGAAAGGTAACTGCAGATGCAACCCTGGGCCCTCAACAAACAGCTGTCCTAAGCCGCCAAGGCAGCAAACAACAACAAAACTAACAACAACTAGTTATAAGAGCAACTGTTGAGCGAGCTCGACTGTGCGAGGCTCTGTACTCATTGTGTAAGATAACAAACTATTGACACAGTGTGTCAGTTTTGTCATTTTATTTTGGGTTACACTGCACAAAATTGTTTCTCGAATAACTTTTAAGTTTATTATACGATCTTGAAGAAATTTCCCGAATAGATCCGGATTATAGTATAAAACAATTGAGACAAAAGTTTAAGGTATAGTCTTAATAAAACCAGCGATCGTAATAATGATTTTTTTAAAATACAAAAATCACTTGATAATGAATATGTTTGATCAAGAAGAGTAATAATTATTTTTTATCAAAAAAATTATGATTATTTTTGATAAAAAAAAATAAAACTTAAAAATCATTATAAATGATTTTAATTTCTTTTCGCTCAAAATAAAACTCAACAATAGTTTATGGCTTCTGTGTTTAACTTTTCGCCGATATGATAACATATTCTTGATCGATATGTCGAAAAGAAGCAATAAATATTGTTAATTTGAGCGAAAAAAATAAAAATCATTTCCAATCATTATTTTTTAGTTTTATTACTTGATCAGAACTAACGGTTACCGGTGAAGAAAATCGTAAAAACCTATATAATCATTAAAGATTAATTTTTTAAATAAAACTAATAATGATTACGATCCCTGATCAAAACATTATTCTCTTAGGGTATATAATCGTAGTCTCTAAAATCTAGCCTAGATGACTTGCTGATGAAGAATATATATCTATTCTATTACGACGCCTCCTTCCAAACTTAATAGATTCATAGTACTTTTTTAAGTACAGGGTCTCACAACACAGACCTAACGGATTTTCATGCCTGTATGCATATTGGAAATGCGAAAAGTTCAAGGATTGCTGCTCGTCGTTGTCGTGAGCTTAGATTCTGTGCAGATTGCGCTGCAGCGCAGTCATTTGTTGGTTGCCAGTTGTCGCTGTTGGCCAGGTAACCAAAAAAAGAAAAAAAAAATCTAAATAAACCAACAATATTCGCCACAGCAGCGGCAGCAACAAATGCCAGGGCCTGGGGCAACAAATGCAATGTGGCACATGAGCGAGCAGTGTGCACTACTTAGCTGAGTGCATGCATAGTCTATAAGAGAGAGCATGAGAGACGAGAGACGAGAGGCACAACAATTGAGAGAGAACAACTGCAGCTTGCCACAAGCTGCTGACGTTAAAGCTGAAAGAGCAATTGCTATGAGAAGCACATAAAAAAAAACACATGAAATAGTTCACGAGAGAGAGCAGAGATAACAAACAGAAAGAGAGAAAAGACGAACATGCTTTTAAGTTTAGGATTGCAAAACAGATCAAATAATTTTTTAAGAGAAGAATATAATTGCGCAGTATTATAGAATCTTTTAACTTATAAACACTTCTAATTCTTGACAGTCTGCCACACTGTAAAAGTATTTCAAATCACTGTTACCAGAATGTTAAAGCTATGTTTTAAAAATAGTTATATAAAGAAATGAGGCACAAACCAAATGAAAATGCCAAAAAAAAATATAAACATCAATGCACATCTTAATATCTGGGAAAAGTTTTACTGAGTAATCAGAAATCTGAAAAATCCACAAAAAGTTTTAGGAACTACTTCCAATTCTTTAATTATATTTCAGATCTAAAACATTAATATCAAATACAAACATCATTTTCTTATGTAAGACTTTTTTTTTTAAGTTAGAAATTAATTTATGTATTAAATTAATTTAATTCAGTAACAAAATAAAACCAATGTATCTAAAAAAAATCTATAAAAGTAATTTGTATTTGCTTGTCTCATATTAAAGTCCTGTGGTCTTTAAACTTGTCTTGTGCCTCATGCTCACATCTAACATAAATGTTTATCCAATGACCAGTTCAGACCAAAACCTGACCACCCCCACGACCATTTAATTTGCCTCCCCCAATGGTAGCAAAGACTTGTTGCCTTTCACTTGCTGTTGCAAGTTTGCAAATGTAACTGGCCATGTTGCCAGTTTGTCAGTTTGTCAGTTCGCCAGTCAGGCTGGAACTGGAAGGCAAGCAGTCATTCATCTGGTTACTACACTCGGCGCCCGACAGTCATCCAATTAAGCTATAAAAATCTTAATTTAATTATTTGCCACACGAACAAAGCCAAATGCACAGAGCTAAAGCGCCAGAACCCATATTCAACATACACACAACACATTCAGCTTACAACATTCAACATACAACATTTGCCATTCACATTCACATTCACATTGGCAGTCACATTCGTATATTTGATGCAGTGCAGCAACGTCGCGTCGTCGACAACTCGGACTCGGACTCGGAGACGACAACGACGACGTCGACGACGATTTATGGTGGCCGGTTTTTCTTCATTTGTTGGGCACGCGGAACAGGCAACTGGCAACTGGCAGGCGACAAGCTTAGGGTGCAACGGGAGGGGTGCTGGTAGAGGGAGCGGTAAAGGGAGAGGGGGGGACAAGCAGCATGCATTTTTCATGAATTAGTTCTTATAAAAGTCAAATGCACAAAACGTACGCTGTGGCAAACTGGCAGCCTTCTACTGGTTATTGTAGATGGAATGAGGGTTGGTTGGGTGCACGGCTACGAGGGGAGCTTAGAGCAGGAGGAGGCCAGCTGAAGGGTTAATCCAAGCGAGGGGGGCGCTGCTGTAGCACATAAACAGATTTGTGGCCGCAACACACAAAACAAGCCAAAAATAAAATTTGTAAACCAAACATAACAGACCAAAATGCAGTTGAACGTAACGGCTTGACTAGCAGATATTACGTTATCAGTTTTAAATTTGTTTAAAGTATCTTAATCTTTTATAAATATAATTTATAATATTCATTTATATTATTTATAATATTCAAGAAATTTTACAAAATATTTTCACGTACTTAAATACCAAGCACTTTTCGTAAATTTTACAAATATAATAATTTGACTTATTGGCTTTACTTTTATATTAAAAAATAATTAAGTACATATATTAGAAACATCTTGAGAATTATTCGGCTGAAAACAGTCTTAAAGAATATTCTTACGAACGAAGTTTTAATGAAAACAAGAAATATTTATTTGCAATCCCTTTTATAGAACTAAAATATATTCAGTTGTTAGCATACCCACTTGGAGTGTCTTTTCGTTTACAGGGCACGAAAGTACACACACACACACACACATGCATACAGAATTTCTCGTTTACGTGGAGAATTGAAAGGAGTTTTCTGTTGGAGGTTTCTATACCAATTCTTGTTGATTTTCGCTGCATAATTAATGAAATGAAAGCATTTGGCGGTGATTCTGCTTCTGCTCCAGTTTCAGTTTCAGCTTCTGATTCAGCTCCAACTCCTATTTCTCTTCTGTATGTTTTTTTTTTTTTTGTTCATCTTTACCTTGGTTTCTGGCACTGGACTTGCTATGGTTCTGTTTCTGTTTCTGCTTCAGGTTTGAGATGTATTGTGGGTCGGGACATAAATTAGATGCATGAACTGAGGAAGGTGAGGCCCAGAGATAATACGCCCGATTATGCGAAAGCGTGCCGAGTAGACCAGAGAAATCTCTTGGCCGGTTAAACTTTGCCAACGAAATCAAAATCAAAATCAAAGCCAGGCAGACACCGTTGCCAGTTTCCATGCGAGAAATGCCGTCCAGAGAGAAAGAGCCTGCTCCAGGGTCTGGGTCTCAACTTAAAGCTCAGTCAGCAGGATAAAACGAGTCGCTTAATGTTGTTGGTTTTTTTGTTGTTGTTGTTATTGTTGTTCTTTTGTTGTTGTTTCGAATGGTTGGCTGTGGGGGAGAATTCGTGTGGTTTGTTGTGCCCGTTGGCCATTTCAAAGCCTGCCACTTGATACAAAAATACAACAAAATAAGTAAGAATTACATTGGGCCAGAGGGAGAATGGATTGTGGCCGGGTAGAGAGCCAGGTTAAACATTGCCCTTACAAGTAAAATAAAAAAATTACCAAAGGCAAAAAATAAGAGAAAACCAACAACAACAATTGGCACGGCACATTGAACAAGTTAAAATATAATAAGTACATAGGCTGCAGTATACATATATACGAGTGTGTGTGTGTGTGTACGTCTATTGAACAACAACTGGCTAGTAACAACAAAGATGTCAGCAACAACAACGAGAGGAAAAAAGAAAATAACAATTTATTTTCAATAAAGCAAAAAATGTCTGAAAATGGCGCAACGTGAAAACGAGCTAAGCAAATTAAATAAAAATGAATTGGGAAATTTTAAAAAATAACCAAATTTCTTGATTTCAAATTAAATACAGAAACAGTAAATAGATTAACAAACTTGACAAAAGTAAGGAAAGCGAATTTACTCGATTAAGTTATTATCAAGACTTCGATATCAGCTTATCAAATTTAAATATAAAACATATAAGATATATTTTGTTAAAGCTATGCAAAATTACGGAAATCATGTTGAAGAACATAATAGATGTACGTAGAATTTTCACCCAAACTTGGAATAAATAAAGATAGACTGCATTTTAAGCAATTAACCTCCGATATTCAAATAGAAGATCAACTAATCTCATAAATATGTTATAGATTTTGTCGAACTAAGTATATGAATGAAATATGATATAGTATAGTACTTATTTATTAGCACATGTGTTAAGCTTGAATTTTTTTTTTTGATTCGTTTTATTAATAATTATTCCAGAGATTTATTTCAAATTTAAAAAAAAATATTGTACACAATTAATTTTAAAGTTGTATCTTGCTTAAATACATTTTGTTTCTTTTTCGAGTTGCAGTTGATACTTGTAACTTACCTAGACAATTGCGCTCAAAGTTGCCAATTTGCTGACTGAAGGACAGTTGCTTTTGCACGTTGAGATTGATACTGTTATTGCTGTAGTTGTAGTTGTTGCTCTTGTAGTTGCTGCAAAGAGTAGAAGAGGTGGTTAGAGTCTAAATTCTCTATTGTTCCGGACTTAAAGCAGTCGCAAGACAACGACGCACAATTTAACAAAAAAAAAAGGAAAAAAAAATGTAGTTTAAAATCGGCTTTCGGCTTTTGGTTTACCTCTAAGCTCATTAATTTTATTTGCCCTTTACGGTGGCTGCTGGGGAAGCTTTGCTTGCCTTGTCTCAAGTGTTCAGCATGATAAAAAAAAAATCTCAAAAGCCATGTGCCCGACTATAAGATACCCGTTATTCAATTTTAACACCAAATAATAGCATTCAAGATAGTTTAATTCTAATAACTTTAGTGGTATTATAAAATCGTTGGATAAAGTAATTTAATAAATTTAAAAAAAAAGTATAATAATAATAATACTTGTTTTAAGTGACATCGAAATGTTGATACACAAATATACCCTAGTACTCGACGACTAACGAGTAATAAAAACAGAAAATTGAAAAATAAAGGTAGACTCACTGTACACACACCTATCTATAGAGAGTGTATGCAAAAAAAAAGAGGGGAAAAAAAACGCTAAAGTCAAGTGGCAACAGGCTGAGGCCGACTCTTAGGCACAGACTCGAGCCGAATCCCAATTCCAATCCAAATCCCAGGCCCACAGCTTAGACTGGAAACATCCGCCCAGACGGGGCTCTATATATGTATATATATATACAGACTCGTACTTTTGATGTTGTCGCTTGTTGCCAGTTGCCAATTGCCGGTTGCTAGGTGAGAATACAGAAATGCGGTTCAAGGTTTTTTGGATGTGTGTGTGTTTGTGTGTGTGTGTGTGCGAGTGTTTGAAGTGTAGGTTTGGGGTTTCATGCGCTGCGGGCACAAAAGTGAAAGTGAATTACTAAAAACAATTGCAATTGACGCTGATAACTGCTGCACTGCTGGCATGCTTTCAACCAGGAGGGTGAGATAGTGGTAACAAGGCGAGGGGGAGGGGGAGTTCCCTCTACCCCTACCCCACGCTCGAGTGGCTTTCGTTGTCGTTTGTCTCGTGTGAAGTGAGCGGCCTGAGTTTGAGTTAAGCCCACATAAATGCCAGCCATCAGAAATGGCACGAGCCGCAAGTCGAATGTTAATAACTGGCCTTAACGTTAGCAGCTTATAATATAGACACATATATATAGGTTATTGGGTGTTGCCAACATTGACAGATTGAACGGGGCAAAAATGGAGCTGTAAGCCAAGAGTTTATTTGACCCAAACTTCTCTTACATTCGTCTTTCGCTTCAACTCTTATTCATTTAAGTTCGATTTGATTTGCTTTGACATTTATTTATTGATCTTTTTGTTATATGTAAATACAAATATCAATTCTTGTGCCATTACTGCTTTGCCATATTTCATATAAGACAATTAAAATAAATTAGAATTTTTGGACAAGGCCCTATCAATCTCTCTTTCTCTCTCTCTCTCTCTCTATCTTTCACACTCCTGATCTGTCTCTTGTCCTTTTCTTGTGGCTTGCCTTTGCTTGTGTTGAATGATTTCGGTTTTTTGATTAATGTATCTATGTGCGAGTGTGTGGCCAGTTGCAGCTGCAACCTCAGACCCATCAATTTATTCCTCTAGATATATGTATATATGTTAGCCATAGCTATTTCCATTTCCATTTTATTTTTCATTTCGATTCTTATTTGGTTTTTCAGTTCAAGTTGCATGCAAATGTCAGTCAACTTGAGATTTTTGCACAGAATGTTAAAGGCTCTGCTTGTAGTTTTCGACACATTGCTCATACGCAGCGTTAGCCTCGAGCTAAATGAAGTTACTTACGGTTGCCGTTAGTTTTAAAACAGTTTTTTTTTCGTTTTTTATTCGTTTTTGTTGTATCTGCTGTCAGACGTCTATTTATGTACACATGTGTGTGTGTGTGTGAGTGTAAGAGAGAGAGACTTGATTTATGTCGCTTTATTTCATTTTAATTGAAAAACTTGCACAGTGAGCGACCAAAGCCAAGTGGAATTTACGCCCAGCCAACGCACAAAAGAGCAAATATAATTAAAATGGCATTTAAAATGTTTTTCGGCTACAGGCAACAGCAACAGCAGCAACAGTTACAATAGCAATACCAACAACATCAACAGGAGCAGACGGCAAAAACAAATATGCAAGCTACTCGTACAAAATGTATGTAATAGCATAAAAAAGTAAATAAATTACAAGACAAAAGCACAAATGTAAATAAAATGACTTTATTAAAAAGCTGTGCACCCCAAACAACAACAACAAATGGACACAAAAAGGATAGGCGTGTTTATAAACTTTCAGTGTGCAAATAATAAAGACATTCGCAAGTTCTATGGTCGGGTGCTGAAGAGCCTGAAGAGCTGAAACTGAAGCTCAAATTGAAGAGTGAACAGTAAAAAGTAAGTAAATCGTGCTGGCAGTGCAGCAAACGACCCACAGATACCCTTCCTTTCACTCCCTCCCTCCCTCAATCAGGAAAAACAACAACGTTGAGCCAGGCAAACATTTTTCTATGACAAATGCAAATGACGCACACAGAGTTGCTTTTGGCGTCGGCGACTTCGAAAGTGGGCGCAGCCACAGCAACATTGCCATAATAATACATAAAAAAAAAACAATAAAGAAAAAAAAATATATATGCAAAAAAAATATATATATATAACTAGACAGACCTATGCAAAACGGTGTGCACAGTGGCACCAACAAACTAACAAATTGTAATATTAAATACTGCATTTCTGATTAAAATGGAAAAACAAGTTCTTCTCATAGATCTCTTCTCTATATTTAACATGATATCTAATTGTAAATTTATTTTATTATATTATTACTTTTAAAGATCTTGATTACTATCTGTATCCTTTTTTAAACTCTTTGCAGTTGAAAAACTTACTCAATTTAATTTAACTTGTTATTATATAATCAAAATTTTTAATTTAATTTTATGCTGTAAATACATTTTTTTAATAAATAAATTATTTGCTTAATTCATTTCAATCTATATGTATCTATTTGCCTACGAGGTATGTTGCCGTCGAAATGGTTCTATTTATCCTGCATTTTCTGGATACTCGCGTTTCCATTTATTTTGTTTGCCTGTCGCCACTTGCCTCCTATTTGGCAATACCCTTCACTACCCCATTATGTTGTACCACAACTTTTGAAATGCACTGCTCCAAATGTCGAGCCGGCAAACAGACGCAAGCACTTGGCCAAACCACGGTGCAACAGCAACAGCAGCAGCAGCAGCAACTGCAACATCAACAGGCAAAACAGCAGCAGCAGCAGCAAAAAAAATGCCGCCAACACCGTAAATCATGCGGCCAGCATAAAACGGCAAAACAGCAGCAACAACAACAACGCCGACAACAAGAACAAATATAAAACCAGCACGAAAAACGCCAACGCAAAACGGTAACAGCAGCAACAGCAACAACAACAGCAACAGCAACCAGTATCAGCAATGCCAACAAAAAAGTGAAATTAAATAACAATAACAAGGTTAGCTATGTTTTTTTATTGTGTCGCTGCTTCTGCTGTTGCGGCTGTTGCTGTTGCTGTTGCGATAACGTCGCCAATATGCGGAGTGCAACAACAGCAGCAACAGTAACAACGGGAGAAACAAGAATTCATTTCGAATGTGCAGCAAATTGAGTGTTTTTATTGCATTAACATAAATAAATTAGAATGCCATCGCGCGCGAGCATGTTGCTGACTCACTAGTCGGGGCAACAGCAACAGCAGCAACATCAGCAACAGCAGCAGACGTAGCAACAGCAACAACATCAGCTGACGCGTGTTGGCTGTCAAAGTAATGTAGGTGTGTGTGTGTGTGCGTGTGTGTGTGTATATATATATGTGTGTATCTCCGTGTGAGTATGCAACATTCACATGCAACTTGCTGTGTCAGCAACATTCGCATATTGTTGCCGACGCCACGCTGACACAAGTTTTTTTTTGTTGCCAATGTTGCAGATGCTGTTGTCGCCGTGAATTGTAATGACCACGGTGACTAACAGTGCTTCCAGCACGCTAGCAACATTGCCACGTGCGGCAAGGCAATCAAATGATTTTCATAAGTTAATATGTAAAGCTAGTTTTAGTCACTGTAGAACTCCGCTAACTTCCACTTTAGTGGACGTGTTAAAAGTTTTCAAATTTAAACTTTGACTCTGCAGTTTCATTTATATTTAATGTCAATGATTAACTAAAGCTAGAGTTTTCTAAGTTGCAAATACAATTACAATCGCTTACAATTGAATTTATTAATAAAATATAAATATAAAATAGAATTCTTTGAAAATATTTAATTTCATAATTTTTATGCCTATGTTAGTTTAACTGATCGGCTAATTAGCTACTGAAAACGGTGCTATAATAAAAAATTTAATATTTAATAACGAGAATGTATTTTAACTCAAATATAAACTGCAGTCTAATTTATTTGCAGTGTTAATAATCACATTTGCAGTAAACTACGAAAAGACTAATTGAAATTTAAATTGAAATTAAATTTATTGAATATAATAATGCATTGTAATTATGCTTCAAGTTTGGTTTAATCTATGAAATATGTTTATAGCAGTGCCAAGTAGAGCAAAGTGAACACAAAGCCAAATGTCTTTCATGTCAGCCGTCAAGGAACGTTTTCGATTTCGACTTGCTTGAAGCTCGACTCCAGTTTCAGCTTCATTTTCAGCTTCATCTTCAGCTTCATCTTCAGTTTCAGATTCAGCTTTGACTTTGTTGTTTCTTGTCTTGGGCTATGTTTGATATGCGTGTGGGGTAAATCGTAATGACAGCAGCTGCTGAGATGCCTTTGACTTTGGCTGCTATTGGGGAGTCTTGGGCTTGGTCCTTGGCCTGGAAATTGTTTGGCTTTGTGTGGGTCAGGCAACTGTCAAGAACAGTAGCTGCTGCTTTGCAAGAGCCACCACGGCAAAGGCAATAGCAAAGGCAATGGCAATGGCAACAATAATGGCGACAAGTTGCGGCAGCGACAAGGCTTTAAGCCTTGTGGCAGCCCACAGTGAGTGAGGTCAGCAGCGAGCGAGCGAGTGAGCCAAAGAGGCAGTCTTCTGTTCTGCCCAGGCAGTGTCAATAAAACGAAATTAAAAACTTTAAATACAGCCCCACTGAGCTGTGGCCAAGACAATTTAATCAAGCAACTGCAAATGAATGCCCAGAGCAGGGACCGGAGACTGGAGACCGGAGACTGTCGACCAAATATGAAAACCAAGAAGACTCCATGGCGCCCCATTTGCATGCCAGCAACAACAACCACAACAACAACAACAGCGAAACAATCAAAAAGTTTTTAAAACAAATTAAAAGTTGACAGCAAGCGGCGGTGTGGCAAGAGGCAAGAGGCAAAGGCAACGGGGGCAACTAAACTGCAACGGCCTCTCGCAATGACTGGCTAAATTTATGATGCGGTCAAGTGCAATGCACTCAAGTGGTTAAGCGGGCGTTGTTGTTGCATGCTGCCCCCAAGGGAGCAGAAGCGGGGGATGCAGAGGTAGAGGCAGAGGCAGAAGGACGCTGTGTCAAACGCTATGTCAAACAGGAACTGACAAGTTTTATGGCCCAAGGTGTCATTGACTTTGCTCTTGCATTTATTGACGTAAACACAACAACAACACCAACAACAACAACTGCAAAAACAATAATGACTAAACGGATTAATGTCAAGTTAAGAGTCAACTCCAGCGACGTAAAAACGTTTCAATTCAAAAAACAAATGTGTTTTTTGTTAACAAATTACATGGATGCAACATCGCACAAAAAACACTTCAAATATTTGCATTTTAAGTGATAAATTAAAGAAAGGCGTTCCGTTAAGATTGCTTGTTATTTTTCTCTATGTAACTTCATAATGTTGCATGCATTTTGTCTTTATTGAATAATTTAGTTTATTTGCTTCAACTTTTTTACTTTTCCAAAATCATCAAGATAAGAATAGCATTTACAAAAGTTGATTCAACTTCTGCTTATGACATGAAAATGGAAAAAAAACATTTTGAAGTTATGCCGAATTAATCTAGAGTATACTTTAGGCTAAAACGAACACTTAAATGGCAATTAAAAATGCGGTATTCATTTCAAAGAAGCAAGCATTCAAATTAACTAAAAGCGGTCAAGTATTCATCTAATGCCTATGACTAATTCTAAAAACTGCTCTTCCAAGCATGCATACCCTATAATAAATTCAACTAACAATGATGATATTAAGTAAAACACTATTTAATTAAGTGTACTTAAAGCTGCACTGACTGCAATTAAAGCAATTGATACTAGGCGTTTAATCATATTATTTTAATGATTTCAATTTCAATGGCAATTTAAAATTGCCGAAAGCTATTCAGTAACCGAGTTATTTGCAATATGCAAACGAATTTAAATAAACATATAATTCAAGTTGCGTAAAAACGAAAAAAAAAACATGCTCTAGTTGAAAGTGTACGAATACAGGATACACTTTTTTGAACATTATGAACATTTATTAATGCACATTTTTAACCTTTTCCCACGCGACTAAAAATTCGCTAAATTATTTTACTTTTCATTGTAAATTTATATTTGTCAAGTCAGCTGAAAAAACAAGTACGATAGAAGCGAAATGTGTTGAATGTATTGGAGGAAAACTTAGCTTTTGAGTTTCCCTCAAAAATACACCAAAACAAAAAAAAACAACAAAAAAGATACACATTTTAGTTGTAGAAAGGCAATTATGTAGTCAGATTTCTCTCTTTCTTTCTTTCTTTCTTAAATATCTTCCAAATCCAAATCTTCCACTGTTGTAATGAAATTTTGTATACAGTATATAATTTATTGTAATTTATTATAATTGCATTTGTAATTGAAACATTTTAAGTAAACTGCATATGCACTTCGTATTCAAAAAGTTACCCGTCAAGTTTAAAGTCTTAAGCTCTTAAACTCATTCGTACAGATAGTCGAATACTGACTCTGAACCATAATCTATAAGTGTATACATACAGACGTGTGCGAAATAATACGAACAGCATATGAGAAAACTTAATACAATCAAAAAAATGGCTATAAAAACTTTTTTATAACAAATCTTTTTACTATTATAATAGTACACATATTAGGCAATTTATATCCAAAAAGAATGGACATCCTGTTATGTCCTTATCCCTTATAATATCTACTTTGTTGTGAGAAATCGAAATTCAGCTCTGCGAATAAACAAGAACAAAGATAGATGTTAATGGACTACCGATTTCTACATCAGTTTTACCACTTAGATCCGAAGAGATTCGTCTGTAACATTCTTTTTCTTAAATCCATCATACCCATCTTTGGCTATTTTTAATAGACTCAGGGTATACAAACTTTTGGCCAACTGATGGCTGTCCCTCTCGGAGAGAGTCCTCCAAATCGATGCCACAGAGGCAAGGCAAAAGTTGCTCGTTGGATCAACGGCAATGCGACTGAGAACGACTGAGAACGAGAACGAAAATGAGAAGTGCAATTGCAATTGCAATTGCGAATAAACTTAAATCGAATTCATGACAAATGATGCGCGAATTTTTCATTTGCCTTTGCGAGAGATTGTGGGCGTGTCATTGCCTACCTGACAACGACTGTCGTTTGTTGTACCCGCTGACCTCTGCCCTCTGCCCCGCAATCTCAATAAAGGTAAGCATGAGCAAAGAGGAAGGGCGACGATCCAACCGTCACAGAGTTTCAAAATCCAATGGTAAAGTCAAGGTTATACAAGTAGTATGGTTCAATTACCTCAAGTTTTCGGCTTTTTTTGCGTGTGTCTATTTCAACATTTCAATCTTTTATTTTTCTCTTTTGTATTCTCATGCTTGCTTTAAGCTCTCAGCTCTCAGGTTACCAAGCGCCCTATGGATAATGGCAGTTGCTCTTTGGCAAAGGTTAAAGCCAAATTAGAAAACATAGTCTTATGCTTGAGCGCACAGGCAAGAGACTTTGGTCAAGAGTTTAGCCCCCTTTTTAGTATTGCTCAAGTATGCAGCAATCATCATCATGTAGATGACGATAATGATGATGATGATGATGATGATAAAGTTGTTGTTGTTGTAGCTGTTGTTGATGATGAGGAGGAAATGATGATGATAAGTTTGCTTACTCTAGGTCTGGCCAATGGCCACACTTGAAATGTAATTAGAGTGCAGCCAAATGCATCCGAAAAAGAATGTTGCAAAAATTGAAGGGCGTTCGCTTTTCAAGTCCTCTGCCAAGTGCTTTATTTTTTTCTATTTTTTTTATTTATTTTTTTTTTTTTGTTTCTGCTGTAGTTGTTGTTAATGTCTGCCATGAACTTGGCAGAGAAAACACAACATAGTAGAATCTAGAGAAAGAGCAGAAAGAGCAGCAAGACAAAACTAACTTTAAAATGATTTTAAGACAATGAAATGTCTCTTGAGGTTTAATAATAAAATAAGCTTAAAATATAAGCTGGATGAGCCTTAACTTGTTTACATGTGCTTTTAATTTTTAAGAGCTTTCACAACTAAAGTAGAATAAGTAAAAAGTAAGAATAAACTGATTCTATATTTTATATTCATATAA
Organism: Drosophila falleni; assembly: GCA_035045575.1. Taxonomy (NCBI): domain Eukaryota; kingdom Metazoa; phylum Arthropoda; class Insecta; order Diptera; family Drosophilidae; genus Drosophila; species Drosophila falleni. Next base: position 2,732,174 of record JAWNOV010000113.1, on the reverse strand, counting down.
AAAAATCATTCAAAACGTTTAAGTATAGTTTTTTTTTTTAATTCTAATACTATCAACCATCGACACTTATCCAAAATGTTGGAGGATTAAAAATCTCGTTTTTTTTGCATTTAAAGTTTTATTAAGATTAAGTAAATATTCACACATTTCTCGAAACTAAAACTGTAATAAAGCCTTTAATAATTATAAATATTATGATGAAAGCATTTATTTTTTTTTTAGTTTAACTCAACGTTGGAAACGTAATACTGTTACTGAATTTTGGTAAAAGTAACTTTGATACAATTAGTTAATTGATGAAAGCACACCTAACTGGCAATTGAATAGAAAATAGTCAATGGACATTACTTAAGCTCTTAAGCCTCAACTGGTCACAGATTTAGCAAAATGCTCATCACGAATATTAATAGCTCTGCTTTCGCTTTGAGGCAGAGGCAATGAGGAAGTGGCAGCAATGACAAACGCCCACACATGCCACATAGGGAGTTGAATTTGGCAGTGGTTTTGCATCTTAAAGTGTTGTTGGTATTTTTCGCATTGTATAAGACAAAATGCGAAATAATGCAAAAAAAGAAAAATACTTTTGCGTATAAAAGACATGAAAGTCATGCGTATAACTGAAAAATCCATTGATATTTCTTAAGGAATGCCAAAATAACATGTTATTGTTGGTGTCTTTTGTTTAGTTTCCATTTCAAGACAAATCTTGTAAACAATTAATCACTGACAGTCAGTCAAATTGACTTCAGATTGTAGCTCAGCTTTTGGTACGATTCAGTTTGGTTTGGTTCGGTTTCGGTTTGATTGTATCGATCGTACGGTCATTCAACGCTTTGCTGGGAAGAAAGTCTTTTAGCCATCTAAGTAAAGATCATCATGCGGATCGATCAACGTCGCAACCATCTTTTGTCTATTAGACAACGGGTTTTTTTAATTTTTTTATTTTGTGTTTGAGATCAGGCAAATGCCAAAAATGGCAAAGATTTACGTGGCACTAAAACGTTGACGTTTATGCGACAGCTTTGACTAAATTGACAAAAGCATGAAGAGTATATCAACTTTCGCTCTTCTCACCAAAGGGGGTCAAAGAGGTTCGAGTTCATTCCACCAAAGTCAGTCAAAGGCCGTGTTTAACTAGTTCTATAAAAAAAGTTTTGTTTTTTTTTTTTTTGAGAATAAGTTACTTGATTTAGTATTATATAAGGGCTTCCCATTCGTTGTCAAGTCAATTGAATTGCTGTGGATGACATTTATTACCAAATAATTTCTGAGCAGCTTATCCTTGAAGCTATGCCATGTCTTCAATGTCAACATTTATGGTATGAGTAGGAGCACGAGTATTTGCTTGAATTGTGCTGTTCTGTTCTGTTCTGTCCTGTTCTCCCACGAAGATGAGATGAAGGCGGCACCCCTAAGCCAGACAAGTAAATCTAACGAATCTGTTTGAAGTTTCTTTCTGGCCCTGGCTAAAATCCACAGAGCATGTCAAGTTTTGCAGCTGCACTTGAAAGTTTTCCAACTGAACTTTCACAAGCCGGCCAACTACGAGTTACCAACTGGTAACTGGCAACTGGCAACTAGCAACTAGCAACTAGCAAACTGGCAACTGCCAACGACACCTGAGAACAGCTTCAACTCCATCTCCAACTTCAGCATCCTCCTCCTCCTCCTCCCCCTTTCTATATTCCTGTCCACCTCAAATCTTACAACATATGCAGATACAAGAGATTTGGCCAATGGGTCAGGGCAGATCAAAATTATCCCGGTTTTTGTCCACGCCCCGAAGCTGATTGTCGTTGACTGTTTGGCCTGACCACAAATTGATACACACACACACACACACACACACACATACATTTACAGAAGCTGTGGCTACGCATCGCCTGGCAAGTTCAAGTTTAACAATTGCCGCGCTGTAAAAGTCGCCTGCGAAACGCGCCAGCCATTGGCATTTCAAAAAAAAAAAAAAAAAAAAAAACAAAAAGATGGAAAGAAAAAAAATCTCAACCAACTTTGGCAACGTGTCAAGCCGGTTTTACAGTGAGTTAGCCAGCGAGTGGCACATGGCCGATACGATACGCCGGTCAACAGCGTCAACAGCGCATATTTGACGTCGACGCACGATTCAATCCGGTCTCTGGATGTAGCGGTATAAATATATAAATGTAGATTGAAACTATAACAAGGCGACTTTGTTAGTTGTTAGTGAAACTGCATTTAGTTAATTCAGTTCAAATATACTCTCAACTGGATTTATGGATATTATAGTGTTGTACGCGTGTCGTGACACGAACACTAAGTTACACACATCAAAATTTAATTAAAAAAATGACTTTTAAGAACAAGCAATTAGATTAAAAAAAACATTTAAAATAAACAGCAGGGAATATCTATCTAATGAAATTAAATCAGAGTTTAAAATAAAAGTAAATGCGTGTCGTGAAACGATAAAGATAAACGCAAGGCAACATATAGAAATGTATTTTCGTAAATAAAAATATTTATTAATATTTAATGTATATTTCAGCTTTTCAATTTAAAGTTTGAAATAGTTTATAAAGTTTTTTATAAAGTTCAGTTAACATCGTGCCTATCGGGACACCAATATTGACATTCGCGATATTAGTATAATACAAAAAAAAGACTTTAAAATTGTATTGAATTCAGTCTTAATGAAAAATGTGACTCGTGCTTCGACTTGAAATACCAAACAATACAACATAAAAATACTAAGAAATAATATTTAATATTAAATAAATACTTTACATTTTATAGAACAATAATGCCTATCGGGACACCAATATTGATATTCGCGATATTAGTATAATATAAAAAAAAAGACTTTAAAATTGCATTGAATTCAGTCTTAATGAAAATCGCGACTCGTGCTTCGACTTTAAATACCAAACAATATAACATGAAAATACCAAGAAATAATATTTAGTATTAAATGAATACATTACATTTTATAGAGCAATAAATATGCATGTAAATTTTAGTGCAAAATACAATTGTTTACATTGGGAATGGGATGGAACTTAGAAGTCTCGTATTTATCAGATATTCAAGCAGAAATTGTTGTGGTTCCATTGTACATAGTTATATTTGATGTGAATAGACACGTGCATTCCATAGAATATCGTGCACAATTAATAACTAAATACTTAATTCCTATATCGAACTCAGTTTTGGCCGACGGACAGACAGACAGACAGACTCTCCCATTCCGAGTGACCTGTTGAAATTATTCACTAGTTTAAATTGCCATTTCCGTTGAGTGCAATGCAAAAAAAGTTTAATGCAAAGAAAGAGGAAGAGAAATATTGTAGCATGCGAATCGAGCAAATAAATAAACTAAAGCAAACATTAATAACAATTTGTTGTTGGGGTTTCTTGCGTTTTGCTTGACCGTCAGAGATGCCGCTATTTAATAATAATAAATAAATATGGTAACAATTCATATATCATAATAATCGTCTTCAGACATTATAATTAACATAATGATCATTATCGTTGCCGTTGTCGTCATCTCTCCTTCTCTCTCTCGTGGTCTTCATCATCATTTATTATGCTTTGTGTGCAGTGCTTTCATAATCAATCAATCAATTGATTGAAGACGTTGAAACAGATGCTTAAATGGGGCAACGAAGCACTTACACACATAGATTAACAGAGTACAGTTGGTCAATGCACCAATACGTAGACAACATAATAATAATCTTGTACTGCTTCACCCGATAACGGCAAATGCAACGAACGGAAAATGCAACCAGCTTAAATGCCAAATAGAACCAAGGCAACAACTATCTTGTCGAAACAATAATCAGAATGCTTCAATTGCTGCCATCAATGAACCATCCCGAACCGAGAGATTATTATTATTATTAAAAATATAATTTCGTTTGGCTATAATAAACTTTTGCTAAAGCTTCAATTTTGATTTCTATATTCTCTTTAGACTTGTATGCAATTACGATTAAAGATTCTTATTTGGGATAATATTATAACAAATGTATCAACATAATTAATATTTGCTTTTGTTTTCTCTATAGAATGACCGACATTATAATTATCACAATGCATTTAATATATGCTTTTACTATTGTCGATATTTAGGATTAAAATTAAAAATTCATGTTTAAAAATTTTTTTTGTAAATTTTTTTAGTTCTAATTATAGACTATTTTTTAGACAGTGAATAATTAATAAAAATATTTTAAACATATTTATCTTTGTAACTATCATCAATTTGCATCATATCAGAACTCTTAAGCATTGTTTCTTGGCTTTCCTTTGTATCAGATCCTGTAATACCCTTTTGATTTATGGACAAATGATATCGATTTAAATAACAAATAGCCTATCAATATCGCTTATGGCTGATTAATGATGATGAAAACGATACGTAATTCCCAGAGCAGATTAACAGCTATCCAAGCATCAGACACATGACTCATTTTTCAGTTCAAATAATTCGGAATTTTTATATTTACATATGTCGTTTGATGATTGTTGTTTTGTGTTTTGTTTTCGAGCCTGTTTTCGTTGACGAAATGATTTCGCGATACTTTTGAAAGCCGTGGTGTTTGCATACATCAGAAGCTGCGGGCGGCATTAGCATATTATTAACATTTCGCCCCCGTTGCCAGAGTGTAAGGGAGCGGGGAGGGTAATCAACGCCGTCCTCATTCCATTGACGGGTCGAACTGAGCCGATCGAACTTTAAATGTGTTAATTTATTTCGATTAATTGCTAATTTGACCAAAAATACACAACAAAAAAAATAAAAACAACAACAACGTCAGCGGCAGCAACAATATAAATAAATGTCGCACGGCAATTTCCGGAAATCGTTCAGCGATTACTCATACGCAACGTTAACCAGATCAAAGCTGTATGGGATAAAATGTAACGGTAACTGAAGCTGAAGCTGTCGCAATAGACCCCAAAAGGTCGTGCAACTTTCATGTCATTAATCATGCTATTCTAAAACTGAAAGCTTTTTGCTTATACGCTGTAGGCGTAAAGGTTTTTGGGAACTTGCAATCCTGTTATTCGTACTAATCACTGCGGACAGCAGTTCGCGCTAGTGACGAAAGCAGCACAAAGGGTGCGAATGGCGACTAGCAATATATACAGCTAATTTGAAAAATTTTCTATGAATGTTCGATAAGATCGAGTTATATTCGCAAAAAGTAATTTTTATGTACAAAGAATCTAACCCTTTTTGCGCACAGTGCACACTGCCAATTTTCTTTTTTTTTTACTAATTTATAATTTTATTTAAAGCTTTCATATTACACTTAATATTGTTCGTCACAAAATTGGATATCAGAAATTTTGGGACTGGAAATTGCTTTCCTCACTAGACTTATACCTCGTGTAGAGGTTTTTTTTTGTGGAATTTCAAAATTCATTTCATTTCAATATAATTTAATTTTGATCGGAGTACAGGATATAAGCTAGCCAAGCACTCGTCACTTAGTTATTAGTATTGTTGTTTTTATTGGTAATTAGTTTGAAGCACGCACAAAAGTCAACGTTCAATTGACTTTAACTTGTTCAACTGTTTCATTTCAATTCGACTCAATTCAATTTAATTTAATTTATTATAATTGTATGTCTCTTTGTTTGTTGTATATGATTTACTAGTTGCCATATGAGTGAAGAAATTGCATAAACTGCCACTTGGCACTTGAGGCGTGGCAAAATGTGGGAATCGCTCAGCCATTTGAATTTCCCAATCTTCCCACTTGAATCGCATTTAATCAGATAGCCGGAAATTCAGATGCACACTTAAATGATGAAAATATTCGGATTGTTTCCCTTTGTGGTTTGTTGAACCAACAACGTCCAGCAACGCGGCCAACAAATTGTTGACACATTTACAACAAAAAAAAATCAAAACAAAACAACGTGTGTTGAAAGTGAAGGTGGCGTTGGTGCGGTCAACCATGTGGATATACCATGTTTGAGACTCGTATATATGCTTATGTTAATCGCATATAATGGCGTGTTTATGCAAATTTGTAACAGGCACACATACACACACAGACACAGGGCTGAAAGAAAGGTCGCCAGAGCTATGTGAGATTTTGTTGGCCAATGGAGAATGTAATGTCGTGTAAGTTAATCAATATGCATATCTCCCAAATTAAAACGAACAAACAAAACTTTATTTTTATGCACTTGATTAAAGTTAAAAAAAATTTCGTTTTTGTGGGGCAACTGTATTGAAAGTAGTTTTAGACTTAAGCAAATTAATTTGAATGCCACCAAAACAATATTTGAATTCACCTGTCAAATTTATCTCGTAAAACTGCTTAAATATTAAAATCAGTTAAAAGCATTACTTTGATTGAATGAAGTACATACATTTAATTTATATACATTCCAAGAGCTGAAATCAGCAATTAATATTGAAATTGTGCCGCTGAATGAAAAAGTATGAGAATGCCATGCAAAATGTGAATTTTAATAAACTCCAGTTTTTTTTAAATGTTGATGGTGTTTAATTTAATTGAATAAATTTTCAAATTGAAATATACCTTAATTGAAAGCAATAAAAAAGTGGTAAATTTAAATATTATCACAATGTGATTTCATTAGTATTGTACGTTGACAATCAATTCGGACTTCGGGTCATCAAAATTGCGGTTCTCCTCTTCTCAGCTGTCGTTTTTCTGCAACTAATCACAAAAACTGCTAGATGTTGTTACTGTTGTTGTTATTGCATATTTGTTGTTTTTTTTGTTGTTTGTTATTGTTGCATTCTCAGCATTTTCAACTCAGCTGCCCGCACAGTGTTCAATTTCAACTTTTGATTGCACTGCATTAAATTGATTTTCGACATGTTGCCTCGAACATCTTTGGTTTCATCTCCGTTCATCTTTGCTCATCATCATCATCAACATCATCTGCCTTCAGCTTTGTTATTGTTGCTTTGGTTCTGTTGCTTTTGTTGTCGTTGTTATTATTGCGCATGATTGGCATTTCTTCAGCTTGGATTTTTTTTTTTATATAAATGTATATTTTTATTGTTGCGTTCATCATCATCAACAACAACAACAAGAGCGACGCTCATCAGTTTATTTATTTACTTTACTGTTTACTGTGATTACTTCACTTTGCTTGAACAACATCAGAAACAACACAAGCAACACCATACACACAACAACAACATCAAACACAAAACACAACAACACCACAACACAACAACAACTGCAGTCATCGCTACTGCTCGTCAAGCAAATGAAAATTGATTTCTGCCATTTGTTCATTTCCGATTTGCAGTTACAGTTACGACAAAGTCGTAGACAATGTTGAATGTTGAAGTGGATGCCACAATAGCTGCCACAACCGGAGTCTTAGTCGAAATGTGACACATCATTGTCACGGAATTGGAATTGCGATTGGGATTGGGATCGAAGCTTATTACATAAGCGGAACAATGCGGAACGCGAACCACGAAGATGCCAGCTAAAATGACTCGCAAATCAGCCAACAAATATGGCCAAACATATAATAAAATTTAAAAAAAAAAATAAACAAAAAAAAAGTGTTGCTTACTCTCATTTTACTTTCATTTGGTAGCTTAGAAACAATCAGCGATTTTGGCCAAGCCATTCACTTTTTGCCAATCTCAATTCAGTTTTTGCCGCAAAACTGCATCATGTAATTTACCCCCACTATTTGGTTAGTATTCGTTTAGTTATTCAATGTTCAATGTACTACATATTCAATTCAATTCAATTCAATTCAGTTCAATTTAAAATTAATGGAAATCAGTTGCAGCTAACGTAATGTTTGCTTTATTTGGCTCTAATTCAATTCAATTCAATGCAATGTTTTACCTCAAAGCTATACTAATTTAGCCATCAATTTGATGTGAAGTGATCGTTTAGTATTATTTTATTAATTTAATTGATGTCATGTTAACCGTTTACAGATGTTTCGTTTTGTTTTTTTTTTTTTATTGCGTTTTATTTTACTTCCGATTTGGTATAGTACGAGCATGTGTTATAGTTATTGTGTTTCCACGATTTGCATAACATATTGAGCCAAAGTTTAATCAAAAGACTTTAAACTAAATAACACAATATGGTAAATCATACTAGATTTAAATTAAATAAATATAAAAATAGCTGCTTCTGCTCTTTAAAATTTCTCGGAAAATTCAATTAGATGCAAAACAAAACTTGACAAAATTCCTTTATTTGTGTTTAGCGTATTGGATTTCATTAGGTCAACAGTCAGTTATAAAGTTCTGTTCATTTTTGTTGAACACATGCAACAACAAAACTTGTACTTTAAAGAAATAATTAAAACAATTTGTTTATTAATTCAATTTCTATGCCATTGTAATTGATATTTGCATTTCAGCTTAAAAATTACATAATTTAAAACGTATTAAAGCGTCAACATTGAATTGTCTTTAGTTCAACTGTCATTAAATTTAAATTGCAACCAACTAAAAATTCTACCTGAATTCCTTTTCTCAACCCTGATGCTGATGGTAATGGTGACAACATTGCCGTGTTGTGTTGTGTTGCCGCATTGAAACTGCGATTGATCGTGTGCAGGAATTTGTGTCAGATTTCTTAAGCCCCCTCAAAGTCGCATTACTATATGTCATGTGTCTACTATATAAGTACATATTATAAGAACGGGTCGACAAGCATATAATTTAACATGCTGTCCACAATCAGTTCGGCAAACTGTCCGCGACAAGAGCGAAAAATTCTCTTCATGCCGCTGGGTTGTTTCTCCATTTTTTTATTTTTATTTTTTTTTCTATAGTTTTTCAGAGTTGTTTTTTATTGCTGCCGGGCGGAAATGGCTCGTTGCCGAGGCGCGCTTTGTGTGCGGCCTTTTCAATAGTATTTTTCACACTTGTGAAAATTAAAACTTAACTGAACATTTTGCTGTTGCTGTTTTTTCTCTCTCTCTCTATCTCACTTTTTTTTTTTTTTTTTTGTATTATATTTTTCTTGCTTGTTATTGTTGCTATAGTTGTTGGTGCCTTTTATTGTTTTAATTACACGCGTTTTTTCGCGCATTGTTTCAATGACCGTCACGCGCCGCAAGCGTCTAGCACAGTCGACCGGTCCAAACAGTTGAAGTTGTTGTTGTTGGTACTTGCTGCTATTATTGTACTTGTTGTTGCCGTTTCGTTTGTTTGCAAAATGAAGTGGTCATATATGTGTGTTCCCTCCTCTTGCCTCTTGCCGCCTGCCCTTCTTTTCTTCCTGCTCCCTGCACAACGGGCATTAATGATAATTTCCAAATGACATAAAAGCGACCAGAGTGCTTCAGGGCATAATGTCCTGTCCGTATACCCTGTATATATATTTTATATATATATATACACTCTGTGTTGGACAGCAGGCGTTGTGTCCTCGTAATCAATGAACCGGTCGGGGGTCAAACCCCCAAGATAAATGAATTAAATGAAGGGATGCCGGTATCTCTGTGAATGTCTGATTGTTTGCGTATAAATTTTTGTATGTGTGAGTTTGTCTCCCCTCCCTATCCCTCTCTCTCTCTCTCTCATTTTTTTTGTTGTGTTTGTGTATGTTTGTGCATTTTAATGCCTTAATGAAAAATGCATTTTTAATTATTTTTTGTTCATTTATGGGCAATTTTTTATCATTGAGCTTGCCTATGGCTCGACATTCGTTGGCTTATGCGGCGTATACGTTATTTATTGTACTTAATTTTCTTTCTGACGCCTGACAAGTTTAAGTTGACATGTCCACTGTATGGCAGACCTTTAACTCCACCTCTCCTCCTCGTCCACCTCCTTCTCCTGGTCAATTCAATCCGTTTCCCTGCCGGCCAAGAGCTGCTATTGGCCCCGTTAGCTGTGTTTTTGGGGCTGAGGGTTTCGCTTACACTAACTGCACTTTATGGTTCGACTATTTGCGTTGCCACAGCCACAGACAGAGCCAACGAGAACGACAACGTTAACAACAACAACAACAACGACTACCGTGTTGGCCATGCGGCCAAATATCGTATTTCATCATTTGTTCAAGTTGAGCCATTGATTTGCACACAGGTAACAGCCGCTAACTGGCAACTGGCAGCTGGCAACGCTGTCTCTTGTCATTCATTAGGATGGCATGTCATTCATTAGACACCGTTCCCAACCGCTCCCCCTCCCCCCTCCACCAGCAGCTCTTTTCCATTCCACCTCTCGGAGGGAATCTTTTGTGTTGTTGCACAAGTTTTGCACCCTTGCGAAACACAACGGAAGCGCCATAAACTCATCAAATTTCAAGCCAATTTGTTTACTCGTCTTAACGTTTGACACTTGAAGAGCCACAAGGGAAGAGGCAGCAGCAGGTGAGAGAAACATGGCAAGAGAAAACAGGTGAAAGAACAACAACAACCACACACAAGAGACATTGAGTTTAGCATACTTCATACTACACTAACTTCCTTACATGAGAAAGTGGGAGGCAATCACAATTTAATCGCATTACCAAATATATTATCTTTCATGCTATTTGTAATTTCAATATCAATCAAATATCAAATGCAGAAATTAGATATTGAAATGCTTGAAATTTATTTATTTAAAATAAAAGGCATTTATAATTTCACAATCTCTGTCTTTTGCCTTTTGTTTAGTCAATTTATAATTCTTATCCTTAATTCATCAGCTTTCTATTTTAATAGCAAATCATTTTTCATACATTTACTTGACGTATAATTTACATGCGAATTATGTTTGTGTTTTTACATAAAAATGTCATGAAAATTTTCATTTTCCATCCTCAATTTTCACTTCAATACCAGTTTCAATTTCAATTGCAATTACAATTACAATTGCAATTCCCAAAAAAGACTTGATGATGTGACAAAGCTTTTACTATTGCAGTCATTGTCTTTTGTTGAATTTCAACATAATTGCAATTTGTACATTTTACTTTTATTACTCCCGTCGTTGTTGACATTCGCGTGTCAATAAAATGTAGCAAAACTAAAAAAAAAAGTAAAATTATTAATGATGGTTTGTACGACTAGCAAATATCCTCTATTCAAAAGGAGTTTAGTATCTTCATTCCATTTTCTATATTTTTAGTTCCAAGCTTACGAAATTTGTAAAGTACTTTAAGGAAAAAATAATTTTTAATTGAATTACTCCGTGAAAATTTAAAAAATTTCGTAAAATGTCTTTGCGTAGAAACCAAATATGTGCCATTCAATTACCTTGGCCCAATTACACCCAATTCACTAAATTATATTAACAGGGTATTCAAAACTGTTCAACGTCATCGGACGATAGTTTTGCTGAGCGGAGAGGGGAATTTTGTGTTCACAGCTAGCAATGTCAACTGCTAACTGAATGAACTAGTCGAGTAAATGGACATTTAAGATCTTGAGCAATTGTCCGTCTGTGTGTCTGTCTGTCCTTCAGTCTGTAGACGCCGGTTTTTCATTAAAGCTTAAAAAGCAAAAATTGTGAACAAAAACGAAAAGTGGGAAAAAATGAAAATGAAAGTTTCAATTACAAATTGGACGGGTTAGTATTGTCTGGTTGTGTTTGAGGCCGTCGTCTGGCGACATAAAAAACAACAAAACCAGCAGCATTTTTATTTTATTTTTTAATACATATTTTCATTTTTTTTTTGTGCTTAGCCGAAAAAAATGTAAGAAAGACAGATAGAGAGAAAGAAAGAGAGAAAAAGAAGTAGAAAAACAAAGAGTACAAGTGAAGCCATTTAATTACTGGTTTTTCCGCTTCAATGTGCATTTTAAGATTTCCAAGGTGAATGACGAGCAAACCGGCAACCACGCCTGCTCTTAAACTGATTGAAAGAGTCTAAGACCGCTGATTGAAAGTGGCAATCAAGCGGAACAGTTAACACAGATTTCTTTTGAGAAGTGCTTTGTTGCGACAAATGTGAAGGATAAGACAAATGAATCAATAGATGACATTAAAGACGATTGTTCAAATTAAAAAAACAAAAACTGATTAAAATGCATAAGCTGAACTTTAGTAAGTTAAATATACTTATTGAAATTGAAACGAATACTAATTGAAATAAATAGATTAGGCAACTAAACAGTTAGCAATTAGTTTAAGATCAGGTTAAAAAAATTAATACAGGTTATTGTTGAAACAAATAAAAGTGCAAAGTAATTAGTTCATTCTGTGGATGAGTAAATTGTTGAAATTGAAATGAATCAAAGCTTAATTGAAATGAATGAGCTGTGAACAACTTATTTTAAACAGAATGATGAGTAAGCAGCAAATTGTTGAGTATGTATTATTTTTATTTTTTAGTCAGTTCTCAACGTCAGCTTGAAATGTCGGCAAACCATCAAGGGGAAACCTACTATCAATGGATACAGTGTGTTCGTTCAATTTGTGCTCATTGTCAGAAATTGAACGCTTAACCAAACCAATAAACAAGTCAAAAAAGATTCTCAAGGCCGTCGCAGCTCCAAAATGGGCAAACTGCGAACAGACATAAGCAGCTTATGGAGTTCTTCTAGCCAACATTGATGTTGACATTTTAAATCCGAAACATATACACAAACATACACACTTACAACTACAGAGTGTGTGTTAGACGGCATATGCAAGCCACGTGCAGATGTGGGAAGACCCCAATAAAAAACGTCTTAGTGGCAACCAAAGACGTCAACATCCCCTCCCCGCTCCCTCTGTTACAACTATTCAGACTCACCAAAATGCAATGCATGACATGCATGCCAAGATCCAAGATCTGAGATCTGAAAAAAAAAGTTGTTCATTGTTTGGATATTTTCATCCCAAAGGGGAACTCACACAATGTTTATATACCCTGCAGAGGGTATTAAAATTTACTAGAAATTGTGTAACAAATAAGAAAAATTGAATACATTTTTAATTTAAGTGACGAACCCTTTTAGTAATCAATAAAAAATGTAGATCTTAAAAAAAATGTGTTTTTTTTTAGTTTTTAAAACGAAAGTGTATCTCATTCTCGACACAACTCCTAAACTTTATTTCTTTTTTGGATTTTTTTTTATGAATTGCTAAATTTGTCGAGCTCATGTTAATGACAATTTAAAATGAACATAAAAAAAAAATTGTATAAAAAGTGGGAACGTTGTGCATCTAATTATTTACTACAGAGCGCTACGTTGTTGTCTCTCTGATAAGCTTTGGCGACAGCCAGCTGCATTATGCCATCCTTACCAATAGACAGACAGACAGAGAAGCAGGGAGAAAGAGAGAGAGAGGCAGTGAGAGGCGGACAGAACTCAGAGCTTTGCCAATATTTACCCTGACTGAAACACTAAAGTGAATTATTAGTTGTGCAAATAATTGCACAGTTCGGTTTACAGCAAAGTGTCTTTCTACCGTTCTGATAACTTGAACATAAAACGGCCAACGGTGAACGATGAAACGATGAATGCTGTCGTCTTCGTCTTCGTTGTTGACAGCTTGCGACAATATTTATCTAGGGTAATAGGGAAGGGAAGAGGGGAGGGGAAAGGGGAAGGGCAAGGCCAAACTTGTGCTGCAAAGCTGATTAGATAATTTTGTTTTTCCTTAAGCTTAATTGTACTCGGTTATATCTATTCTAGATTCAAGTGATCACTTGACTGCATTGTTAATTGCTTGCCATACATAAGTATCAGATATCAGTTGTCAGATATTAGTTATCAAATAAAATTTAGTCGAGTTTCATGTGAATCTCTTATAGAGTTCGTTCGGTTGCAATTGAATGGCCCTGACCACAAAACAATCATTTAAGCCATTATGGGCAATAGCATCGCTCGGTTACTAACTTGGCTTATTTGGATGGGATGTTTTTATTTTTGCGCCAAAGTGCGAAACTGTTTATGTCATGATTTAAAATGCGTCGCAAGTCATTGGGGAGTTGAGGGTTGGGGGCTGGTTGTATGTGTATGCCAATAAGTTATGAAAAATCATTGAAATTCGTTAAGCTGTGTAAATAAATTCAGCACAGCTTAATGCATATTAAAAACGCAGACTTACGATGTTCGTGGCCCTGGTATGTGTGTTGTGCAAATATGACTAAAACAACAGCAATAACGACAGTGACCAAATTGCAGTTCGGGTCGGGGAAATAGCGCTAATGAAGGACGACTGTCAAGACACTTGACGGGAGTCAACAAATATATACAGTTTTATTAATGCTACTTTAAACAAGATATTGCCTATTTCTTTAAAACATCAATGACACTTGCTAAAAAATGCTTCAAGGTTTTTTTTTATTTTGACAAATTGACGATGACGAATGATGAAATGATATTATATAGGAAGACTATTAAAGAGAAAAAATTTTAAGCTATTTTTGTAAGCCTTATTTTTTCAAAGTTCACTTAAATTATATTTAAATTTCTTTATCATTTAAATTTCTTTTTAACACCAGACATTTTTCAAAAAAATGTAAATAAGTGAAACTTAGCATTTTTTTTTTTTAACTAACTTTATGACAAGGGTTCAGAATTATTGTAAAGTTTTAAATCAATTAAAAAACAAAAATCAAAATAAAACTGAGATCAGGATTAAAGTTTAAATGCATGAAATGCTATTTAAAAACTTCAACACAAAGTAATTTTAATTTAACTATAAAATGCGCTTTAAAGATTAAAAGGTTCCTTATTTAAGACTCAACTAACACTGGCTCGAAAGTGATAAAAATTAAAGCTATCGAGCTTTTCTCATGCTGAAAGTTTATTTGAAACAATACAAAGCTCAGTTCCTCGCGTTGATCTAGGTTTTTGATAATTGTGTAAGTGTCAACCTTTTATTCCACGCAATATAAAGTGGGTGGAGTTAATTTGTTAATCTTCTGACTGCTCGACCGTCTACTGGCTGCTATTGCTTTCCGTTATCGGACCTGCTTAACTCATTTAGCTGCCGGCAGATGGCGTAATAGGACAGCAGTTGCATTTTGCTTACAATGTCCAATCAGCTTTGTCTCTTTCTCACTCGCCGTTACGCTGAATGAAGTGGAAACCGCTAAATGAGGCTACAGTTGGTAGGGATTGATTCATCACATAAGCACGAAAGGGCGCTGCTTTTGTTGCAACACTGTTAGAAAGTTCTAAAAAAAAAAAAAAAAAATCAGGCCAATAGCAGGGAGGGATTTGTCGCTGTGCTTTTGGGTGAGGATTTAACGCCTGGTCAAAGTTAATGGGGGCAAACAAAATGTTTCATTTAGAGTTTCGCCTGTGGATAATGATCATGAACATCATGATGATAATGATATCGATGATGACGTTGACTGTGGCCAGCGTGCATGAAAATGCAGCATTTTTCAGCAGCATCAGCGATGTCTGTATGTCTGTCTGCTGGCTTGGGTTCTGTTCTGCTATGAGACCTTCCCTTAACCCTGCTATTATATGACCGCCTGATGCGATTGCATTTTCCGGCGACTGTTGCTGCTGTTGCTGCTGCTGTTGTTGGTGTTGTTGATAACGATGACGAGGTTGCAGTCAGCATGAGATTTTTGCATATACTCGCATCGGCATCAGCTTCAGCATCAGCATCGTAACATCTGTCTACGCTCTCTCATCGCATCGCATCGCATCGTATCTATTTGCATTCACAGCCGTTTATATTGCAGTCGCAAACTGACTGCACTCTCTTGCTCCCTCATCCGCCTCCCCCCATACAACCGGACGGAGAATGGGAAGGGATGGGATGGGAGCTCGTTTAGTCATTCATTTTGGTTTATAGGTAAAGCTGCCCCGACATTGAGCTGCAAAGCAATTTAGTTGGCGCCGCATTACGAGGCGTTGGGCGTGACCGTTCGTTCGTACCATAGATGTTAAGGTCGAGGGTCGAGCACACGATGAGGGTGTTTATTCTTTACGGAAGCTAAAGGGGCTATTGGGGGTGTGTGCCCACACACACACATTTTGGAGGCGTGGTGTGCCCATTCCCCCCTCCCCCCTGGTTTTGATTGTGAGTTTAAAATGCATTTTACAGACAATTTCGCACTTACCATTTACGAGTTAGTTGAGGTCATTGATGGCGGCGTTGACTGCAATGGGAAGAAAAGAGAAAACAGAGTTATGTATGAGATTTAAAAACTTGAAAAGGACTTTGGAATATTATAATATTTTATTCATATGCATGTATGTAAGTTACAAGAGAATGCAATTATTATGCAAATAGCTAGAGAAACAGAATATGCATATGTCTATGAAAAGTTGCATTATAATATGTCATATTATCATATACTAAATGTTTAAGAATAGAAAAATAAATTAAAAACATGGCACTTCAATTGTTTAGTTTTTATACCCGTTACTTAAAAAATAATTAAGTAATGTAATGTAGCAGGAAGAAGGAGGCATCTCCGACACTATAAAGTATATATATTCTTGATCAGCATCAATAGCCGAGTTGATATAGCCATGTGTGTCTGTCCGTCTGTCCGTCCGTCCGTCCGTATGAACAAAAGGATTTCAGAGACTATAAGAGATAGAGTAACCAAATTTGACACACAGATTTCTATATACCTTACGCAGAACAAGTTTGTTTCAAATTAAACCTTATCTATTATCAAGATCGGACAAGTAGAACCGCAGATATGGCGATTTAATGTTTTCAAAGTAATACAAGTAATTTCTTTAAACAATTACTTTTATACATATTGAAGTTAAGAACGGCTATCCTATAGTCGGGATCTCGACTATAACCTTTCCTACTTGTTTTTTAAATGTTTTTTAAAAGTGTCTTTAAACACGATATTTGCTTGGATTTCTGGATCTTTAAGCAGTTTTCGCCGCTCTTCAGACACCAGTTTGTGAAAAATTAATAAATAATAAAAGCTTAAAGTATAATTTAAATTATTTGCAAATCGCAAATTCTGTTGTAATGTTCTTTCGAAAAAAATCCGATAAAACTTTGAATACACATATCTTAAATGAACTGAAAAATAAGTAATGTTGCCTATTAGCTGTCATTTTTTATTTTACTCTCCAATTTTTTTTGTATGTACAAGTCAGCTCTATCATTTGTGCATCTAATCTGATTACCTTGGCACCCAACTATCACACTTTAAACGACAATTTGCGGGTGTGCAAAAATTTTGCAAACACATCACGTGTCGCATTGACAGATGTTTCATGCTCCATGCTGTTGCCTATCTACCCCATTCCCCCGTTCCACCCACGCACAGGTGCCATTCGCAGTTTGAATGCCAGCAAATAACAAAAAAAATACATAAAAAACAGTTTGGCAAATCGACAAGACCTCAAAAAAATATATATATATATATTCAAACAAGAACAACAACAACAACAGCAAATAGGTAAGCGAAGGAAGTGAATGGGTCTGGCACGACGACATTTTTATAAAACCAACTCATTATTTTACATTTTTGGTTCATGACCCAGAAACGTAGCCACAAAGAATCGCAGTCTGTCTCCATCTCAGTTGCTGACTTTTCTCTCCCTCCCCCCCTGACACTCTCTTTCTCTCTCTCTGTCTCTATCGCTCAGTTTATATCCACATTTTTTATACAAGTTTCGACTGCGTTTCATTCGTGAGACGTAAAATTTACTCTGTAGTGAGTACGTGCGGTCATCTGTCATGATTCTCGATTTATCGTTGGTCTACGTCTTGGTCTTGCTCTTGGGCTCCATCGCGACCAAGTTGGCCCACAAAGCGAAGCTGCTCAACAGTTTTCAGTGTGTGAGTGTGTGAGT
Organism: Drosophila falleni; assembly: GCA_035045575.1. Lineage (NCBI taxonomy): Eukaryota > Metazoa > Arthropoda > Insecta > Diptera > Drosophilidae > Drosophila > Drosophila falleni. The sequence continues at coordinate 2,714,483 of JAWNOV010000113.1, read as the reverse complement.
GTGTGTGTGTGTGTGTGTGTGTATGATTGTGGGTATGGGATGGACTTGTCCAGCGGTTTGTGGTCTTGCCTTGTCTTTCCATTGTCTATGTGCGTGCGCTTTGCTTAAATGTCAATTATTTCACGCTTATTAGATTCTCAATGTTGATGATAATGATGGTCATAACAACGATATGGCTGGATGCTGATGATGGACAAAAACTTCATTAGCTAGACGCGAGAAAGCCGAGACAGTGACAAAAAAAAAAAAAAAAACAAGTCAAGTCAAATGAAGTCAAACGAAAAGTGAAAAAAAACGGAAATATTTCTGTATATAGTATATATACTCAGGTAGACTATTAAAAATAAAAGTAATGTCTCGCTTTTTATGGCATTTTAATGCGATCTTTACGAGCTTGTGACAAAGATCTCGACAGTGACTAGACAGACAGTTCGTGGGCCGTTTTTATTTTTTTTATAATATTTTTATTTTCAATTTTGGTTTCAATTTTAGTGGGTCAGTCCCAACATCAACGTCAACTTCTACTTTAACTCCAGTGCTAAGACATTTGAGAAACTTCTGAGAATGTTGCTAACTCGCTTTCGCTCTCTCTCACATTTACTTCAGTATTTATCTCGATCAGTCTGTCTCGTATCTCTCTCCGATCTGTTGACAGTTTGGGACATGTTAAGCGGGAAATTGCCCTGCATATTGATATGTCTTTTTGAATTTATAAGCTCGGTCACACAAAGAAAGAGAGATAGGGAGCGAGAGGGAGAGCTAGGCTTTAACTTTAACCAATTTCCAAACACTTTTCGAAGATACAATCAAGATATTTTCAACAATAAACTAAAACGAACGAAGAACAGGGGGCTTTCTCTTGCTCTCTTTTTCCCTCTATCTCTCTCTCCCTCTCTCTCTCTTTTTCTCTCTGAACGGAACGTAACGACATTTTGTACGACCCCATTTTCAAAGTCGTAATAATTTCATGAAAAACGCAGCGACGTCGACGTCAGCAGCGCTGCAGTTTCGTTGAGTTAACTTCTCGTTTTTTTTCCAGCGGTTCGTCTAAGGGTGCTTGGGATGGGGAAGGGGGTAGGGGAAGTTGGAAGTTGGGTCTATTGGGTAACGCGTTGCTGGTAATGTGCCAGTAAAAGGTATTTTAGCGCTGGAATGCCTCAGCCTGCCATCTTCTTCTTCTTGCACTCTTTCACCCGCCATTTGCCAGTATGCACCTATCACTCTTCTCCTGGCATTACCCCCACCCCCCACCCTCCCACCCACCATTTTCTATTTCCCCCACCCCCCACGCGACATCGTGCCCACCGCTACTGTCCTCTGTTGCCATTATCTTTTTTACCGCTAGCTTGCTGTCTGACTGTTTGGCAAAATGAGTCGACAGAGCGAGAGTGTAGAAGAGAGAGAGAGAGAGAAAAGAGAGAGAGAGAGAGAGGAGAGTCCTCGGCTGCTTTGTCATGAAAAATAACTTCGCTTCGTTGAAATGACAGTCACGATTTTGCTTTTGCTTTTTTGGGCAACTCCGATGCCGACATCGCTGCCACGCCTCCAAACAACCACACAGCCCCCTCCTCCATTCCCCACACTTTTGACTTCGTATTCGCATCTTTAGTGCACGTTGTCTGTGAGATTTTTTTTTCTTAGTTTTTTTTTTTTTGATATTTCTTTTCTTCTTAAGATTTTCCTTCTTTATACTACATACATTTATATAATTTTCCTCCATTTTGCCTTCTTTCCTTCCTCTATCTTTTTTTTCTATAAGGGACAGCAATGTAACTGACTTGGATGCAGCAACTAAATGAAAGATGATGAATTTATTAAATTCTCCATGTAGGTGGAACGAGAATAAGAAAGCGAGGGGGGCTGATGGAAAGGTGGGTCGAGAGGGACTATATTGCTAACGGGGCTTGTGGCCTGCATTTCTAGTATCTGCTTAAAATGCAACCCTAGTGCAATCAGTTTCGAGTTAGAGCAGACACTGAAAATCTTCTAGCATAATAGCAATATATCCCTTGAGCGAAAGCGAAACTACGAGTTAAATGTGGTACTGAATATAGACGAAAGTCTAGTATTATCAGATATTTTCTTATTTAATTGTAGCTAAAAATGTGAAAACTGATTTTCTTTAAATTTTTTTAAAAGTTTCGGTTAAATGGCACAAACTAAAGAGCCAGGTATTCTTTTCTATTGTATACGTTTCCTTCCAAAACTTAGTAAAATTATTTTATTATTTTAATTCTTCTCAAGTATCTTACTTAAAATAATGATAGGATTTTAGCTTGTTAACTGTTTCAAAATCATATCACAATAATATTATAGAGTATATTAGTTCTATATATCATTAAGATAACATGAAAATCAGTCAAATAATTAGTTTATGAAAAGCGTTAGTCTTTTAAAGATACTCTTATCATTAAGGATTGGAGTTTTACTTTTCTGTCGTTACTTTAATTCAATTGTAAATTTCTATTGTCCCATATTAGCATTATTTTTTACCAAGTTGAAGTTAGAGCTTTTGTCTTTCAACTAGCTACTTAATTAGTTTAACAACCCCAACTCCCCGTTTCATTCTTTTGTGTCCCCGGGTACGATTCTATTGACAGATCTTATCCGTATGCTACAGAATTTATATGACCTACAAATTGACAAAGTTTGCATATTCCATTTTGACTCTAGCCATGAGTCAAGCATTGCTCTACACCCCTCCCTTCATGTTACCTGAGAAGAATGAAAACTTTGTTATGCCCCACCTTTTGGTCGGTTTAATCTTTTGTATGGCGATTTTATGTAGCTTGCATACGATGATGAAATTCTTTGGGCAACAAAACACCAAAAGAAAATAAAGAGAGAAAAACTTTTTAGCCCCGCTAACTTGGCATCGGCTAATAAAGAATGTAAATGGAGCAAATTGCTTTGCCAAGAGGTAAAATTCCATAAATTTGCAGAAAAAAAAACACCAAAGAAATGGAAAAAAATTAAACCGAACATTGCGTCGTAACTTTATTTCGTTCGTAACTTAAGAAACAATCGTAAAAATCGCGCAGTGTCATTTATCTGAGGACCTTCCATCCCTCCTTGCACCCTATCAGCCCCCTGCCTCATGTCGATTACCCCCTACCACAAGCCAAAGTTTCCGACTGCCCCGACCCAAAATTGATGTTATAAAAGCGTTTAGCCTTAATTGTTGGGGCGTTAAAGGTTATTACTGTAGTTGTTGTTGTTGTTGCTGTTGTTGTTGGTGCTGCCGTGTGCAACGATTTGTTTTTCCTTTACGCATTTTTCTCAGCATTTTGCTCTGTCATCAAAAAAACAAAAACTCGTCGAATAGGTGTTCGTAGAAAGGCAAAATCAAAAATTCATTATACTCTCTATTTATAAACGTATTGAAATGGGTATATTGGTGCGCGTTTGGGCAAAAAAACAATTTACGATACTTTTAAATATTACACTCATATCATTACAGCAGCATTTGATATTTCAATCTTTTATTAACCTTAAAATTTTTTTTCTTCATTTCAAAAGTATATTAAATTATTAAATATCCATATAGATTCTTAATACCTTCTAACTGGGTATCTTACAGACGTATGCTCTCATGAAACCTGCTCTGATTTTAAGGTTTTGGGCTCAGATACGGGTCTTTTTTCGGCATTTTTATCGCCTGAGACTGAAACTGTTTTTAATGACCAAATATTAAAATAAAAGGTGCTGTCTTTTGGGCCTTTCAGTCTTCGTTTTAATTTTCGTTTTGGTTTTGGGTTTTCTGCATTCTGCTTATGTATTCGGAGCGCCATTTCCGTGGCCTTTTGTTTATGGTCATCATGGGTTGCTTTGTGGGGTCCGATGGTCTTATGACACTTTTCATTTGCCGCTGCATAATGGAAAATTAAATTAATGAACGCACATTTAAGAGCGGATGGAGATTCATTTCTTCGTCTCCATTCTTTCCCCCTTTCACTTCACTTTCCACATTCAAGTTCACAACGATCCCAACAACAGTTGCGACACCCTAAAAAACAGATTTCATCTACCATTTTCATGTTTTTGTTGTTGTTGTTGTTGTTGTTGTTTTTGCTGTATATACTCATTTCCATTTTCCTTGCCATGCCATTTCCATTTCCATTGCCATTGCCAAGTGGTCCACATTAGCGAAGTGCCAGCCAAACAACAAAAATAACAACAACAAGAACAAGGTTGGCGCCTTCTACTTTGTGGCAAATTAATTTGGCAAGTGCAATAAAACTTTTGCAGCAGATTTGGCCATTATTCAATGCCTTGTAAATGCAGGCAGCTTCTTAGTAAAAGTGGCATGGGTTTCAACTAAGTATGGTATGAGTTTTTGGTTGGGTTTCGAATGGGTTGGGGTTCGGGTTCAGGTTCGTTTGGGATGGATCCCCAATGCCAGGCAGCGGCATGCTTGTGTAATAACCAGGCCATTAAATAAATTAGTCAAATAATTTTTGTTGGGGGCAACTCGCAGCTCACGTGCCTCAATTGGCCCTTTTGAAGCTGGTTAAACATCTCTGTCTAAAGAGTTGTTTGAAACCATTAAAGCTGATCGCAAAATTGCCAGCAACAATTAGATGCGCTACACTTGCCACCTGCACTCAACACAAAAGTCCTTAAGGATTAGTCTTCCATCACAGAGAAAAAATATAAAAACAGAAGCAAAAAATAAACATTTGTCTCAAGGGATTTTTATTTTGAACATTTTCTATGTGTTTAATTACATAGAAACCAAACAGCAACAACCAAAGTGTAAATAAGGGGACAAAGATTTAAGCATATTTTTGAAAACAGATTGAATGCAATAAATCGCAGCTGAGGCGCAATAAGACGAGACTCGAGTTGAGTTGTGTTGGGATAAGTTGAAAGGACGCAGGATCTGTTGTCCGTGTACCGGAAACTGTGAGCGTTGCAATGAGCAATAATTACGCTTTGACACTTGAGTGGGCAAGTCGACTGACCCCACAATGGAATAGAGACAGACAGAGAGAGAGAGAGAGAGAAAAATGCTTGTTCTCTCTTTTTGTGCCGCCTCAAATCAACCCTGAAATTCAAAAATGACAACGGGCAGCGACAAGACAATGGACGAGACTGACTACACCACCATGTGCGCCTTGTCGGAGGACATACTAATAAATCCTTGTCACAATATCCTTTTGTTTTGCCATTTTTCGAGGGCCGCGTTGAGCTGAGTCGACTACCAGGAGCTCTCTCTCTTCTGGCAGGCGCATCATCCTTTTTGGATTTACAGCGCAATAATTCAAAACACATTCATGTTGACTGACAGACGGACGAAATGTGAAGCGGTAACAAAAGCGGAAGCAGGAGTGGGACAGAAAACGGAACGGGGAACGGGGAAAAGCAAACGAAGACCGAAGGATCAGAAAGACGTACTAAGGCGGCTCGTCTGGCCGCCCCTTCAATGATTAAAGTCCTGTCGGCACGCAGCAACGCCATATGCTTCCCGGCGGCCTCATTCTCAAAACCAAACGTTGCCATACTGAGAGATTAATTCGCTGTTGCTTTCAGTGGCAGCTTCTAGTGTCTGCCTGTTGATTGCTTTTGTCTCGACTCTTCGAGCGATGCAACAAAATCACTGTCATTGCTCTAAGCTCCCTACAATTGTTACAGCTGCCTGTCTACCTATGAGAGAGAAATCGATTCAGAAAAGAATGTAATTTCGATAGAAATTTTTGATTATGAATTTGAATTTCTTTGAGTAAATCTATTTTAAGATTTCAGTTTTTCTTGTAATGATTGTACATACATATGTGATTTAATTGAAGATAGATTATGATAGAGAGAGATAGAAAAGAAAATAACAACAACAATTACATACATATGTCATATATAACATTTTACAAAAACATTTTAAAATAAAATGTGTATCACTTTATTGGACTTAAATTCACCAACTTAAAGTGAATTAAATACGAAAAATATTTCCAAATTGATACAAGAACAGGTCAAAGATTTTCACTTCCAACAAATCTTGCCGAAAGTGTAAGCCGGAACTGGAATTATAAATAATATAGTAAGAAAGGCCAGATGGTGTGACTAATAGCTAGCCTTAAGGAATGTTTTATGTTTCTTAAAAAATCTAAGTCTGGATTAATTATAAATATGTTGTTAAAGCGAAATCATATATATAAACTATACGAGAAATTAAAGAGAGAAAAAAATGAAGAGAGAATGGCGGTATTTTGAATTGACCAACCAATGCTAAAAAAATGATCTAGTTTTTTTTACTATGAGATCTTTTGCAGAAAAATTTAATGGCACCCTGTACACAACTGTGTAGAAACTTAACATTTGTCATTTCTAAAGAAAATTGATTAAAGAGTTTTTTAGATACATAACTTAAAGTTCTCTTCATGATCTGCTGAAAATTACTCTGTTATTAATCTCTTTTTTATTGTACTATCTCCTACAGTTTTTTTTGAGTTTTCTGAAAATATGTTCATACCAAGATGGCCATTTTAAAATGTAAACAAATTAAGTTAAGCAACTAAACTAATAAAACAGATGTGCAGAAAGGAAATGCGAGGAAGATACGAAGTTAAATCAAGTTAAGGAGATATTTGTATGTATATTAAAACAATCTATGTTTGTTCTATGTATGTAGATAAACGGCCCAGTTTAGTTGAGTTGACTTAACTTGTGCTTTTGTCTGAATGGGCAGGCAAAAGCTCAATGAGAATGCAAGTGAATTCGGTCTCGCATAGGCAGCAGCAAGACTAACACTAACAACAACTACAACAGCAAGAAGAGCAAGTCGAGTAACTGTTTAAACACTTATTCACACACTCATATGCACTCACAATCAGACAAAGCACTCATAAGACACTGTTAGGATACTTGAACTTTTTGTTTGCGCTTCGCTTCGTTTCGTTTTGTTTCTTTTCGTCTCGTTTCGTTTCGTTTCGCTCTCAGTCTGGGGCATGTGTGGCAAGTATCTTACAAGTGCAGCACAGCGACAGTGCCAGCTAAAGAAATACATACACAAATATCCACAAGTTCTACGAATACATACATACATATGCATGTGTATGTACTACATACTTAGGCAAAAACTTGTGTGCTTAATTCCATTTTCATTTTAATTTCAGCGACGTTTTGTTTGTGTTCTTGAGGCATCCTTTTAGCCTAGTGCCTTAGTAATGCCACTGTTTGTCTTCTTCAACTTCTTTCACTTCTTTTTGCTTCTCCTTCTTCTTCATCATCGACTTCCTAACGTCTGCTTAAGCATTTCTGCCCATTTTAGGCATTTGCCCCTGGGAAATGGGTCAGCGAAAAACAGAGCGCATAATTTAATTGCCAGCATTTTGACTGTGTGGCAGAAATGCAATGCATTTTTCTAATTACAACGCAAACACTTCCTCCCATTCCATTTTTTCTTTTTATTTTTTTTTTGGTGTCTTTCTTTCCTTGCCTTGCTGCCATAAATCATGTTAACTTAAAAATAGGCGCCTCTGACATTGGAGTGCGATTGTCAGTCAATGCTTTGGCTCTCACTTAATTGCCGCACATCTGTCTAGAACGTTGAAAGCGTCAGATCAGTTCTTCCACCTCGACCCACACCACTGCCCTGTATGGCACCCTAAGAATTTTCCCAAACGGCGTGGGCCTCACGTCTGACTCTCTGTTTGTCTACCAAATGAATTTATGACAACTAAGCATAAATAATTCAATTCGTGCGTGTTTACAACATTTATTAAATGAAGTGTTGAAGTGGGTGAAAATTACGCCCACACACACACACACACACACACACAGACACACACACACACACACACACACACACACACACACACACACACACACACACACACACACACACACACACACACACACACACACACACACACACACACACACACACACATAAAAATATATATAAATATACCACTCAGAAACTCACTCACCTCTCTAACAAAAACACACACTATAACGTATTTCTATATTTCGTTTATGAGTTAGATGCAAGCACACAAACAACTCGAAAGTTGTCTGTCTTCAAAAACACCAGAAAAAAGATAAATAATAATAACTGATAATGAAAAAATTATGAAAAATTAAAGAAATAAGCATCACAAGACAATTTTGGTCGTTTTTGTAAATTGTATCCATTATTCGTGAGGCTGGAAGACGCTTGTGACTCTTGGCAGCCTTGCTTTATCTAGAGATTGTCTATCCATCAAATGAGTCATAAGTGCTCTGACTTCCGCTTGTCTCTCTAGGGTTCAAAAAACTTCAAATTCAACACACAACAAATAAAATTAACCAAAAAAAAAATAACAGATTAGAGGCGCAGATTTGTGACTAAAGGTAAGGTTGTTGCTCATGATCATGTTTAGCTATTAGGCTCTGTTTCTCTCATCTCTTCTCCTCTCTCTATTCATTTTTTTCTTGACTTGCTGTTTGATTGATTTTCTTAGCTTCCTTTACCAAGATTAGACATTTGCCCTGGTGTATCTATCTCGCACTAGCTGCTTTATATACAAAGCTCAATCAACGTAAGAGTCGGGTAGTTCACGTTTTGAAAGTAGTTTCTTTATGAGATGTCAATTCTCCCCAAAAGAAAAAATTAGTTATGGAACATAATTTAGTTTTTCAAAACCAATTGGCACAGATCTAGGCTAAAAATGTTTTTGAGGTAATATTAATTTACAATCGGTCATAACTATTAAACTATTTACTTTAGAGAGACAGGAAAAGAAGAATCCGGGATTTCGATATAAAACCAATACCAAACGATTTAAAATTTCTTTAATATACTCTTGAATGTGTCTCTATGATTTCATCATCGTTTGAATCATCTTTATAATATTTTCATGATATCTCAGACGACCTTAATCATATGTTGATTCGTTCCATTTAGGATCTTGCAATCTCCTTGGCATGAAAAGCTTTGCAATTGTCCATATGTAGACATCAATTTTCTTTGGTCAACTTATGATGTCAGCTACTGGAAAAAAAATGCCGCCTTGTCAACGACGTCGACAACAACAATAATAAACAATAGCAATCGCACAACTATTATAAAGAGAGAAAAAAAAAACCAACAAGTCGTTAACGTCATGAAATTATAATTAAAAATCTGAACAAGCCGTCGGCTCTGGCAACGACCTCTCCGCCTCCTGTGGTACAACCCACCCGGCAACTGTTTAACATTATAATCATTATGATGCTGATGATGGTAATGATCATCATTGTGGTTTGTGTATTTGATAATTGACTTGGGCTTAACGCAATTAACAAAGCGAACGATTGAAAAAATAAACTCCATCAACGATACAATGATAAAAAAAAACAACATAAATAAATGAATATAAATAAATAAATGGCAAAAAAAATGAAGAAAAAAAACAACACTAGTTATATGTTTGTGCATTGTACATATGTATATAAAAATTATGCATTAAACAGATAACAACTCACACTCGTGCACAGATTTAAAGTTGTCATTTATTCATTTGTGTATTTAATAAACAATATAAACATTAATAAGTTAATAATCGTTTGAAATGTGTGTGCGTGATGTGTGTAAGTGTGTGTGTGCGTGTATTTGTATATGCGCTGTCATTGGCTCTCTGTATAATTGATGTGGGTTCAGTTTTGATTCTGCTAATAGATTGGTTAAATGCTCAATGGTGTGTTTGTTATTTTTTTTTTCTTCTCATTTTTATCTTTTTGGGTGAATGATAATAATAACTGTGATGGCGATGATGATGGTAATGGTAATGTTAATGCGAATATTGATGATATCATGCGATTATATTTAAGACTCGTTGATAATTAAAATAAAAACTGACCACGACCAGAGACTCTGCCTGATTTCCTGCTGACATCGCGTAATCCCACCAAAAGTATAATCAATCTTTGTGTGGGCCATTCGATGATGGGGGTTCAACAATTTGTACAGTTGCGGAAAACAAAATATATAATGACATTGGGTAAAAAAAAACAACTGCTGAGAAATTTTACTAATTATACCCGTTACTTAAAAAATAAGTAATAGGGTATATTGTGTTCGATCTCAGAGATCTTAAGAGATAGAGCAACCAAACTTTTACATGCAGATCCCAATGGCGTTTGAGCAGGTCAAGTTTGTTTAAAATATTTGTAACAACCCTTTCTGTCCCCAAAAATTGCGAACAACTGACCGTCTGTATGAAAACACGGCTCTCAGAGACTATAAGCGGTATAGTAACCAAATTTGAGACACAGATTTCTATACACCCTAAGAATATCAAGATTATTTCAGATTAAATCAGATTAAAGTTTTCAAAATAATACAAGTAATTTCTTTAAAGTACTTTAATACATATTAAAATAAGTAACGGGTATCCGATGGTCGGGATCTCGACTATAGCCCATCCGACTAGTTTCAATTTTTATTTTAGTATGAAAAAGTCGACAAAACTCCAACTAACCATGAAAATCAAATAATCAAAAATAAGCTGAATGGGCCAGAGCATCAATTACTTAAAATATTTTTCGTATGCCCCAAACTTCCGGCAGATGACAGACGACTGCGAACTATGACTACATTTATCCAAACTATCATTATCATTATGAATACGATGGTTATGCTTGTGGTTATTATGATGTTCACAAGCAAGTGGACTTTGCCAGCCAGTCCGCCAAATTCACCCAAGCCAACAAAGTCAGACCCAGAGACCCAAACCCAGACCTAGACACAGACACAGACGCAGCCGGATGGAAGACGTAATTGCTGGCCATTATATGGCCAGGCCAAGATGTATAAAAAATGGCAGCAGTATCTTTGTATGTTTGGGATAAGCAAACGCAAGTGCAAACATGACGAAAACAAATAAACATTTATTTATTTTTATTTTGTGAATAACATTTAATTATGCGCATAAAGCTAATTAATTAGCGCCAGGCGATGGGCACTACTCACTCCATGATAAATCAGATAAGAAGCAGGTGTGCAATAGCACGAGCTAACTAACCGCTAACCTCATAAAGCGGTTTCTCAAATCAAGCTGCATTTCAGTAAAAATTTATCTGAAGAAGCTAATAAATCATTAAAAATATCTTCAACAAGCTAATTTAATTAAAGATTCAAGAAAAATATAAGACTTTGGATCATAATATTTCGCAGCGAAAGCTATAAAGCTTATAACTTTTATAGGATCGGTAGATGATAAGCTCCGTTGCGGTATAAAATGATGATCTAATCACTTGGCATTGCAAATTAACAATGAGAGAAAACTCAGTGATGCTGTTATAAACTGAAATCGTTGACATTTATATTAAATTTATATTAAACTTCAAAAGAGAATTTAACTAATGATTTTGTTAATAATAAATAAAATTAAAAATCGTAAATAAGGATAATTAAAAAAAAGTAACAGAGTATATTGTGTTCGTTGGAGTGTATGTAACAGGTACAAAGAGCTATCTTCGACCCTATAAGCCTAGCCTTTTCGGCTAATTTTTTCAATAGAAAATTAATTGTAATTTATTAAAGCCTTGCAATGTAATTTGGTTTATTTACTTATAATTCAGGAAAACTCTTGATACTTGATCATTTCTGACATTACAATTCATAGTCTCTATTTCAATTGATTACCTAATTTTTCAACTAAAACTTAGCCTTAAAGTTATAAACTCTTTGTTATGCATTCTTTGGTTGTGTGTCTGCTAGTCACTAAAATTTTAAAGCTATTTTCTATTTTATAAGAAAAACCTTTTAGACAGGCTTAGATTAGGCTGGCAAAATTCATTGGTATGCAAATGAGAGTGGATATTAATTAAATCTTATGAAAAGTACAACATTAGCTCAAGATCTGATTGGGTTCTTTTGGTGGAGACAACTTTTCAATTTTGGTTCTGCCTCAACGGCGCCCCGTTGCCGTCCTTCTTTCGTTCCCCTCCACTTTCACCACCATCTTCTCATTCGCCTGCGTCTTGGCTTTATTCACTTGTCTCGCCAATTTATTTTCATTGGCAAACATTTCGCCAAGGACAAAACATCACTGAAGACAACATTTAATCTCATCTTCATTTCCAGCTATGTATGTACATTGTACATACCCACGCACCTCTTTAAGACTGTACGCTTCAAGTATGAGAATTTCGATGGTAACTCGATTTACTAGAGCCGAGAACTAGACCTAATAGACTTTTAATTACCTACCTTTATGCTTTGTTCTGGCGCTTTTGGGGCCGTGTTGATTTTTGCGCAATGACAGCATGAAATTACCATTAATTTTGGGACCTGCAAAGGAGAGAAACGGAACGGAAACAGAAACCGAAAAACAAAATAGATTAGCATTAATCATGAAATATATACGCGCGATATAAATATTTGTAGATTAAGGTATTTATGTATATATGGGAGTTGATTGCCACAGATTTGCATAAGCTGTCAAGTATTCGAAGGAAGGAGACTGTAGGAGAAGATCTAAGTAAATCCAGTAAATACCCACAGTTGCATGTCAAGCTGACATTAAGTGCGTGCCACAGTAAGTGCCACAATCAAGGCAGCGACTCCCCAGTGGGCCACTCAAATTGAATAGACAGCAGCAGCAGCAGGCCCAAAGTACTGGCACTTGAGTGGAGCTCGAAGCACAGGACAATCCATAAGAATTGACATGTAGCTCGAGAAATTTGTCACACAAAATTAGCGTTAGGGACGAGACTCAAAGCGAGACTCGGAACGAGTCGGGTCGGATCGGATCGGGTCGAGTCGTGTTGAATCAAGTCGAATCGAGTCGAGACGCGTCTAGTTGACTTTTCTAGCGCATCATTTATCAATGTACGCCAAATCGCCTAGTGACAGCCAATACAAAAACAAAGCGACAGCGAAATTGTTATGAATAATCAGGGTGGCTTCTTCCTCTTACTCTTTCTTTTACCCTCATAGCAACATCTGATGTTTGACATTGTATGTATTGTGACCATAATATGACAATAATTAGCATAGACGGCATGTATCTGTATCTGTATCTGTCCTATTTATATGCATATCGAGTCAAAGATACATGTGGATTAGACACAATCTCTCTATATTGGATACACTTTCAGTTCAAGTGGCTTTTGTGTCTTATCTAGCCGATTTAAGTGACAGCTGGTTGCTCAGACTCGCACAATCTCACAATAATTTTTGGCAGCTGCCTTCAATTTTGTATATACGACACTTCAATTGTCCATTTGCCGATTCTCAATGTTGTTCGCTTGTCAATTGCCGTTTATCGAATATCAGTTGCCAGTTGTCGGTTGTCGGTTGTCAGCTTTCAGTAAGTAACTTCGGCAAAGTCAAGAGATGATTTCTGGGTCACATCAAATCCCAGTTCAATTCAAATTCTGACCTGACCAAAGAAGGTGCATATTGTATATGGAGCCTGACCTAACTTGAACCGCACGCAAACACACACACACACACACATGTATATATCCATGTCCAATACTAGCACTCTTGAACGTGGCCGACTGACATTTCAATGGCATTTGATCGCGTTATTTGGGTTTTTTTCAACGTTTTCGATTCAATTTTTCACTCGCATTTTTTGTTTTTTATTCGTTTTATTATTTTATTATTGTTTGCGCTTTGTGCTTTGCATACTTGAGCAGCAATAACATTTGTACAAGACGGGAAAGGGGTCAATCCATGGGCCATCTTCGCATTTAACCCTCACCCTCACAATTACCCACATTGGAATGCAGTTTTGGCCTTATCGCATTTAGTTTCGTTAAGTTTCGTTACCAATTTCGTTTTATTTTCCATTGCTTGGCACCCTCAAGTATTGTCGAATGTGCCCTTGAATACGAATACAAGTACAAATAGTCCAGCTACGAATACGAATTGAGTATTTTGTACTCGTACTCAGACTCGCACTCATATATATTCGCACTTGAGTGTGTTTTCGGCTTAGAGTTAAATTTATGACATGGTACATGGCAACATTTAGTTTTCAATTTCAATTATTATTTATAGCCAACTCAAGGTCGTGCGCAGGCGTGTTGACAACAATTATAAATGTAATTACCTTTTGGCCAGGCCGGAACCAAAACCAAAGCAAAATCAAATTGAACCCCAGTATTACCATAAGTAATTGTCCACAATCGATAATATTTAAGAGTTGCTGTTGTTGTTGCAGAGCTCAAATCGCTTCGAAATACTCATTACTTAAACTGAGAAAAAAATGCAGCTTAAATAAAGAAAAAAATTAAATAAAATCAGCTCGATTTAATTACAAATTTTTTTGGTGCGCTTTGCTATTTGTTAAGGGTATTTATCAACTTAAAATTACACAAAAAAAGTGCGCATTACAACGAGAGTCATGTGAAATCATTGATTTATTTTTTATATCTTTAAAGAGTTAAAAAATAAAGTTGATTACAAATTTGGACTAGGACCTCCTTTTGCCTGTTACAAACATTTGCACGAACACAATATACCTTTTTAGTTATCTTTAAGCAACGGGTATAAAAATATGTGCGAAAAAACGCATCTGGGATCAGAAAACCGACAACTGAACTCACAGTGACAGTCAAATAACAATTATTGCCTCTGATGAATAACTAGAGGTCTTAAATTATACAAATACATATATTGCAGTGTAAAAGATAGCACATCTGAGCAATTAGTTGGCTTGCAAGTTGTTGCTGTTTGGACCATTCAAACGTTGCAAGCTCCCATCGACAATGGCATCAATGACGAACAATCTGAGTTTTGTGGGAGGGGAACCTGTCGAAATTACACGTTATATTGAACTAACATTGTCACAACGATAACAAGTACAACAACAAGGACATCGACAACGACAACGTCAACGACAACGACGACGACAACGACGAATTGACGGAGTGCAGGCGACACCTTTATCCGGTTCTATGTGCATATTATACAAAATGTTGCAGCTCTGTCAGCTGCCTTTCAATTAGAATCTTGTCAATGCCTGCACCGCCGCTGTTAACAGGCATCAGTTGGAGAGCTAGGCAGCTTGGTAAAGGACCTACAAAGGACATCTATTGAATATGTTTCAGCTCTCTCTCTCTCACACACACTCTCTGTCTCTATTGTCGTCTTCCTCCCGCTGCTCAAGCTGCATGTCGCCCATTTTTCGTATGACAAAGCGTGCCATTGTTGATTTCCTGCCAGCCCCTTACCTCAATCTGTACCTCAGCCTCCCTCCGCATTACCCTCTGTCTCTGCCTCTGTCTCTGTCGCTTTCTATGTCTCTGCCACTGTCACTGCAGCAGCAGCTCTTGCCAGATACCACTTAACTAGGCAGCTATCCATCGAAATACATGCACAATGGAGTAGATCAGATGCAGGAAGAACTTGTAGTGTAGCCATAAATAGTCAAGAATATATTTATTATCATACATAAATCAATGATTCATCGTACTCGCTGAGGAGAACAAAAAAAAAAACGGTTTTCTTTTGCGATAATAATTTTAATTAGTGCACATATTGGAAATAGAAGTAAAAAAGAAACGAAAATCGAAGTCATCGCTAGTTTTCGATGGTATACAGACAAAAAGAAAAAGGATACAGTGAACAAATAATTACAAAAAAAAAAAAAAAATAAAATAATTGATTAAACTTAAAATTATTAAATTATATTTATCCCTACCAAATGGTGTTTTTTCTCCAAAAATTAAACGTTATCGTTGTAAAATAATGCCTGAGCTTCGAATTACCTTTATTGACTTTTGACAAAAATTTAATTTTTGTATATATACTGTATATCAAATGTGTTGACATTATAAGTCGATTTTTCATCGATCGTTGACTATTTTATAGCGAACTAAAGGAAAGTTAATGAAAAAGATCGATAACATTTAACATTTTGCTCTCCAGAATTTGTCAAGCATTTGGAATGCCATTTTGTCATTCCGCCTGGATTCATGCATAATCCTCAGCTACAACCTGCTACAATCCTGCAGCTGGTCGGTTCGGTCCCATGGTGAATTGATGCTGCCTGTTCCGTCGCCGTTTGCTGACATGTCAGAAATTTTAACTGGCAATTTGCAGGAGAACGCGCGCCACGCACGTACAACGTCGGCCAGACGGATGGACGGATGGACGGGTGGACGGACGGATGGACGGCCAGACTTTCACGTGGACTGATGCACAATGGACGGAGGGGGAGGACGGGGTTAGATGGGTTGGGTCGCACAGGAGCCACAAAAGGACAATCTGACGGGCGAAACACAGAGAGACAGACAGACAGACAGATATATTCAGAAGCAACGCCAACGTCCCCAGTAATTTCCATGTGCGAGTTCCCGTTTGGTCTGCAAGTGTCTTCTCTCTCTCGTTTCCATTATATATCTTGCTCTCTCTCTCTGTCTCGCTGTCTCTGTTTATGTCTGTTTTGTTGTTTTTGTTGCATAGAACATGGCACAATATGTTGCCATGTCTGCCACGCCTTCACCGCCCTCTCTCTCTCTGGCCACGCCTCGCGTCTAGCTTACCACTTGAGTGTGTGCTTTGTGTGTGCTTTGTGTGTGTGTGTGTGCGAACATTTTCGGTAATGGTGTCAAAATAATTTGGGTTGTCATTTGTTTTGTCGGCCACCCAGAAAGGTAAGCCATATAAGAGAGCAGTGTGTTTGTGTGTGTGGGTGAGTGTGTGTGTGTATGTTTATGTGTGTGTGGTGTGTGGGAGTTTGTGGGGGAGTGTGTGACTCTGTCGAGATGCTGAATGCTTTGTACTCTGACTCATAAGCTCATAATCAGCAGCAGACCAGGGGAAGTTTGCCATTTACCATTTGCGATTTTTAATAAGCAGGCAAGCGCAGTTGGCTAATAAACTGTAAGTGGTTTGGGGCAAAACAGAGAGAGTTTCTTGTAGGGGGAGGACACACAGAGGAATAACAAAGGAGCAAACAGAAATGTGTGCTTTTCACACATGCTAGAACAACTTATGTGTATTGTTTTAGCTTAGCTTTTGCTGCTTGATGCGATCCTTGTTTGCCTTTTTATTAAATTTTTTTTTTTTTTTGTGTCGAAGAAAATGGAAAAAATCGTAGAGGGTAAAAGTGGGAAAAAAGGACAAGGAACGAAGAAGGAGAGCTGTTGGAGAGTAAAAGAAAAAAGAACAGCATGTGTGCGTGTGTGTGTATTAGCAGCTAAAAATATTAATTGATTTTCGTGTTTGCCATGTGTGCTTACAGCATCGTTGTTGTGTTTTTCGTGTGGATTTTCTTTTTTTCCTCTCGCTCAAATTTACAATCTAAATTCATTTTTTTTCAATGAAATTCGATTTGCAATATTTTAAACTTTCACACAACCCACTATGGTCCGGATGACGATTTTTTTTGGAATAAATTAATAACTCGAGAACGAATTAAGATTTTTTGGTCTAGTTTTGTGCATTGGGCTTATGATATCAATAAGCAAATGACCTAGAAAAGTGGGCGTGGTGCCGCCTTTATTTTGGATTTTCAGATTAGGCGTGTTACTATGCCCCTAACGTGTTGTCAAAATTTCATCCAAATCGGAGAACTATATCATATAGAAATAACAGGAATTATAAGTCGAAAAGTCACTTTTTGTATATAAACGCTATTTTTTCCAAAATATCTGATCAAACTGAACGTATATATGTGATATTATGCTCTTCACATTCGGGCTAACATATATCAAGATCGGAATATTATCATTTATAATATTATATTGTTCAAATTATAAAACTCGGTCGTGAACTGACTCTTTGTATGATACTAGAAATTTCATATTTTTTCGCGATTGTAGAGATTTAACATTTATTCAATACGTAAACGCAAATTTTTGTAACTCTGTTTTACAGCTGTTAAAGAGTGTTGGAAAATGTGAAAATTTTGGTTATGCAACATTTGAGTTGAAAGTATTTTGAATGCATCGCCATCAAAAAATCGTTAATTTGAACAACTTTAAGTAAAGACTTTATTCCAAAAAAAATCGTCATCCGGACTATAGTGCAACCTGGCGTTACGTATACGTAAAAACTATTGCCTACTTTACAGCTGCACGGACGAATTGACTTTTTATCATGACTTATGATTGTTGGCAGCTCTCGAGCAAATGAATTTAATTTGTTGCAACATGTGGCTTGATATGTTTTGACAGTTTTTTTCCATATTTTGTTTGTTTTTTTTTTTTGGTAGTCGTTTCTTTTGTTGTTTGTGTTGGATACAACATAAATCTGAAGGCAGACAACAAGTTAAATGGCGTCTTACATTTTTGATTTCTCGTGCGTCAGTTAAGTCATAAATCATTGGCTAGGTGCGACATGGCACGGTAACTAAAACAACAATAATACTAAGAATAATACAAAAGCAACAACAACCAGATTTCTAGCAGTCAAGCTGATAATGAATTGTTGTTCTCATAGCAGTTGATTGATGCTCATGGAAGGCTCCACCTCTTCCATAGCCTTTGCATCGCTTAAATGGCGTTTATCGGCATGATGGAAGGTGTAGGCAGTGGGGTTGGGGTTGGGGTTGGGGTTGTTAGTGTGGCAACAGCTGTCAATGTCAGCATAGAGAACAACACGAGTAACCGAGTCACCAGTCCGAGCCACTCGCAAGACCCCAAAAAACTCATCGTCATCAACGTGAAGAGCCCTTTGTTTGTTTGCTAATAGCTTGTTAGTCATTTCAAAAACAATTTTCTAACAGCAACAACAACAACAACAGCAACAAGGAGGAGAACAGCAGCAACAGCAGGGACAGGAACATGTGTCCCCTAACTTATCTGCCAAAGCCCTCACACTGGGGAGCTGCTGCTCCCGACTTTCAAAATTCAGACAAGCAACTTGTAAAAGGAACAAAAAAAAATCACAGAAATATACGCACACAACGCACTCACTCACACACTTACACATATTGACAGCTTTACCATAAATTTCAGGTAACAGGGAAGGCCAAGGACAAAAAAACACACACACACATACACAATTTGTTGTAGTTGTTCGTTAAGGTTGTTGCCAAGTGTGGAACTCATTTTGTGTATCACTCATACGACATGAGGTACGGCCGAGAGACAAAGCAAATGTGTCAGAGAAACGATAAGGGATTACGATTATGTATGCAAATGTTTTATGCCAAAAGCAAAATGATAAAAAAAAGAGACAAGGATAGTGTCAAGTGTGAAGTTAAGAGCACTACAGATCACGCTTATAATAATTCTGGCATTACAATTGCATATAGAGTCATAAACATTTTGTGGATTTTTCAAATGACTGTGTAAAGATCACCAAAATGGTTTGGTAAAGTTGGTTGACTGGCATTATTAACGTTACTTTAATTTGACCCCACCTTGGGAGTCATTAATGTCCGCTCTCATTCATAAGGAGGAACAATTTGAGCGCTTTATGCTTTTAGAAATTGATTTGAATGTTTTATTGAAATTAAACTGACAGTGATCCACGTTGGGCGATACAATAATGTGTGATAGGTACAATGTGCATTTGAGATTGATAGCTTATTAATGTTGAAATGTACAATGCCAGCTAATGTGGAGAGCGCTCGTTAAGTACCTTTTACGCAGTTGACACCTTCCCTACCCAAAGTCGCAGCCCTTAAGGCAATGGGAATTGTGTAAATGATGATGGCCGTTAAGTCAGTGCATGGTTAAACCCTGTTTAGCTGCTGTGCCTTTTGCGGCAGCCGATGGCTGTTATTACTTTGTTTGTATAACTTCAATTTCGCCAGCTTGTTGCTAATATTTCATCACAAAGGGTTGTCCGACCGAAACAGCCAGAAAGGGGTTTGAAATTCCACCTTTCGATAGAAACAGAAACTGGCGCCCCTTATTTCGAGTCTCTTACCGTTTCTGTGTTGCTTTGTTTTTTCAGTTGGTATTTGTTTTTTTTTACGAACTTTGAACAAGTTTGTCGCTGTTTCAACCCTTGTGCACATCCGGTGCCCCATTCAGCTTTTAAAAGCTTCAACACATTCACACTCCATCCTAACCATCACACACACACACACACACACATACACACACACACATGATGGCTTTGTTTATGGCAAATTAAAATTCACTTAACAACATTCCGTTTAAGTTTTAATTTTCATTTAAAAATTTTCCATTTTATTCTAATTTTTATTTTTATTTATTTATTTTTTGTTGTTTTATATTGTTACCTAAATGCCAAAAATCCTTGTTAAGAATTTATGAGCCACAAAAGCCGCAGACGTGACCCATGCAATTTGCATTCTGTTGGGTTAAGTGGAGAGATATGGAGATGCGATGTGAATTGGGAGATCTCGTAAGCGTAAGAAAGGGGAATGCAGATAGCAATGGATGATGGAGATGAAGGTGGAGTGGGAGTGGGATAAATTGCGAGCCACGTTGCCTGCCCAGATGGATGCTTCGTCAATAATATATAAGCATTGCGGCAAAAACTTATTCGTTGGCTGTGTTTCCTCTTAAAAGGTTTTCCGTTTCTCTGTCAGTCTATCTGTCTGTCTCTCTCTTGCTCTCTGTGTGTGTATTTGTATGTGTGCTTTCTTAGCTGTTCAACGCTTAAGAGCTCGCACTCTTTGTCTCGACCTGCTTTTACTCAATTGCAATCAATTAAAAATCAATCAACTCAAATGTAGTGAAAAACAATTTTTAATTGAAAAGCTGGCAAAGCAGTCGACGTTCCCGGGCAGAAGAACCAAGAACCCAATCCCAACTGACCGGAGCACCTGAAAGTGCTCTGAGAGTGCTGAGTACTGAGGCATCAAGTGGCTTTACACATACACATACACAGAGAAATACACACATACATATATAGTCGTATAGTCGCATATAAAGCAGCCGAAAGCAGAGTGCATGAATATTTTATGAAGATAAATAAGGATAAAAACTTCAAACGACCACGAAAAGTGGTCGACGCTTGGAAATGGACTTGGCCCAAAGGATGCAACCAACAGCACCCAGAAAGCCGCACAACAGGAGGTCCAGCAAAACAAAGACTGGGCAAAGTATTATAAAGAATGAGAGCGTAGCAGAAAAAAGTCAAGGAGGGAGAGTCGGAGAACGGTAGAGAGAGAGAGAGAGAGAGAGAGAGAGAGAGAGAGAACAGAATAGTGCAGCACAGCTGGACTTTCACATGGCGTATGAGCAATGTGCACTGTAAACGACATTTGCATTTTACATTCCCCATTTTCTAGTTTTATTTAGTTAGCTGATTACACAGGCCAGAGAAATTGAAATGCATCACTCACTCATCCTTCCAAACAAATTGGCTATAAAGA
This sequence comes from Drosophila falleni, assembly GCA_035045575.1. NCBI lineage: Eukaryota > Metazoa > Arthropoda > Insecta > Diptera > Drosophilidae > Drosophila > Drosophila falleni. The sequence goes on along the minus strand of JAWNOV010000113.1, from coordinate 2,693,265 downwards.
TTGACAGGAAATTGGCTATCTACTCGTATTTGGCTATTGTCCGAGCGATCATTCAAAAGGAAATTGTCTGGAAGTTCGATCTCATTTGTAGTAGATAAAATAGTTTCACTATGGAAAATGGTTTAAGCTAAGAAAATAAAATCAACCAGACAGATGCTTTGACATTTAAGTTTAATCAAAATGAACAGTGATTAAGACTTATTTGGACCTTTTGCTTTAAATCTTAACTCATTTTTGTATTTTCATACAACTCGTTTATGAACATTTAAATCTCAAATTTTTGGTTTCAACTCAATATAAACTTGACTCAATTGAAACTAATGAAATGAAACTAAAACTCAACTGTCTCACGGTTAATGATATATACTACTTTAAGATAGACTCCATGTGACCATCAAAATGAAGAAAAACTAAAACTATGTGACCGCTAATGTTGTCTGTGGCCCACAAGTTTTTTAATGAACTTTGCATTATGAGACGATGGCAACGACAACAGCAAGAACAACAACTGACCAACAGTCAAACAAACTGGGTCCAAAAAGCGAAACTCATTTCAAAGCTATTAGCCGGAAACTGCAAAAACAAAATAAAATACAAAAGAAAAAAAAAAAAATAATAATACTAAGAAAAAGAATAAGAAAATAACAACAATGAGAGCAACACTATTATGGGATGAATCGTAACGTTGTCAGCCAACTACTTCAGGCCTTGTTACAAATTTCTTTAGCAAAAGGCGTTCGTGCGTTCCCTCCACCACCGTCTACCCTGCCTACCACCTCTTTCGTTGGATTAAATGCTCGCATTCTCCTCTTCAGCGACAGGATGATGACACTCATACGTCCTTCCACCTTGCAGCAGCCATTCACACAGTCACAGTCTTGTGTCTGGCCAAACGGAGCAAAACGGAATCGGAGAGCGTGAAGGGAATGGGGATGGGGATGTGGATGGGCCACTCAATGTAATGAAGGTCATTAGAAATGTACTCGGGATAGAGGGAAGGGGGGAAACGGGGGCAGGGCACGCACAACTCATTTGCACTTGGCCAAGTTGCACAGTGCCATCAAAAAGTGCGTAAAACACAGTAGAGCAAAAGTTTTCTTTTTTCTAACTTGGCCTCTCTCTTTCTTCGGTCGCTTTTCTGTCTCATTGTTGGCAGCTTTGGGTCATTAGGTGACGCTTGTCCAGGGGCACAAACGTAATTAGTCGACAGCGACAACAACAAAAACAGCAACAACAACAAAGATGACGACAACATCAAAACATGTAAAGTAGGGCGAATATCGCTCGACTGACCCAACGAGCCATGCCCCCAATGAATGGCGTCCCCATCGGATCTCGGTCTGAGTTTGAGTTTGAGTCTCAGTCTTGGTCTGATGAGAGCTGAGACTTGCGCAAAAACTTGGTAATTAGGATGTTTGTGCTGACAGCAAGACAGACGCCGGCTGACAGACAGTTGGACAGACAGACAGACAGACAGGCAGGCCAAAAGAATGCGCAAAAAACCATTGCGTGAAGGCAAAAGAAAGTGAAAAGGCAAACGGGCTGTCGAACGGGTTTGTCAGCCAACACAAATCCAGAAGCTAAAGCTAAAACTGAAACTGAAAATGAACCGACAAAAACAACAACATTATAAACAAAAGAAGAAGACGCAAGCAAAAGCAGACGAAGATGACGACGATAACCAAGATGCCAAAGATATCCATGATGAGTTTGGATGTAAATTAAGTTGACATCTTAAGTTTAACTTTTCCAATTAGATTTGATAATCATTTTAATCAAGTCACAATGGCAGCAGCTACTGAAACCGATCCAAAAGCTGACAACTATACACCTTTTAAACCAAACGAGAGATGGTCTACCAATTGCCCTTGGCCTTTATTTTGAGCCTTGATTGCATTCGCAATCATATTTAATTTTCAACTTTGCGCCGATTTGTAGGCAACGCATTTTGATGGTCTATAAGTAAGTGCATCATTATGAAGCAAGCTGCTTACTTGCACAACTGCATTACTGCAACAATGTTGTTTAAACTTTCAAGTCTAAATTGAATTTGTTTTCGAATTGCAATCGTAAATCGTATAGCAGTTCAAAATTCTCACATACTCATAAAAAGAAAGAGTGTTGCAATAAAAATAACGTTTGCCAAGCTGCCCCAAGAATGGGGCAAGTGAGTTGCAAATGCTACTACAACAATGCGAACTGGAAAAGTACTCAAATTCAGTTTCATAAACCCGCTTTCATTACATTACAAAATAATTGTATCAAGGCTGTATATCTTTAAAATTATTTACACCTCGAACTACAGAATTTATCGTTTTGGAAATAAATAAATGTTTAAGCTTTTATCACTTTTTAAAAATAATAAAATAATAAACTATAATCAAATCAAAATAATTTAAATTTTGATTCTTAAAAACATGCTATATTTTTGTATTAAACAACTTATAGTTTGAAATTTTTTTTATACATGTTAAATAATTCGGTTTAGGTTCGGTTGGGTTCACTATGATTCAGTTTGATTCCATTACAAATGCAAGTTGAAATGTCGAGCTGATGAGCATTTTTAATGTCAATTTGATGATTTGTCATGAAACCAAAGAGTGTCTCTATGTGTGTGTGTGTGTGTGTTGTTGATCTATGTATTTTGTATTCACATATGTGTGTGTGTGTGTGTGTGTGTGTGTGTGAGTGAGGAGCTTTATGTGCCAACACACTGGCCACTAAGCAAATAATAACAAATGAATAATGAACAGCGCCTATACGTGGAGACCAATCAACCGAGCCGACAACGAAGGATTCAACTGTCTAGTTGCCGGTGTCGGTTTTTGGGCAACAACAACAACAAAAACAACACCTCAAACCACTCGCACACTCACACATACACGCACATAGACACAGCATTACTCACACATTCACAAACAACACTCATTGATTATTTAAACGTTTTGCGGTGGCATTGTTGTTGTGCATTGTCCGTCCAATGTCCAATGTCCCAGTGAGAGCCGAGTTCATGCCACAGCCAACAGCCAACAGCCAACAGCCGCAGTGGCAGCCACGTGCATTTGTGTGTTTCACACTGTGGCATTTATTGTTTACCGTTTGTATCTAAAGTTTTATGGCATTGAAGCATGAATAAATATTGATTCAATGTGGGTTGTCCGACTGTCCGACTGTCCAATTCTGAATTGTTGGGCTTTCTTGTCTGTCAGGTGTAATTTTCGAAGAACTCGATTAAGTAAAGCTATCGAAAATGTGTACCTATAATAATAAACGACAATAGCTGTAAGCTTTAACATCTACTTTTGGTCAACATTATGATGGAGCGAAACTTGAGGGAGAGTAAGTTAGGTGATTATTTGAAATTGAGAATATTTATTTCTTTCTCTCTTTGTTGTTAAAGCAGGAGCATTAAAACTTAACAGCTTATGTTTATCAATTAGAAGTAAATGCATTTAAATTATAGGTTTTTATGAATTTTTAATAATTGGATATTAATTCAAATGCATTTTCACCCATCATGTATATCTCTTACGCATTTTAAAGATCAGCAAACAAACTTGATAAACTCCTCACAAATGGATAAAAACTAACCGAATAATTTTGTACTTTTACAATAGTTAGAGTAAGATGGATTTATTATATTGCTCGTCACTCCTAAAGCTCTAATGCGCTTTCAAAGCTCGCTCATATGCGCATCGGTATGTTATTAATTTGATATTTAAAAGTACATGTTGCCACTTAATCAGACTCTATGGGAATAATCAAAAACAAGCTCATTAATTTACAGAAACCTCAAGTTTGCTTGCTGGAACATAAGAATACACTGTTGCTGCTCTGTTGCACATCGTCTGCGTTGCTTGCTCGCTCTCTTGCTTGCTTTCTCGCTTTCTCGCAGTGCAGACAATCCTGATGCGCTTCAATTACTCAAGCAGTCAATGCCATTGCTGCAACAGCAACAGCAACAGCAACAATGGAGCCAAAAGAACTAGCTGGGGAACATTGTACGCTGAAGTAGCAAAGTCGTCGACATCGACATCACTGAGCCTTCCATTCATGGAGCGCCTTGTGTACTTATTTTTAAACGTATTAAGGAAGCCCCACCAAGGAGTCGACAGTCGACAGTCGAGAGTGCAGTTGGAGTTGGAGTTGGAGTTGTAGTCGAGTACAGTGAAGTCGACTTGAAGCGAACCAACAGCAACAACGCCTGAATAAATGATACGTACCATGTGCATAAAAAGCAACAACGTCTGAAGTCAGGTAAAAGTAAGCAACATTTAGTTGCCATTGAATTGAATATGATTGTCGATTACTCTTTAGTTATAAAAGTCTTTTTAGACTTCGCCAAAAATTATTAACAATACAATCAAAACTTTATTAATAAACTATTGATTCATTTTATTATAATAATAATAATAATATTATCTAATCTGGCTTTTACAATAAAATTAACATATATGTGTGTTTGTAATTGTTTTTAAAAGTTGTGTTGTTATGCTAACTTTCTTGTATGCATTTCCTAAATGTATTTCTGTTATTTTAACTAAAAGTATAGAGCATCTGCTAGTAAATTAACTTTCTATTGAACGTACACAAAACTTTTGCAATGTTTTGACTACATTTGAAATCAACAAAGTGACCAGCCAAGCAACCATTCAACATTCAACAAACTAAAGGACTGCGAAGAAAGAAAAACGAAGGAAGGAAAAGGGAAGGGGAAGGGAAAAGTGGCAAAGGCAAGTCCTGAACCGATAAAAGCGGTGACGCAAGTTGCAACACAGTGCACACACAGTAAGTTTCAATTTCGCTTAACAGATTTTGAACTTCAGGTTACAGTCACAACGAGAGCAAAAGTTATGCGCGAAACAAACAAAATAAAATACACAAATAATATAAAATAAACTAAAAGTAAAGAAAAATAAAAATAAAAAACAGAAAACAGAAAACTATAATTTTTGGGCGCACTCTTGCTTCTTATTTTTGCTGTCGAATTCATGTTGCAGGCAAATTTATGACTGTCAAAAACTTTGACTGCACAAGTGTTAAGAATGAGATGGAGATGAAGAGAGAAAGAAAGAGAGAGACACAGATAAAGAAGGATATGCAACTATGTAAGGCTTTAGCACTTTATGCACTGTGCCAAATTGTTGTCCTTGCTGATCTGCATTAAATCACAACTTGACAGCTGTTTTATGTGGACTTAAAACTTTTTTGTGCTTTCCCATTCTTTATATTATAATTTGAAAATGATTTAAAAAAGTGACACACACCCACACACACATATACAGACACACAGAGCTGTCCTTTATGTTCAGTCTTATCCTTGGCAAAGCAGTTGTCAATGCCCCGTTACGTCTGGATGACAACAACATCAACAACAACAACAACATGGAAATCAAAGCCACAAACCTATCAAGACATTTTTAATGACGCCCCAGCCAGGCTTGTGTTGGGCCAGACCCCCGCTCCGCCCCCGTCTCCTGCTGTTTGCGGTTAAGGGGCCCCAGACAGAAGTTACAACTCTGCACCTCTCCCTCCCCTCCCATTGATACATACACGTGTGTATGGCTAAGTACACAGAAAAAAAAAACTGTCCAGGTTTCCTAAACAAAATCAAACTCAATCGGTGTGAAATTTCGGCCACCTCAGATTTTAGTTAACCGAATACGACATAATTAATTAAAGTATGGTTTATCATTTATTACTTCAATTAAAAATACAACATTTAAGGAACTGAATTTTATTTTCAACCGATATGGACTATCAAGACAGGACATATCGAAATTATATAATATAATGCCCTTTGCAAGCGAAGGAATTTTAAACTAGAATTTCCGAGTGTATTTTCTACCAGTGTATTTGTACCCATTTCAAATGAAACAAATGCAAATCGTTGTCATTCAACGACGTCAACGAGAACAGCAAGGACAACAGAGTCGATTGGATTGAATCCAGAGGCACAGCACTCATTTGTCCTCCGGTGCCGCCTCGTAAATGTTCATTAATCCGCTGGCAATGCAGACACAACACCAACAAAAGCAACAACAGTAACAACAACTACAACACATGAATTTTGCGGTGTTTTGTTTGTGTATATTAATGCGGCTGGCAAAAGTAGCTTTTAATTAGCATGTTGTCTGCGGGACACGCGACGCGGCAGCTCCTCGTTTTGTTGCAAGTTGTTTTTGGGGTTTTGTGAATGGCTTTTTGGTTGACTGGCAACGAAGCAGGGCTGAGAGTAAAGTAAGCCCTCTTCAATAAGCAGCACAGGTGCCGTGCTGTTGTTGTATCACAAGTATGAGGTGGCAATAAGTACTCGTATATAGTCTTCTAAATAGGAGAAATGCGGTCTTCCCGCTCTTTCTGATGAGCTCAAAGGGCTTAATGGGGGCTCAAGCTTAGTGTCTCTGCTGCCGTTGTTGCGGTTGCGTTTCGGATTTGGATTCGGTTGGAATTTGTATGCGCGAAATCGTACGTCATATTATACATGTATATATCATTCGTTTGCTTGTGGCATCTGCAATTTTTATGTCTTCCCTACTAAGACTATACTATTTAGAATTATACTTAGTTAATTTAAGGTGTTTCATCGATTTCTAGCTTAGCTCGGATTGGCAAACTAATTAAGAATGCAGGAAAACAAGTCAAAGACTAAGAATTAAAGTCAGTTGAGAATAAATTATCATTTCATTTACCCTGTAAGCATAAAAGAATTTTATTGAATTTTTAATTTTATTGTTAATTGAACGAAACTAATGTTTGCATGATGCCGTACTTTCAAAACAAACTGATAAAAAAAACAAAAAGATATTTAAGATATTAACCTTTAGAATGCTAAATTAACTTAAATAAACCTTTTCAGTTTGTATTATAAAATTTAATCGCATATTATTATTGATTTATAATCGAGACCCTAGAATTCATTAAGCTTTTAATAAATGCAATTAAATACTTGTACTATCAAAGCAACATCTTTATCTATTTTATACCCCCTGCTATATTCTTGATATAAAAAATGAATCACTTATCCGTATTAATGTAATGCCCAATTAATACACAGCGTGCTTTTCATATTCCCACAATTGCAGTCACGCACATTTAAATGAAGGTAACCGCAATTATTTTGAGTACATACGTATATGTACGTTTTGGTTTTGGTGTAGAAAGTTTCAGTTAAAACGCTGTTTCTAATCTTTAGATTTTTACTAGTTTTATTACACAAAATTTGATTACTCTACATAACCATGTGGTTCTTTAACTTTTGTGCACTATACAAAAAAGGAATGCAAATTTATATTCTTTAAAGAAAAAAACTTGCGGTGATCCTAATATATAGACGCAAACAAAAACTTGCATATTGAACCTGATATTAAAAAAAAAAATACTCTTAGAGTCAATAGATCTCTCGACCGAAAAAGAATATATCATATATATATATTTATAATATATCGCAACCAGTAAATCGTTACGACTGCAATACTAAAGCTCTCGAGGGAGCTAGTAAAAAATAGTAGAAGTTTAACGATTAAGCACTTGATTTGTCTCCTTTAATCTTGATCTTATGCGCTCTTTCTTTTTTTGAGAGAGTAAATGTAAAAACGTCAAACTAGTAACTTTTTACCAGTTTTAATTATGCCATGGTCTAGCGTTTAGCCAATGGTCAATAGCGTCGAGTAATTAGCCAGTTCATTGGCATGACGAATGAACGGATGCAGTGCAAACTGAGCAATGTCAAGCGCTATAATTTCAAGTCATCGTCGTAGTCGCAACTGCCTTCAAGTGGGTGATTCAAGTGAATTTCTCAGTGCACGCTAATTAGACGGCACGCAGGCGCATGACACAAAAAAAAAAATAAATAAACTGAAAAATTCAAACATATAACATGAAAATTCAAGAGGGGAGGCAGTGGATGGGATGTACAGAAGTTAAAGGAGGTTGTAGTTGTCGCAGAAATTGCTGTAGTTGTTCTTGTTGTTGCCGCTGTTGTTATTGTTATGATTATTAGGCATAAAGTGCTGAGGCTGTTGCCGTTGGTGTTGTTGGCTTGGCCCAGGCCTAAGTAACACGATTTTTCTTCATTATTATTTCTTGGCACGCGATCTGACAAGTTAGACGACTTGCTGCTGCTGCTGTTGCAGTTACTCTTGTTGCTGTTGTTGTTGGACTTTGAGCTAGTCAAGCAAGCTGTCGCCATCGCCTTGGCTGTCGTGTTATGCGATTTACATGAAGTGTTGGCGAAGGCAAAAATTTCACGACGCCCCCAGCTGCCGCTCTACAACTTGGTCTTGCCCATTTTCCTTTTGCTGTCTTTCTTTCTAAGGCAATCCAAACTCCCTGCTGGCCGGTGCTGTCTATCTACATATACATACACACACACATTCAGATATACATATATATATATTTATATATGCATATATAACAATGTACTTTTATAAAGAAATTACAGTTGACGACTTACTTGCAATTAGCCACGTCTGCAACTCGTTGACTTGTTTCGTTGTTGTTGTTGTTGGCTTTTGGTTGTTATTGTTGCTACTAATATTGCTATTGTTAGTGCTTTTGTTATATATGAGACTCCGTAAATATAGTCAAGTTTTCCCTTAACAATCTGTAAAAAACAAAAGACAAATGATTTTTTTATTGCGGTTAGAAATGTAAATAACTCATCTTCAAAAATAAATAAACAAAGCAAACGATAATTACATTTATTTGGCGAGAGCTGGCTATACGATTATTGTCAGCATTCAGTGAGATACTAATCAAACGAACACTAACTAACCCAAACAAATGGGTAGAAAATCTCATTAACACTAAAATTACTTGAATGCTATAGTTGGGAGTTTCAGAAAGAAACCGAATTATTAATCTTAACTCTTAGACTCTAAGAAACCGATCCATAGCATTAATACACACGCTGCTATTTTATAAGAAAAAAAATCTAAAATACCGACTAACGACAACTCGAATCGACCAAATTGTTATAGCAATAGTTTGTATACTTTTCAAATAGATTGAGTCAGGCATTTCTGAATCTAGCTAAGGCAACCAATTCTGTAGTTTAACTTACATATAAAATTCTAGTCAATGTTTCTAGACAGTAATCTATTAACATTCGAGCTTCTAGTCAAGCAGCATTTTTACGTTTTAAATACGTAACATGATCAACAGTTTCTGAGTCACATTTGTCGAGTTTTTTTATTATCGTAAAACTGATTCATGGCATAACGAGAATCGCTAATCTTTTTGGGTTATTTTCCACAAGAAGTTATTTTGTTATTTATGGCGATCTTATCTTAAACATCTTGTTTAAAAAAAAAGTAAAATACTCGTACATCCGATAAAAAAAATTAGTGATCAACACCATAAACACGTAAAATTGTGTACTAACGAATGACCTTGGCTCTTTTTTCTTGAACATATACAATCTTATCTATTTGCATAACGTAAGGCAAGTACTTGAGTAGCAACAATCTTATCAGGCTAAATGATGGGATGAGATCGCAGATGATCGCAGGTATTGTAGTATAGGAACTAGAACAGGGCCTACATGTTTTGAGAGGAATGTGAAACGTATTTCTATGCATCATGTGGAAGATGTGCGAAAGATTTTGCAAATTGCAAAAAAAGATTTCATCAAAAAAAGAAAAAAAAGCAAAATGAAATGAAATTTCACGAATGCGGCTCGAAAGAAAAAAATTAGTAAGTAAGGAGTTGGAATGGAAGTGGAAGTGGGTGGAAAGAAGTGCATTGGCGGTGCACAGACACATTACATTTTCTGCTCCAAATACGCTTTTCACAATTTTCACACACACACGAGCACACGAACACACGCAGACTTCTTCTTAATTTTACTTTTGCCAACGCGGCGTATGCGCAATGTTTGCGAACAGAGCGTGCGCGCACAGAAAGCAAACAACGCCAACAAACAGATAAGCAAACAAACAAACAAACAACACACACACACGTATAACTACAAGCTGGCCCAGTCTGTCAGGCAGTCAGTCAGCCAATGGAGCCACTGAGCCATATAAAAAGTGAAAATTGCATTTGTTTTTAATGCAGCTGCAAAATTAAGTCGCATACGAGTATGTGTGGCAAGGTTGTGTGGCAGCTGCTGCAAACAGCACATAAGCAATGAGGTGAAAGAGCCTCTTTAATGTGATTCACTGTTTTACAGATTTTTGGTCTAGCTTTTATCTCGACAATCTGCTTAAATCGCACTAAACCAGCAAAAAATTTCTTTGAAAAGTTCCCTTTTACTGGCGTAAAAAAAATCTTTTTTAGACAGAAGTTTGTTAGGTAGATAAAGACATATGTCATTATATGATAATATAAATATAAGAAAACATATTTTTTAATACTACTTTCTTCTTGGCAGAGCATAGTCTTAAATTATAAAAAATTACAAGTTTTATTCACTTTTTATTTCATAATTAAGCCTAAGCCGATATTTGTTTGCTTTTAATATGTCTTTAAAAATTGAAAGCTAAACTCTAAAGGCAGTAATGTTATTTTTTTATTCATCGGCAGTATTTTAAGAATTTCTAGTTCCCAGTAAAAATATAGAGCTAATAAAATATAGCTGCAATAGATTTAATGATAGTTTCGGGGATTCTTTTGCATTTCTACTATATATTCAATAATTCTTATATTTTCATCTTTTATTTTTAGTTCTTTAGTTTGTCTTATTTGACACTGCATCAACTCTTGTCACACTTATAGCATAATATCAAGTTGCTTTCGGAGCTAGTTTTAAGTGATACTGTCAATTAAGTGAACACCTTTGAAATTTGGTTAAACCGATAGCATATGTTAATCGCATTGCAATCACATATGCAAAACTTATTAACATTTTGTTTGGCTGTCCAGGGTGCCCACATCACGTGGCCAGGCCAGACAGACATAGAGCAATCGGCAATCGACGTCGATGAACCCAGAACCATCATTATTAATTAAACACTTAATTAAAACTGCAGCCAGGCAATTGGTCGGTCGGTCCGTCGGTCGGTCGGTCAGTCGGGCTGCATGGGCACGATAAACGCTGCGGGAGGTTGATAAGGGGAGGAGAGGACAGCTAAAGTTGTATAAAGTGCAGCGAGGCATATTAATGAGAGCAGTATGAAGAGATGGCGCTACAAATTGATTAGGCGGCATTTTGTGAGCGACTAACCAAAAAAAGCAACCACAACAAAAACAGTAGCTTTTTAAATGTAAACCGCTAAATGCAAACAACAATAACGAAATGCAACTAATGACTACCATATAACAATGGGTTTAATAAATATACTTTAATATACATATGTATATATGTAAGTTAAGAAATTAACTTTTATTGCACTTTGAACAGGATTTCATTTGTATTGGACAAGAGATATGCAATAGACGATACCCTCATAGAAACCTTATTAAATCAATGCTACAATTAACATAAACTAATTATATAGATTTTCCTATGAAAGAAAAATCAATTTAAATTCATCGAACACAATTCTTATAACATTACACTCTCGTGCATGTGAGCCGAGGAATACCAAGTTCTGTTTACCGTTTCCACTTATGCAATTACATAACAACAAGGGTGATCCCAATGGTACTACTCTTCACCCTCCTTAAAAATATACATTTGGACCTAACAAGCAACAAAGATAACGAAGACCCAACAATCCGACAAGTGAGAGTACCCGAGACTCTGAGAATCAAAATCAAACACAGGGAAAAGGCACAGCTGACTAAGATAATACCCTATTTACACTTTTATACAAAAGATATTAAATTTTAGCACTAGATGGGATGCGTTTCCTTCACCGCATTAAAAAAAAACTTTCTTAACTTACTACAGAAACTTTAATATCTTAAAATACATACAAACGAATAGAAAGACTGTTGTTATTTAAGATTAAATATACTTAATATATAAGACAGAAAATAATGTCTCCTGTCTGTTTCATTTATTTTAAAAAAACATATCAAACTTTTCTTACCCATTTTCAAGGGTATATGGGTAAAAATGAGAGAAAAACACAATCAAAGGCCGTATATCTTCTTGACTCCTAGAGTCGTAGTCGCTCTTTTCCCTTTCTGGTCCATCGGACATCGAATGAGGGTCACACAAAAGGCAATAGATGGCCTTGAGTTTTGGGTGTGAGAATCGGGTTTGAGTTTAGGTTGGGGATGGTGTTAGTGATGGGATTTTGGGATGGGTGCAATCAGTTTTCAAGTATTCTACATTTACTTTTACATTTTCAATAATAAAATGATATTAAATAAAAATAATAGTATGAGTATGTAATACATATTTAGGCGATTTGTTATTGCCCCTACTGACCGCCTATACATTTGTTATTGCCAAAATCATTTATAAAGTATTCAATAGGGCAAATATCGAAGCATTATACAAGTAGGGAGACAGTGGGCGTGACCATGTCTGTGTTCATGTAAATGAAAAGGAATTGTTATAAATTGTCTTAGACCTTTTTCCTCCTGCTGTTTCTCTTGTATTTTTTGTCTTTGGCGTCCGCCTTTGATAGATATTTCTTATTTTCCGTAAGGGGCTAAGCATAATATCTTTGAGATATTGTATCTGTTGTCATGCAGCATGCGTAGGCGATTTAACTGATGTGCCAATAAGACTGGGGACCCTCTTTAGGGTTGCTGCCGTTTAAATCATTATGTAACTGTTATTGAAGACATCGTTTTGGACTGCCGAATTATTTATGGGCTGCTCAATGGTCGGCAATCCATTGCAAAAGCCTTCAAAAATCCCATAATCCCTTTACCCGCTCAACGTGTATAATTGTAAACAAATTATTTGGCAACCCTGTTGCCCTTATCAAAAAAAAAAAAATAAATAAAAAAAAAATAAAAAAAACAAGTGAGAAAGGCTATGGTCGAGATCCCGGCCATAGAATACCTGTTACATATTTCAATATATATAAGAGTACTTAAATTAAATTACTAGTACATATTACTATAAAAACATGAAATCGCCATATCTGCCGTTCTACTTGTCCGATTTTGATGCGATTCAGTGGGATAACTTTAACTAGCATAGAAACTGTATTATCTTAAAAACTGGGCGTGACTTAAATTTGAAACAAACTTGATCTGCGTGGGGTATATAGAAATCTGTGTGCCGAATTTGGTTACTCTACCTCTTATAGTCTCTGAGATCATTTTGTTCATACGGACGGATAGACGAAAATACACACACATGTCTATATTGACTCGGCTGTTAATGCTGATCAAGAATATATATACTTTATGGTGTCGGAGATGCCTTCCTTCACCCTATTATATACATTCCAACGAACACAACATACCCTTTTACATATTTTTTAAGTAATGGGTATGAAAACAATCTGAAAAACATTGCCAAGTGAAAAGCTAACCATGTCAAAGTTGCCCGGAAGAAGGCGATTCAGGAAGGAGGCGGGAGAGGTGTGCTCAACCTGATTTTGAACCGGTTGACATGGCAACATTTGTCGAGCTTGTGGGCGTGGCAGGCGCCTAGAACTGTTAGCCAGACAAATGACCAGTTAGACACTTGATAGAATCGCTCAGTTCACAGCACAGTCTGGTTTAGTCCAGTTTTGACATTGTCCAGTGCAACATGGCTCTGACACTCTGTCTCTCTCATAGTCAGTCAGTCAACTTTGGAACGGGTCTAAAATAAATTTCAAAGCGATTTATCAAAACCAAAATCCGAATCCCAATTTCACACAACAAAAAGGCAACATTTTCAGCCACAAAACGCAGCCGCAGCTGAATATAATTGTAGCCCTAGAGAAAGAGAAATAGAGAGAGAGAGAGAGAGAGAGAGATAGGGGGGGGGAGGGGGCTTGCCACTGCAAATGGAAAAAAGGAAAAATGGGAAAATGGGCCACAGCTACAGTTTCTGTTTTTAAGTCTTTAGCTCTGCTGCGTTGCCGTTGACAAACGTCCAATGCAAATTATTCATAAGCAAGGCAAACAAACATCTTGTAGCTACACGCAGCAGTTAGAGAGAGAGAGAGAGGAGAGAGCCTTTGGCAGAAAAAGAGAGGAAGAGAAACTGTCACTGGTCTCTTTGTGTGCTGTTATATACAAATGTTAAATTAATGTTAAAGCATGTTGCCCGCCTTTTTCTGTTCAGTCCGCCTAGCTCTTCTTGTTTCTGATTCCACTTGCTCCTGTCGTTATACTTTTGATACCCTTGCAAGGGATATTATCATTTTGCTACAACATCTGTAACGCATTAAAAACGGCGGGGTAGACTCCCTAAAGTATATATATTTAGTACCTAAGCCACTAGATCCGTCCGTTTGTCTATTAGTTTTTAATCGGGATCAGATTATTATAACACATAGCTGTCATAAGAACAATCGGTCAAAAAAAAACATTTAATTTGAAAAACTTTGTCGTTTTTTTATATATCTCAATCAAACTAGTAAACTGTGTATTTAGTATGATTTTATGAGAATATTCTGAATAGATTTAATTAAAATCGTATTATTTTAAATATAAATGATCGGTAATAAGTTAACATTTCATGAAAACCTTTGTTGTTTATTAAGATACATATATCATGCTATATGTATTTGCAATGTTCTTTCACATTTTAAACCAATTTAGGTAAGAATCAAGATACTATATCATATAGCTGTCATTAGAATGATCAGTAGAAAAAAGAGCATTAAGTTTTCGGTGTGTAGAAATTACATTTTTTTTCTGGTTATTGTTGTTTTTGTGATTGTTGTTATATCGTTCTTTTGCTGGCCATTGGTCAGTTGGTCTGTTCGCCTGGCTCGCTTTGTTTGCCTTTTGGCTGCAATTGCGTTCAACGTCGCGCCGTTGAAAACGCTCTATGCTGCCTCAGTTGCTGCCTCAGTTGCTGCCGCCTTTGCTGATAAGCCGCTTAGCTGTTGTGCAGTAAAAATATTTCGGTTTTGTTGTGCCCCAAGCAGTGGGCGGCGGCTGAGCTCAACGAAATGGCGTAACGGCAGCACAAGATTTAATCGAAGCTTAAGGCGTACGACTTTTTTAAAACCATCTATTTAATATAGGTTAAACAACAGCCAAAAGTTATCGATTATAAAACATTTGATATGCTACATACGATCATTTCTGTTATATAAATACTAAATCTATAATCATCCACCAATATACAAATTTATTGTCTGCAATCGAATGCAAAAGGTGCCGAGTGTTCTGAGAGATTTTTTGCATTTAACATTAAAAAATTTATAAACTAAATTAGAAAAAAAATCTTTTGGAACTTTCATCCAGAGACCAAAAATAATTAAAACTACTATTAAAAATACACATATACTATATGGTATATCATAGCATAATAACATACAATTTTAGGAACTAGTAAATAGTGTATATTTGTCTATAAATATAGTTTAACAAGAGCTATTAAATTACAGCTCATCGTTAACTTGGCATGCATCCATTATCAAATACTTAAGATAATTTTATTGTTAAATTTGCAACTGCATAATTGATTTAGTTTGGGAGGTATTTGCAGTCAAAGGCCAACAACGGGTAATTGGGACAAAAAAGTTGATCGATTTGCATTGTTTTCCCACACATCGATAATTGCTTTCGATTAGTTTCCTGAATCGGCAAGGTTGCCGCCTCTGCAAATTACGTAGTAGCTCAAACTATTGCCGAAGATTGTGTGGTGGCCCTGCCATTTATGTGGCCCACCTCTGTGTTACTGAACCACCCCCGCTGCAGGCCCCTAGTGGTGTAGTTGTTGTGCAAATAAAAACGCTTGTCACTTTGACATTTCGCCGGCAGGAGCGTTAAGTTGCAACCTGGGCCCCCGAAACGTGCAGCAGAGTCAGAGTCAGAGCCAGAGCCAAGCAAGAGGAGTGCCGCAAGTAGACGGTAGACGAGCAACGTGCAACGTGCTGCAAGCAACATGCAACGAGTTGCTTCGTCTTCTTTTGCTAGTTGGTTGGGTTGGGGTATTGTTGTCTAAATGCCTGCCCAGGCCAATGAGCGGCTTGTGGAGGATTGTGTATCTTTTGACTGGTGAGTGGTACGGGGGGAATTAAGGGTATAGAGAAGGGATTTGGGGCGGGGGCGGCGGATCGGTGCGGTTGCAAAAATCGAATTGGCAATTGCAGTTGACTATCGTTGTATTTGTTGTTGCTTGTTGCTTATTGTTGCCCACAAATTAAACGTTTTGGGTCGTGCCATCAACAATGGTAACACAACAGTTAACAACAACAACAACAATAGCCACAAGTCTGCATTGTCTGCTCCTCCAATTATTTTGCATTATTTGCAACGAAAAGTAAAAGTTTCTTTTATGACTGCGAAATATTGCCGAAGAAAATGAACTAGATAATCATTATCATCATTATCAGCAGCAGCAACATCATCATGATGATCATGTTGAAGAAGCAGCCGCTTGTGCAATGCTCAACTTGTTTATATGTATCTCAGACATACATGTATCTGCTGGATGCAAGCACCCAAAAAAGACAATGAAAACGCTTTCTGTGATATACTTACGAGTGCGTTTGCCTTATAATTGGTTAAAGATACATAGATACAGATAGAGATACAACGTCTTAGCTACAGATACGTTTTCTATTTGTTTTATTCCGTTTTGGGCTGTTGCTCAAAAACATGAAATTCAGACTCTTCAGGCCTTGGATCGTGCGTTAATTAATCCAACATAAAAATAAAAGCCAAAATAACCCAATAACAAAACTCATATAGTTTGGGTAACTTGGCTAATACTTTTGGGCCATATCAGTGTCTGTAATTGGGAAATTGTGTATGTAAATTGTAGGTCAATGCCTACGATATGCAATATGATATGAATCTTGATCTAAGTGCAAAGATTGCAAATGAATATGAATTGATTGACTTAACATTTTGAATGCTCTCCAATTTGTCTGCGTTGGGCAATGTGATGATGCCCGCAGTTATTAAATGATCGTACAGCTTATATATTTTAACATACATTCAAATGTAATCTTATTTATGATGCAGACCAAAAAGATAAGATTTTAATTACTCTATAAGGGAACACTATGCAGGAACTAATTTTGAGTTATCTTCCATAAAAATAAACGTGATCTGCTTTTACGCACAATATAAATAAGCTTTAATCTTTTAAGTTCTATTTAAATCGAAGAACAATCTATTGATAACTAACGAACTCTGAACGCGTTGCTTCAACTTTTATAAATATACGCTTTACAATCTTATAAAGAGCACGTCAGATTATTGTATAATGCAGTAGAACTCTAGTGATCTTCCATAAATTAGCCCATCTTTGTTAAGTACCATAATGGGAAGACCTTATTCTTTGAGATTGCAGTTCAGATATCGAAAGCAAATGTGATTATTAATGATCATTAATAAGCAATAATCGTTCCCTACCGACAATCAGCTTTAAGTTGGCGTAAAAAGCAGAGCTTTTGACAGTAATATTATATGATCGCTGATTAAAGAGTAACTGATATTATAATATCAAAAATAATTTATATTATCTTCGTTAAAAGGTTTTAATATTAAAAAGTTTATTTCGAATGTTTAACTATAATGGTAATGTTTTGGTAATGTGACGATTGCAGTTCATCTTCAGGAATGTCACAGTTTTATGAAGTACACATATTTATTGAGCACTTGGAGTCTGAAAACGTTTTCACTTGAATTTTTTGAAAGGAAACATAAAACTCATTGCATTTTGTAACCATTAATCGATGGCTATGAAATTTTCACTCACACAAAAGATGTGAACAAAGCCCAAAGACGAGTAAATAAGTCAACTGAATGAAACTTCATAAAGGCGAAGTCAGTAAGCGACTGTAAGAAAGAAAAGAAGGGAAGAGGGAGAGACCGAGACAGAGACAGAGAGGGAGAAGGGAGCGACTTTGTGCACCGCATGGGTGCAGTGACTATGCCACCGCCGCCCACGTGAGCAGTTAGAGGGGATACAGGGGGACCGGGAAGAGGGGAACGTTCGCATGGATTTGCAGTTTCAAAGAAGAAACAAACGAAGCAGCTCGCAAAGAAGCGAACAAAAAGCGTCAACCGTTTTGCTTCATTGCACAAAAGGCCGCCCAGACAGAGCTTCGGTCTTCCAGTGAAGTAACCTCCATTCCCTGCACTTTCCCCACCCCCGTTCAGTTACTCCACTCTTGCCGTATGCATACGGCAAACCATAAACAAAACCCCGCAGCAACCACGACGAGGAGCGGCGACGCTGACGCAGACGTTGACGTTGACGACGGCGTTGACGTTGCCGTTGACGTTAACGTTGTCCATATAATCTGCTTCTTACTTCTTCAAATTTTTTATACGCTTGTAAAGGGTATAATAATTTTATCACGAAATCTGTAGTGCATATAGATTCTTGATTAGTCTTAAAATAATTTTGATCATAATTTGGCCAGGTGCATCAATAAGCTGCTGGCAGTTTATGTTTCGGAACCAACCGAATCAGATCAGGATGTCACATAGCAACAAAAAAATATATTCCGACCACAATTGATCACATTTCTGTCATAGGAACGATATGTATGTAGATATTTAAATACCGGTGTATAGTATTAACTTTATAGTGCTAGTGTATTAACTTTTCGGCTGATCGAAGGTTATCTTTCTCTCTTCTATTATTTTTTTTTCGCGTTGCATAGTAGATAAAGATGACAGTAGGTGCCATTGTAGGAGCCACGGCGGCCGCTCCTCTTGTGCTCCGACTGCATTTTTCAGGCGTTGACAAATTTTGAGCCCAAAACAAAACACAAAATAAGCGACGTGGCGAAAGTATGCGCAATAATCGAAAAATGTCGGTGGCGATGAATTGGAGGGAGATGAATTGTCAAGGGAGTGGAGTGGTGTGAAGTGAAGAAGGGAGGGCAGGGAAGGGGAGTGATGGGGTGCAGCGTGCAGTTAGGCGGCATCGCATAGCTGGAAGCTGTTGTCTCGTTCTCCAAAGTCTCACTTTGGTCTCTTCGCCCCCGTCACAAAGTGTGGCATGAAATTGAAAGCAACCACGAAGCGAGGCGCAAAGAAAAAAAAAATTGAAATATTTTGAATATTTTCACGTGCATTTGCATAAACGGGTGGGTGGTTCAAGTGGAGCGGGGGAGGGGTCACGGCAGAGACGTGTCGCATTGACAGGCATGAAGCTGCTGATGTTGCTGCTGCACTTGAAGCGACTGCAGCACCAGCAGCAACTCTAGAAAAAGCAACAACATCAGCAACAACAACAAGAAAACAAGTGTTCGGTTACAGTCGAGCACGCTCGACAGTAGGATACCCAGGATAGCACAGGTACTCTACACTGAGGTTTATTTTGGACCAATTGTTCCTGTATATAGGAACCGAATTTTACCAAATTTGGTCAGAATGTATAAAACCAAGTTAAATTCATATTTTATCAGTTTGGACCGGTCGGAATGTATAATTCCACCCCAGATGCATATTCTATTAGTTTGATTCTGATATCTCAATAAGCAAAAAAAACTTTTCATACTAAAGCTTTATTTTCGATGTATCGTTCCTATGGCAGCTATATGGTATAGTGATCCGATCCAAAAATAGATTATCTGCGTATGGTATCCAGGAACCTAGCTCTTATGGTTTCTAAGATCGACGCGTTCAAACAGACGGACAGACAGACGGACATGGCTCAATCGACTCGGCTGTTGATCCTGATCAAGAATATATATACTTTTGGGGTTCTGCCACGTCGTCTTCTGCCTGTTACATACATTCTGCCAAGCATATTATACCCTTTTTTGCCCATTTTCAATGGGCTCAGGGTATAAAAGCGCGTTGCAAAAAGCTTTTTGGCAATTTGCCTTCAAAAACGGTTTTTTTCCCACTCCCTCGTCTCGTTCCTTTATTTTTGTGTTGTTCTTTTCCTTTTTTTTTGTCCAGGGGCGTGGCCAGCATTGAGATGAGTGCTTGGCTAGATGGAAGTATTGCAACAGCTTTAACGTGTAGCCAGAAGGCACAAAAGCATTTTAAAGGATTGAAAGACGACATAACAAAATGATCAACACAATGTTTCCGTTACCGTATATCGAACCGATGAATGTACTGAATTCTTCATTCCAGCATTCAGTCAAAAAGCTTTCAATTTCAAAAAGAAATAAACAAATAAATCCTATAGAAACACTTTACAATTTAAATACTGCAGGCAGAGTAATAGAAATAGTTTTAGAAAACTAAACTTTAGTGCAAATACATGGTCGAAACCAGTTTTTTTAGTGTACGCATAGAAAAAGTGGAGCTAGAAAAATTTTAAGAATACCATTTGAAAAAGCATAAAAAATAAGGTAAAAGATAATAATAAACATCATCAGTCTTCACGGAAAAATTAACCGTTATGATACATTTTCGTTTTATGCGAGGTGCAGAATTATAGCCGCACTTCATTAAATTAAAAAATATGTTGAAGAATGTTAACTAGGTAATTTTTATTGAGATTAATATTAAATATAACCTTCCTTTGCAATTAATAATTCGTAGACCCTATTCGCCACACAGTCTACCAGATTCTTTATATGGCTTTGGGTCAGATCTTACCCTTATTTACTAACTGCCGTGGCTATATCGACTCGGCTGTTCATGCCTCCTTCTCCCTGTGACATACATTCTAACGAACACAATATACCCTATTACTTATTTTATAAGTAACGGGAATAATAAAAGGTATTATAGTTAAGTGAGACTCAAATTTAATAATATTTATAATATTTATATATATTATTTAAAAAAAAGTAATTTTTGTTGTACTAAAAAAAAATGTATTCATTGTTTAATATCAACTAGTTAATTTGATTACAGTAAATTATTTAATTTAAGTAAGTAACATCACTTTAGTTTTTTAGAAGATTTTTTCCCTTGCAAAATATCCATTTCTTTAAGTACTTCTAGCCGAAGTTTTCCTCTAACATTTATAGAAACATTTATTTAAGTGGGGATTAGATCATTTCCAAAGTCAGTTTCATTTGCAGTTAATCCATTTAGCTGACATGGACAGCATCTCGAAACAATGCAGCAAATAAATGCTGTTGCAGAACTTTGTTTCAGTCAGCTCTTAGTACTCTGACATGCAACCACAAAACCTATGCAACACACAGAGACAGGCGCAAAGAAAAAGAGACAGAGAGAGCAAGAGCGAGAGCGAGAAAGAGAGGGGGGGCTGTAGCATCACGACAGGAACCAAACAGGAAAAGAAACCGCCGACAACAACAGAAAAGCAACAACAACTGAGAGTGGAAATCCTCCCGCCAACCGCCAATGCGCAACCACAACAACAGCAAACATGCAACACTCGATGGGTACCTGTTCTACATATATGTATGTATGTATATATACTCATATACACACTCACACACACTCACATGTAGTAAGTGTGAGGAACGAGCTCGCCTGGGTCGCCCTAGGCAGTCAGTCGGCCACTCATGCGCAGGCAGAACGAACCGCAGTCGAATAGAGAGGGAGCCAAGGGGAATGGCAAGTGATGTTGCATGGACTGAGAAGAAGAATGTGACTGGAGTCGAGACTGCAAAACGGGTCTGTTGTACCAAAGCTGTTCTTGATACAAAGAACATGTGGCTGCAACTTCCATGGAGTAACTGAGTGACAGAGAGAGAGAGAGAGATAAAGAGAGAAGTGTACCACTGCGGCTATTACTTTTTGTTTCATAACCTTGCTAAGGGTATTATTATTTTTTCCCAAATTGTGCAACGCATTAAACGTGGCGTGGAGGACCCCATTAAGTATATCATATCATAATCTGAGCTGATGAGACGACAAAGTCATGTAGGTATTTACATCAGATGTACATTTAGATGTGGCAACTATTATTACAGATTTTGTATTTTGTACTAACTAAAACATTTGGTGCATAGAAGCGATCGGTGAAAAGTTAAGGTGTAATCAAAATATTTTTGTTGTTTCATAATATATCTCAGCTAAATTAGCAGATTGTATTTAATATTTAGTGTTGACTTTTACATTGTGAAAAACCAAATAGGATTAATAGTTGAAAATTGATGACAGAGTTTTGCAAGAGTATCAAGTCTTCGAAGAAGATAACTTATTTTTCCTCCTTCTCTAGACTTATGGTTTGCTTTTTTTGTATTTTCGGTGATGCATCAAGATTTTCTTGGTTGACCCTGAAAAATGTCAGAAAAAAGATTTTTAGCCTTCCGCTGCGATTGTTGTGAAAAATTTAATTTGAACGCAGCAAGCTCTTATATCAACATTATTATTTCGAGTAGTTGCTATTTAAGCTTTTTTTGCCCTGCTGTGTCTGTTTTTCTGTCTCCATCCCTCTCTCGCTCTCTCTCTCCATTACGCTTGCACGCTCTCATACTCTCTTTGTGGCTTTCGTTGCATGTGATACATGCAACATGGCCCGGCAGCTATACAACAGCAACAACAAGATTGAATTAATTCAAGAGTGCTCCTCATTAACATCACACACATATATACACACACACGCACACACAGACACAGACATTCACTAAGGAGGACTGACAATGATAATGATGATGTTGATGATGATAAAGCCTCAGGCTGCACATAACTCGTTCAACATCACATCACGGTGTTGTTGTTGCGTTTGTCTTTGGGCCAAAACATGCGTTGTCTGCTATCTCTTCTTGTTGTTGCTGTTGTTGCACGTTGTATGTTTGCTGGTTAAATGCCGCTCCCGTTCCCACTCCCGTTGTCGTTGCCTTTGCCACCCGCCTCGCAACTTCGTCTAACCCCGAATTGGGTTTTTCTTTCTTCATTTTCTGTTTGGCTGCTGCTACAGGAATTTGTTTAAGGCATACACAACATCAGCAGCAACAAAAACAACAACAACAAGCCCAACAAACGCCAGCTAACGACTAGAAACCGGTTGTCTTTGCATATTTTTTTTCTTTATTTTTTTTTTTTTGTTTTTTGGTTGCTTCTTTAACTGCTTTCGGCTTAAGCAGCTTGTTGCAGCTTTGGTTGCCGGTTTGCCATCCATCCATCATATTCACTTTTCCTAGGCGCCCAACTTGTCATACGCTCAGAATCTCTGGCTAGTTAACAGCTGCTGCCAGCCAGTATTCGCAACATTTTGGTCAAAATCTCAAGTGGCAATCACTTGTTGCACCTCGTCTAACGGGAAAATCTGTGGCACAAAGAAAGCGGCAAAAATGCATGCACAAGTTCAAATACTTTCCCGATTTTTAAGATGAATGGATGCTCCCATTCTGTAGAGAGGCTTGAGGTTATCGAATTTTACACAGCTAGCGAGAAATAGCAAGTACATACTCTATGGGTTCAAAACCTAGCATGAAACTGTTTCTGATATAATAATTAAAGTACCAAACAACAAAATGGTAAATGTACCCAAAATTTTAGAGATTATAATTAAGAAGGTCATCAAAACTAAATATACTTATATATTATTAATAAAAATTTATTATTATTGGTGTATTTTCTTGAAACAATAAATAATATCATATATAACATACTTAATTTATTATTATTCAGTTTAAGAAATTGAGCTGTTACAGATTTGTGAAAAAAAAGGTTTACAACACTATTTTATAACCGATTTTATAACAATATTAATGGGTTTGAAATGTAACAAAATTTTATTAACAAACTGTGGGTCTGGGACATTCTTAATAGTTTTCAAAATCAGTTCATCAATAGCTAAATACTTTCTTAATTTAAAGCTACTTTTTGAACTGCTCAATTCCCATATTAAAAAAACATTTTCTTTTGTTTTGTAAACTCAAACAAAAGGTCTTGACGGTTTTCAAATGAATTTCAATAAATTTAACTGTCGAACTGCATACGACGAGCCTCAAATCAAGAACCAACACCAAATATAAACATAAAAAAAAAACTTACACACGCACAAACACACTTGCACACCTTAAAGTTATATTGTGTATGCACTCCAAATGTTAACAACAAAAACAACGGGCTAGTAGAACAAACGCCAAAGAACAGCACAAGAAAAGTCAAATGCAAGAACAAACAAAGCAAAAACAATCCCATCAACAACAAGCAACAAGAGTAACAACAACAACAACAACAAGAGCAACAACAATTACAGGCACACATGTGCCACCAAATTGTTCACACCTCCAACCACAGCAAGAGAGCTCCACCACCTACCACTTTGCTTACCCCGCCCCCTCCCCCTCCCGCTCACTCTTCCATTCTCCTCCACTCATTTGGCTGCCACGCCCACTCGAGACGCACACGTGCAGACGCTGCCACAGCCGCTGACGACGCCGCATTATTATTATTTTAATTACACAAATAAAAAACGAGTCGCACTTGCAACTCGCAACTCGGACTGCGACTGCGACTACGACAAATGTACGACACACACACACACACACACACACACATGTTGTCCAAGTCTGCAAAGGGTTGCCATATGGAACGAAGAACAGACACATAACAACAACAACAACAACAAGTTGAAAACGCATCGAAAGAGTTGGCGACATGTGTGGGGAAAAACTTTTGCAAAATGCTGCCAGAAGGCATTTTGAAGGATGCACTCGAAACTTGTTTTTAACCCCCTCCCCTCTTTCCCCATCAGACAGCCTTTTCAATAATCACTGTTGCACTCTCGATAACTTATCGATAGCTTTTAATGTACCTCAAGGGAAAATTGGGCTTAAATT
This sequence comes from Drosophila falleni, assembly GCA_035045575.1. Taxonomy (NCBI): domain Eukaryota; kingdom Metazoa; phylum Arthropoda; class Insecta; order Diptera; family Drosophilidae; genus Drosophila; species Drosophila falleni. The sequence goes on along the minus strand of JAWNOV010000113.1, from coordinate 2,668,612 downwards.
GTTTTTATTTAATAATGTGATTAAATTTTAATTCTTTATTCAGCTCTCAGTTCCTATATGCGTAAAAATTAATTTTAACAGTTTTTTTATATATTTTTTCTGAAAAACTTTCTTTTATCTATATTTAAAATACCGAAACAATTGTTTTATATCAATTAAAATTTAGATTATTTATTAGGTGCGCAAATAAGTTATTGCTGTTTGTCAATAGATGTATTTGTCTAAGATGAACATTTATACTACGATATAAAAGTTGCATAAAAAGGTCAATCCTGAGCAGGAATAAAATTATATAACTTAAAATATCACCTTCCGAAAAGTATAGTCTTCGAATTTGTACAAAAATCCGGAGTTTAGCTGAAGATCGTAGTACGTTACAATTGCCATGCCGAAATTTTGTACGATTTATACTTCTTTAAAGACGAAAAATATATAGCTTTTTGACAGTTATTTCTGGCTATTTTTCCTATAAAAATCTTTAAATGTTTTGAAAGTTTCGATAGTTAGTTAATTTACAGATATCGCTTGGGGGTATCTTTAGCTGCTTTACTATTTGCAATTGAAGAGAATGGATAGAAAATCACAAATTCTATATATAAACGCGCCCCGCAGCTCTGCATTCCACTTCCACTTCTCACATCGTGCCACACGAAACCCCATGCATTCATTTCAACGGTTTTTCTTTATTTTATATTTTTTTCTTAGTTTTTCTAGTGTTTCAGCGAATGCGTTTCGTGAGCTTCGCGAGAGAAGCGCGAGCAAAAAGACCAAAAGACCAAAAGACCCCAAGAAGCCAGCAGCTAAATATAAAATTATTCGAGCCAAAAACTAAAGAAAAAACCATGCAATGGCAGACAATTGAAAATGCACTAAGAAAATGAAATAAACCAAAATGATAATAGGCACATTTTACAATAAATCAGCTAACGAAAATGTTATTTTTTTAGGTTTTTATTCTCGCTTGTAATACGCTTTTGCGGTTGCCAAGTTGTTTCTTGTTGGTTCGGTTTTTTTTTTTTTTGGGTCTGGGAATTAGAACTGCGCGTGAAGCTCACACGATTAGACACGAAAGAGTTGAGAAGACTGATCTGAGAAAGGGGGATCGACCAATTGACATAAATGTATATTGTACTGTCCTCATTCATAAATCGTGTTATCTGCGTAAACAAGCTGGTATCTGTTAGTTCTTGTTATTAGTCAATTAAACAAACACTATTGATTAACTTTGAAGACGATAGCGAATGAATAAAAAAAATTGTTTCAATATCCAAAGTAAAAAGTAAATGTAGTTCAGTTTCAATTTTCAGAAAGCTGAAAGATTCATTATTAAGCATTAATAAGCAAACAAAGAGTCAATGTTTCGATGAGGGCTCTATATTGTTTCCGGGTCTCAAATGGAAGCGCCTTCAATTACGAACAGAAAACTTTGCGAAATTGTAGCCAAAAAAAAATGTAATATCATTTACGAATATGAATATGATTCGATTACAATTCGTTAGTCGAAATGCAACAAATTGAATAAAAATCACGAACTTTTCAACATTTCAAAAGGGCGTATGTGAGTGAGTGTGTGTGTGTGTGTGTGTGATGTGGATTGGATTGGATATCAAGAGAGATAAAGCAAATGAATACTCATTATACTCGTATCGACAGCTGTTGCTGCTGTTGCCAAACTATCGAATCAAAGACAATTATAATATGTATGTAAACAATTTCAATAACTTGGCTAACCATAAAGACATTAATCAGTTGGACAGAAATATGCTCAAAAAGACATCAACCGCATTTCGTTTTTTTTTTTTGCTAGTTTTTTAATTAGTTAACATGGCGCGAGGGAGTGAACCATGTTGTTAATGATGTTTGTGTGGTTGCTATTGTTGTTGTTGTGTTTGGGTTTGGTTTGCATGATTTTACAATGTAAGATTTTCACTTTCTTTTTGCAATTCAAACTAAGAGTGTTGAAAGCGAAACAATAGTTCAATGAAGCATACGTATAAGTCCCCGCCTATATGAACGCGTACCTTCTAATCTTACGACTGTGAAATTATATCACACAATCTGCAGTTTGTGGTTACCATTACTTGCCATCTTTTTTATTATCAAATTTTGGACACACTTAACTCATAACGAGCAATTAAGCGGATGACTTGGCAATTGAGTTATTCGTGAATAATGCGCACAAAAACCTACAAATTATCAACATTATCGTAGAACATCGTCAATGTTGATTGTCGATAACCTTCAGATCGTAAACCAAATGAAATTAAAGCATTCATATGTTCAATCAATTTGATTAGCATGTGTATCGATAAATACTCGATAATAAATATTATAGCCAATCACCAATCAGTTTAATCACAACACATTCTGGTAATCAGCCAGAATATTATTGAGAATATACTGACAAACAACTATAAATTTAAAGTGGTTTGAAATATTCTAAATTATATTTAATGTTCAGACTCAATACTAAGCTCAAGACTTAAAGCTCCGTATTAGGAAAAAAAGAATGCTTTCCATACTTTCCACATTTGTTTTTATTTTTGTTTATCATCTTATTCCATTAAAAAATTACCACCATTTCCATTTCAAAGAGCGAAAGTAAAAAGTTCTAATCACAATATTGATAACGTGACCCGTAAAAGACAAGCAAGGCAAAAGGGACAAAGCAAATGAACAATAACAAACACAAATGCGGTAAAAGAAGTGAAAACAACTTTGTTAGCAATTATTTGTATTTCGATTATGGAATGTCCACTCTGACGCCGGCGCTTACTTCCCTCCTCCCTCTGTCACAGGGTGCCACAAGTGCAAGCGAGATGGGGATAGCACCACTTAACCGAGAATTAAATGTGTATAAGTATTTATTCGTATTTATTGTTAACAATGCTCGACATTCATATCACAAATGTGCTACCAAAAAGCTATTACAGTCTTTGATTTCTCTCTATCGTTCTCTCTCTCGCTCTTTAAGCTTCTTTTGTCTTTGCTCTCTTTATATCTGCATTAATCCAATTTACTGTTGACTGCTGTTCAGCTCCCTTTCCCTTTTCCAGGGTGCTAATTTAATTAGCGCTTCTATGAGATATACTCTCACACCGGCGAATTTTTTCGTATTTTCGCAGCACTCTCTTTAAACGCATTGGAACCTTCTTCTCTTCTTTATCATATGGAGCATATGAATAAAATGTTTAACTTTTTGGTGATCCAATATTTTTCGGATGAAATTAACGCAAAGTCGTTAAGTGTTACATTCCAACAGCAACAATAATAACAGCAACTCATAAATGTGGACCTAACCGCCCAACTCATAATATCGTCACAAAGCAAAAAAAAAAAAAGAATCCACTTAAATAAAACCAAAGCAATAAGTCAAGCTAGAAATGCCAGCTTTAACGTGTTGATTTTTAACTACCCTTTCTATAGCAAATATTATTTTATTAATTTAATTTAAATAAGAATTATACCTGTAGTCAGGTCTTTCTTAATTATAGTAACTATGTAACATACTATCAGGCATTTTCCTAAATTCTCCTGAAATTTTGAAAATAATGTCTTTCACGTTAACGTTTTTCATGCAACAAATACATTTTTTAATTATCTTAAAATCGTCCGATTTTGTTGAAATCTTATTGGATTATTTGTGACATAATACAACTTGAGTAAGGTCAGTTAAGATTTTATATATTTAAAACAAGGCTGCAATCCACCAAAATTTTTAGCTCGATAAATCGTCGATTTCACGAAATCCGAATTGTCGCTATTTTGATCTATGCTTACACCACTAATAAAAAGAATGTTATTTTTTTTTTTCAAGCCGAACCTTTTATTTAAGAAATGGGCTCGGTTCAGGTTCGGGCTCACGCAGTATACAACATCAAATGTTCGGTTCATGATCCGGTTCGGATTAGTTACAAACCCAACCCAAATCGGTTCAGCGGAGTTCGGTTCAGCCTTGATTAAAAAAACAAAATTTTTTTGTCTCAACTATATTTCAATCAATTTATAGAGCGAACAGATGTTATTTTATTTAAAACGTATTGTAACGAAGATCCTAGGTTACAAATATAGGTAATAACTTTGTTTGTAAAAGGGTCAGAAATTCGTTTTATCTTGTTAAGTCTCACATATGCCCTATTTTAAGTATTCCGTGTCAACAGGGTATTGGGGGAAAAAAAAAAGGTAACAAAGTGTGTAACGAGTGCAATGCCAACACAACAAATCTATGCACATTATTATGAGCTATGGTTATTTCCATGTGTCTTCTTGCATATTGCACTGTTTGTTCAGCTTTTTAGCTCATTATGTCAACGGTTTTTATGGCGCCGGTCAGTCAGACACCTGTCAATATGCTTTGACCATAAACATGTTGACCGATATTTACATTGATTTACAATTTTGAATGAAAGGTGAGGCCAGTGGCATACTGGGCCACACTTTTTCTGTTTCACACTTTTTTTGCGCATAAGATTTTCATAGGATAAACAGTTTTGCTTTCTAAAAAATACAAACAAAAAGATATGGAATTTGACGTATAATATGCTAGACTTTTTGACTGCACTCAAGTCTCATAAAGCATTGCTATTTAAATTACAATAAATAAAAACAATTAACAAAATACCTATATCAAAAACTTTTTTTTAGCAAAAACACCATTTTTTGGTTGTTAATTTTAATCTTATTTTATTTTATATATGTAGTTGCTTTCAATTTTAAGAACAAGTTTAAAACATAGCAATAAATCAATTAGGCTTAACAATTTTTAAAAATAAAAACAAATATGTATGTGATTTTTTTGACAGCACAATTTAAATTAGTATATTCATTTATTACAATATCCACTTTATTTTCAATTTGATTTTAATTTATTATTTTTGCTGTTTTCTTTTATCGCACAATTCCCATTTTACAGGCTCGCATCACTGTTTCTAATAAAACTGTTCTCAAAAGCCGTCGAAGTCGCCGACAACTTAACAGACATACAAACATACAAATGTTAAAATGTTAAAATGTTAAAACTAACGAAATGCATAAAACATTTTGTATTTTTTTTCTCCGTTTTCTCTCACTGATCTGTTTACATGCCAAAGGGAATCGCAGAAATTATAAAACTTTCTCAATTTGCTATTGGTAATTGTTAGCGTCTCCTCTATTTTCATTCAACAGAATCACATACGTTTTCCATTGCCTATTTTATCCTCTTTTACTGTTTGCACTGACATCGATTGGTTTCCTGCTGCCCACACACTACAAACTAACGGAGAACCAGATCCACAGCAAGACAAGAAAAACATTTGCACTCACCTTTTAGCGATGTCTGTTTGCTATTCTTCTTCTTCTTGTGCTTCTCCTTCTCCTTCCACTTCTTCTAATTCTTGCACAGCGATCGCTCCTGTTGCGCCTGCTCTGCTCTGCTGCCGTCTAACAGCAGCAGCATCAATAGCAATAGCAAAAACAACAATAATACAATCGGCTATGCAGCTGCCGCGGGATGCTGTCGCTGAGGATAGATGTTAACGTTGGCGTCGGCGTCGCTGCTGTGTGCGTAGCCGCAGCGAAAAATTTGTTGTTTCTTTGACTGCTGTTGCTTTTGTTGTTGTTGTATTGAATCCGGTTTTAAATTTCTTTTAACTTGGTATATTTTTTCTTTTTATATTTTTTGTTTTCTTATTTTGCTTGTATATCAAAAATTTTGTTATTGCTCGTTGCTTTGCTTTTGGGTTTTCCTTTACACACTATTTACAACTTTACATACACGCACATGTAAGTTTTGTATATACATATGTATGTGTGTGTGTGTAGCACTTCACGTGTAGCAAGAAATAGCAACAATTGCACTTGAATTATATTTTATGCACTGGCTTTTGATTGCCCAAAAAAAAAAAACATTGAAAGAAAAAACATTCAAAAAAAAATGATTATGCCGCTTTTTGTCCTGGTTATTGTTGTTGGTCGAACGACAAATATTTTTAAGCCTTTATTATAACGCTCTTACTGAATGCAGAATAACCAGCAATTCACAGCAACAATTATTATTTACATGCACACCAAGAATCAAATCACGCGCGCAAAACTAACCAAGTTAATATTTACGCAAACTGCGAAACATTTACAATAATCCTAAATACGGCAGCGACGGACGTAAACACGCGCGTTCGATTTGAATGCCGGCAAAAGACTAACGTCGCGGTTTAACAGACAGTCGCTACGTAAGCGACGTGCTGTTGAGTTAACAGACGCACATAACAGCTCTGTTGTCGCAACATGTTGCTGTCGTCGTTTGTACAGTGGACTTTAAGTGCATATGAACTAATGATTTGTGTGAACAGAACAGTGGATAAGGTTGCAAAGCATTTGCAACTGGGAAGTTAATTAAAATTGTAATGATAATATATGAAAATTTCAATTTACAGAATGCAATAAATTTAGATAAACCAATACTATTTCACAAGTTATTTTCATGATATTGTACTTGCTACCTGTAACGATTTAAGACTGTTAAAAAAAATGAAGCTAGCAAATGTAACGTAGTGTACCACTGTATGATATTTAAATCATTGTATCACGCATGCGCGCATGACGATGCTTCTTGTCGAACATGAAACATGTTTGACCTGTAAAGTAACAGGTGTTTACAGTCATTGGCTTAACATAACCATGTAAGCATGTTGTGTTTACTGCATACTTGTATGAATTATAAATACTGTGTGTCATTTGTGAGAATGCGTGTGTGCATGCAAAGGTAAATACGTATTACATCTTAATACATTTAGTAATTTATGCTAAATTAAATATCGTACCTAGACTAATGAATTTTGGGTAAACTTTGGAACCAAACTATATTAATCATGATTGCAGTGCAAAGTGCCGCAGGTGCGCCGGCGCTTGTCTTAGCTGTGTGCAAGCGAGATGGCAATATGTCGAAAGGTCTTATGCAGTGTTGTCACTAATTTTCAGAGGCTAAAATAGCCAATTTGAGTTTGTTTCAATAAGCTAGAAATTGGTTTAAAGCTTTGAATAATATTAAGAAAATGCTGATTATGTAATTTTATTTAAAAACTAAAATCTTTGTATACGAAAAATGTATATTAATATTTTTATAATATCTTATTATATTTTGATATTATTTTTCTTATTCTTTGATATTTTGTTATGCCCATTCACATTGTTTTTAATGTTCTTATATTAATATTTGGTAGATTAGACTTTCTAATAATATTATATTCGATTTTGTTCTTTGAAATTAAAATTCAAGCCTAATTTAGTTGCACTTTAGATATCAAATGCATATTTATAATATACAAATTTAAAATAAAAGTTTATCCTGTTTCCAGGTTTCAAATATCCTATATATAAGATTTTCAAATTCCTGGTCTATATTTTCATTTGACTTTTTAAGTCTTATTACGAAATCGCCAGGTTTAGTTATAAAAGAGCTAAGATGTCAGTACTGATCTTATGCTTGAATGTTGTGTGTGTATGTGTGTGCGTGTGTATTAATGATCAGCTTGGGGCGCGTTGAACGGTGCGAAGCGCGTTTACTCAGCATTTTAATGAGTCGATGTCGCTTAACTATTTTTTTTTTTGCACTTGACTTTGAGCATTTGAATAGCCATTGGCTGGAGGGAAGGGGGAGCGAGCAGCGAGAGTTGCCTTAAAATTGTGTAATTAATAGTTGAAGTTGTCGTTATTATTGTTGCTGTTGTTGTTGCTAATAGTGCTGTCTAATGCATTTAAATATGCCGGACAACGCACCTGCTGCCACTGCCATTGTTTTTGTTGTTATTATTGGTACTACTACTATTTACTATTTGCTGACCTTGAGGACGACCCAACATTCAATGTCGAATTGTATTTTATATTTTGTTGGTCTCATTATAGTTATTTGACTTGCGCTTCAATTTGTTTACTTTTATTTTATTTACTTTTATTATCAACTCAAATTGAACTTGAGCTTTAGTTTCCGCAAAAAAGTGGACCAACTTGACTGCCTGGACATTTATTTGACATGCAGCAATATGTCCAACAGCGCAGCAGGCAACGCAACATTTTAAGTGCAATTCGTTGTCAAATTCAACAGTCAATCAACACTCATCCATCAAAGCTTTAGATACAGTTAACTAAAGCTTTGGCCTAACACAATTTGGCACATTTTCACCCCAACTCCACCCAAATCCACGTACATGTTGTCTTTGCATATAAACTCAGGCATACAGAGACACACAGTAAGTCATGTAATTGTTTTGACAAAACTGGTTTCCTAGACATTTTAGGATTTACTCAATTTTATAGAAATAAATTATTTAATTTCCCCAATTGTTTTTTTTTTTTGATTTTTTTAATCCAATAAAATTATTATGTAAGAGAATAATGCATTGTGAATTTGTGAATCGTAGTTAATTATATTATATTTAAAAAAAGTGAGAATTATTATTATTTCTCTAATGTTTCAAAATCCATTTAAGATAAAATTATTTACGGTAAAAGAAAAGATTCTAAAATTGATTTGCGAACCTTATGTTCAAAAAAAAACCTATTTGGGTTTGAGCTCGAGAGGTAGATAATTTAAAGATATAATAAAAAAGAACTTTCAAATTTATAAACAAAATTATATAATTTTTTTTGCAAAATAAAATATTTGAATTTCTTATTGATGTCAAAACAATTTCTTGATGCACTGTTTGTCGTCTCATTAACATCAAAAGCATTTGGATGCAGTCTAGAAAGTCATCCCCCCCCCCTCCCTCAACTCTTCGTACACGCATGCATAGAGAGAGGAAACGCAGTTATATTTGTCTGTCTCTGCTATTTGTCTGTCTCACTCTCTCCCCTCTCTCCCTCTCTCATTTTTATCTCGTGCTTGTGCCGCCGCGCCGCTTCGGCTGAACGCTTGTGGAACGGCAAAAGTTTCAATTAAAAGTCAAGAACGACAACGCTGGGACACAGTGCGTCATGCTACGCTTACCAGAGTTATTAAAAACAGCAACAACAACAACAACAACAAACAACAAGTCAACAGGCCAAAGAAGCGTTGAAGAGTAAGCACAACAACAAGAAGAAAAAGAAGAAGATGAAGCAGAAGTAGCGCAGGGGAAAGAAGAAACTTTGAGCCAGCAACAAAACTCATCAGCAAATCACGTTAATCATTCAGAGCGCCAAGTTCTTGTGCCTCCTCGACAGCAGTGTGAGAAGTCAAAGAGAGGAAAGACAAAGGAGAGAGAGAGAGAGAGAGAGAGATAGGAGTTGGTGTTACCTAGGTCGCTTCTAGTTAAAGATTTTGGAGCCAAACTCACAGATGGTTGCAACTATATAAAAGTTCAGCCCGGCGAGGCAGTGTTAAACCACTACAAGGACAGAGAGAGAAAAAGAGTAAGAGAGAGAGAGAGAGAAATGATCATGGTAGCCAAGGCGAAGCACAGCAAAGAGTGTAAGAGTGTAAAGTAAGGAGGGAGAAAGGTTCGTAAAGATGTGTTAAAATTAGCTTCGACTTTAACTTCCACCTGAATCTTGTATTGAAGCTGAGCTTTTGATTTCGTTGCCAGCAGCGTATGGAAATGAAAGAAAGCAGCGAAAAGGAAACAAGAAAAGCAGCAAAAACCAATGTGTTTGTTAACTTACAAGAACATGTTGATGGTATTTGTACTTCTTATCGTTTTTAGACCCCGTTTTAGTTAAGTTAATTTTGTTTAAAAAAGTGCTTGGTATGTAGGTTTCTCTACATTACAGGTAAATTAAGTTTTTTTTTCTTTGGATCGGACCACTATTTCATATAGCTTCAATTGTCAAAAATCGGCCAAAAGTCCAGTTCTAGTATAAAAAACTTTTTATTGAGAAATCTTAACCAAACTGATACACTTTGGATTTAAGTTGGTCTTAAACATCCTGAACCAAGTTGATTCAAAGGGGTCCACTATATCATATAGTTGCAATAGAAACGATCGGTCGAAAATCACGTTTTAGGACTAAAAACATTTATGTTTTTTGAGATACCACAACCAATCTGACAGATAATGCATTTAAGTCAGTTGCATAAGCCCTGACCAAATCGGTTCGCTTTGTCATATAGCTGACATAAAAACGATCGGTCAAAAATAAATTCTTAGTACGAAATTTTTTTTTGGGTTTTTGAGAAATCTTAACCACTCTAAACGATAATGCATTTAAATCAGTACCATAAATCCTGTCCAAATTTTGTTCAAATCGGTTCCCTATTGCAAATAATAATAAACTCTTTCGTTAGTTCAAGGTGTTTTATTATATAAAATACAATAACAAAAAAATGACATTCGGCACTGCGGTAAAACTTATTTTTATGTACTAAGAATCTAAACCTTGTTGTAATTTTTTTTTTTAATTTTTATATTGCTTTAATAATATATATTAAATTGAATATCGTTCGTCACAAAATTGGATATCAGAAATTTTGTGGCATGAAAAGACTTTCGTCACTAGACTTTTACACGTACTCCGTAAAGAAGTTTTTTTGGGAGATAATAATTATTATAATAATAGTGAATTTTAGTGACTTGTCGATATTTCATTCTTATATATATTTAATCATATCGATGTTCCAAAAAATGATCGAGATAAAGTATTTTATAATCGTTTCTGCAAAAATCAAGTTGAAGATTTTTCGATATATAAATTTTTCGATATAAATGCACATCATTAAATTGAATAATGTTTTGCAACTTTTCTATAATTTACAGACTATCTGCTAGTTGGATTCTTTTAAGTGTAGCGGCTACTTTGTAGCCCATTTAATTGTTCATAAGTCTTTAATAGTTCATAAGTCTTTAATTGCTAAGTTGATGGGCAATCGATAAATTTTCTAAAAATTTGTTAAGAGGAATAATAACTATGAGGACTAAACTGTATGTTGGCGATTGGCCAGAGGGCGTGTCCAGGCAGCTGAATGAATCGATGAACCCCAGCCGGACTTGGCAGTTTTTACCTTTATGAGTCTCTGCCTCCTGGATAAATGTTTCATCCTTCCATTTCCATAGTCGCGTTGACAGCTATAATTACTTTAATGATGATTTCAGCTCCGGCTGACTGATGGGCCTAATGGGGATGCGGGTGTGGAAGGGGCAGAGAATTGAGCTGAGGCGTGCTGTGTACAAAGCTGGAGACATCGTTGGGGTTGGCTTTTGTTTGTGCGCGCTGAAAATGCAATTATATATGCATTTAATAATACTCATTGCATACTTTGGAGAGCCGGCTCACTTATCGAGCCAATGCAGAAGCAGCAGCAACGGTGGCAAACGTTAAGCGACAACAGAAGCCGCTGAAGCCGCTACTGAAGATTAATTAAATTGAAATGCGTTGGCAAATCGAATTTAATCGACACACGCGGCGTATGCGCAATATTCCATTAAGCATGACATATCAAGGCTATGACTCTGTATGAGTGAGTGTGTGTCTGATACATAAAGTTCAGCAAATTTAATTCGTTAATAAAACTATTTAACAATAGCTTAAAAACTTGTATAAATAAGCAATTCCTACGGTATTATTTATTACATTAAGAAGAACGGTTGAGGTTTCAATTTTAGCGGGATTAGCGTTTTCCCGCTAAACTAGCGGTCTTTTCAAAAAGTCGGAGAACAAACATTTCCAGATTTTCAAAATGGAATATATCCTCATTATTAATTTTAAGCTTCTTTAACGCTTTGATGCAACAGACAAAAAAGCTGACTTTTCATTTCATTTCGAGAAGTCCACTAAAATTTTTAAATTTATTTATCTTTTGAACCAGTTATTGGATTTGGGTGATCAAGGTATCAATCGACGCGTATATTTAATAAGAACTTTTAAAAAATTTTCCAAAAGACCCCAACAGCCCCATTAGCTGCAATCATTGAAATTTTTCCCCTCCCACTTGCACCTCGTATCTCATGACTTAGGTGAGTTAGAAAAAGTTTTAGTATGCCATTTTATAATTTAGGGCTAAACCTTTCGATCAGTGTTTAATTCGATCTGATTGGACAGCCATAGAAAATTTTCCAAATTAGTTGTATGTATTGCTGCCTTCGTCACTAGCGCGAACCGCCGTCCGCAGTGCTGATACAAATAGTTTTGCCGCTTTAGTTAAGAACAGCAGGCAACGGTTCGAGTCCCACTCGCAATAAGATAAAATAGCATTTATCCGAAAAAAAATATCAAATAAAAATATCGAATAAAAATATCAAATAAAAGTGTCGAATAAAAATATTGAATAAAAGTGTCGAATAAAAATATCGGATAAGACTATCGGATAAAAATATCGGATAAAACTATCGGATAACAATATCGGATAAAACTATCGGACAAAACTATCGGATAAAACTATCGGATAGAACTATCGGATAAGACTATCGGATAAATATCGGAAAAGCTATAGGAAAAACAATTTTCAAAAATTTTCTATTTCTTTTTAATTTCCAAAAAAATTATTTTCAATGCTAATTAAAATGGGTTTTCATTGGCATTACTTAATGCCAGCGAAAAATTTTTAGTTTAATGTAAACTAAATAATTTTTCATTAGCACTACTTTTTTCAATGCTAGTGAAAAAACGATTTCATTAGCACTATTTTTTTTAATGCTAGTGAAATGAGGATTTCATTAAAAAAGTAGTTAATTAGGAACAACTCTGCCATATGCATACATTTATTTCGTTTCCTAAATATAAATTTTATCGAACATAAGTGTTTTTATAAATTGTTATTATCAAAATGTGTTTACATTTAAGGTTTTACTTATTATTTTCTACTCGTTTGAAACATCTGTACCGATTCAGCCTTTAAATCAGGACTTGAATTGCAGCTATATTAACAAAAAGACCGAGTGTTCATCGGCTCCAGTTGTGTAGGTTTATATATTAAAATCTAGGCTACTCCTAAATATTATTTAATTTGGACCAGCTTTTCCTTTTTTATAGTAGGTACAGAGTCTCCGACAGTCGAGTATGCTTTGACTGCAGCACTTCCTAATTTGTGATAGAATTAATTACAATTGAGTTTTGTAACACAAAGTAATGATGTAATTGTGAAGATAGTTGCGGTGGGTTCTGGTTGCAGCGACTGTGGAGCCATGTGTTGTCTCCCTCCCCGACTAAGATGATGGGAGGGAGGATGGGGGGAGTTGGGCAGTTGAGATCTATGCCACGCCCACCATTATGCCTACAATTATTCAATTAAAAAGTGCATGCCGCGCAATTAATATAATTTCCAAGCAACGAAAGCGAAGCTAAAAGTTTTTCGGTCTGCTGGCTTCTCATGCATATATATATATATATATATGTGTGTGTGTGGAAGGGTTGCCAGATAGGTAGACTTTGGGTGCGGGCATAGGCGTGGCAAAAGGCGGTCTGACAACGATGTTGGCAGCTGCATGGAAAACTTGCAAAAGTTTTTAAGTGACTTCTAATAGCGAATTATGATGCCGTTGCAGGCGGCCTTTGATGAGCATCCAGCAGGGGTAAAAAGAGAGGGTTGTCTTGGGGTGTGGTTGGAGTGGAGTGGGATTGGAGACTGGCAGGAAGCTAAAAGGAAAGCAGCCAATTTTCAATGCAATAGCTGCGGTTCCTGTGCAACATCACCGGGTTTTTTGGGAGGGAGGGGCGGGACAAGACGAGAAGAAAGCTTCAAGTGGAGGCGTGGCTGCTGGCATAGCAAAAAGTTCACGCTTAAAACTTGGACGATAAGTTCATTGCAGTGCACACCAAGTGACACACACACACACACACACATGCTCTGTTTATGAGCAGCAAAGATAGAGACAGGAAGAATAAAGAGCGAGAGAGAGGGCAGAGTGTGAGACATGCATAAACAGAGCACACTTTTAACAAAGTTAGTTAGTTTCTTCCTTCCGCTTGCGGCCCGTATGTGTGTGTACACTGAAAAAAAAGACCAAATTCTAAAATCAAGAACATTCATCTTAAATATTTTGTTCTTAAAATAAGATTATTTCAAGACCAAATTACTAAAACTAAGATTATCAATCTAAAAAATCTTCAAATCTAAATATAAGAATAAAAATCTTAAATTGTTAGAAAAGTATAAATAGGTACTATTTCGTGTAGAAGAAATGGTAGCACCGTGGCGCTCTGGTAAGAGAGGCCGCTTCAGTTGTGAAGCAGTAGGCGGCGGTTCAAACCCCACTCGTATCAAATTAAAACAACATTTAAAAAATTACTAAAACAGAATAAAATGTAAATAAACCAAAAATCAAAAATTAAAAAAAAATATAAATACATAAAATAATTTTTATTTATTTTATTTTTTAAAATAAGAACTTGGTCTTAAATGAAATTTTCTTAAAATCAAGACGTGTTCTCTTAATTTAAGAATTTTATGTTCTCGACGCATTTTTTAGACCAAAAATCTTAGTTCTGAGATCAAAATCTTGATTTTAGAACATTTTTTTTATCAGTGTAAGCATGCGTATATGTGTGTGTGCGTGTATATGTGTATGTGCAATGGTGTGTGTGTGTGCCTCTTACTCCTGATATAATGACAAAGTGCACTTTCACATTATCATCATCAGCGCTTGTCGCCGTCGCTGTCATCAAGTAAGCAGCAGGCAGCCAAAAACTCAAGCGGTCTGTCACTGCCACGCCTACGCCGCCCCCGTCCCCGCCCCCGCCCACGTGGGTGGAAAAAGTTGCACGTTTTAATGAATTATGCGTACATTGATAATAATTTCTTGGTTAGTTTTGGGCTTCCCAACTTGTGTATTGCAGTGCGAAGCGAAGGCAAAAGCCACGCCCACACCACACCACACCACACACACACACCTACACCTACAGCTACACACGCACACACGCATACACAACAACAATCTGCACGAAAGATAAAAGTTTTTTGCACTTTTAATAAGGCCACGTTTATGTTGTTGAAAATGAGAATGTTTCCTCCATACGACGACGAAGACGACGCCAAATGTCAGAAAGTCGTCAGTTGGCTAAAAAGTTTCGCAAGGCGGCCAACAAATAAAGCAGCAGTCAAGAAGGAAGAGAAGAGCTAAGAAGATAGACAAGAAAGAGTGGCAAGGATTTTGAGAGGGGTTGCAAAAGTGCGAAAACTGCAGGCTGAATTAATCAGTTCTTGATCTGTGCCTAAAAAAAATTGATTCAAAATAATGTTGAAAAGTTTTCCCTGCAACTTTGAATATTAAATATACATTTATTCAAACTGTCATTAAAAAATTTAAAAAATATTGTTTAAGACACAATTTTAATGCACTTTCATTTTAAACACAATTTAATCGTATAAATAACAAATGTTTATATATTTCATTTCAGTTAAAAAACAAAAACTGTAATAAAATAATTCAACCAAATAATTATTTAAAACCGAATGATATACAATTAATAATTTACAAATTTAATTTAAATAATATACAAATAACACTAGGCAACAGCCAAAAAATTACAAAAACCAAACCCACTTTTTTAGATAGACTTGGAGCCTTGACTTGACGAAAAACATTTTTTTTTAAAGATAAATAAGCTTGATATGGATAAGTATTCTTGCGTTTTTTAAACTATATATCTGCTGTCATAAGTAAATTTATATGTGTTGTGTTGTTGTTGTCCACTATTATTGTTAGTATATTTTTTTTTTAATGAAAAATCTAACTAAAGAAGTACAAGCAACTAAAAATGACCGGTTTTTTGTTAAGGTCTATTATCTATAATGTAATTATCTTTTTTTGCTCCTTTTCGAATACATCACATTTCAAAAATGTCATTTTGCTTATACAATTTTTTTTTCCAAATATCTTGTTCAATATTGATAATACTTGTACAAAATTTCAATTGCATAGCTACTTTTCGAGTTTTTGCAAGCATGTCGAATTTTTTGACCAGAGTCGAGTAGGGATGGGAATGTCCAATTTCCAAAAAAAAATTTAAATTGTATTTTTGTCAAACTAACGTAAACAAAAAAAGTAAAGTCCCTAGCTTCGTATTTAGAGTTTATGCCGCCTAAGTTGAAAAATCGCCCACAGTGCTTAGTAAGTACGGGGTCTCCGACAGTCGATTTTGCTCGACTGTAGCTTCTTCCATTTAGATTTTATTTAAATTCAATTTCAGGCCTTTCGAAAGGCATTCTTAGGGACCGCCTAATTGAGCTAATTTGGGGAAGACAATTAGGTTTGCTTGTGTCTAACCTCGAAATTGTGGTTGCTCCAAAGATAATTGAGTTGTTTGTTGCACGGCTTGTTGCAAGTTGGTCGCATATAATTGCATCAAGTGTGCACACACAGGCTGCCCCAAAGTGAGGCAAGCTAAGTAGATGGACAAGGCAAATGTCTTCAAGGAGGCCAATAGTCAATGGCATTTTAATAGAGCCTAATGGACATTTTAATTGCCTCGCCGTGCCCGGCATCAAAAGGACGATAAAAATCACACGAGAATCACACGAATCGACGACGCCTGAAGAGAACGAGAGCAAAATGGGGAGAAGATGGCTTAGATGGCGAATGTGGCAGACGCACGCACGCACGTTTTGGGCTTAAACGGCAACTAGGCAAGTTTATCTTTATGAATATCACGACACTTTATGAGCGCCAAACGGCGGCGACGATAACGACAAAAAACGTGTCCACTGGACAATGTGGCGTATGAGCAATGCGACGAACAAGCAAACGAACAAATGACAGCAACAACAACAACTAAAACAACAACAACAACGTCCGAGACAACGACGTCACGTGCTTGATACATGTGCAAGATATGTCACTGATAGGAGTCAAGTCCCCGAGTCGGCAAGTCGAGTCGTTCTACATCCGTGATATATGCACTAACTGATCTGTTGCGACAACTGTTTTTTCGGAATTGGGTCGTTCATTTCTTTTGCACTTCTCCACTTCTTAAACACTTGTAGAATGCATTACGATGTGTTGAAATTTACGATTTTACCCAAAATGATTATCAGCTACTCGAAATTGGTCGAGGCTCAGCTTTTTGTGATTTCCATCCAGATATAACTATCTCATTGATTTATGAGTTCAATAAAAGATAAATAATGAAACAACTCTCAACTTATAATAATAAGTAATAACACCTCTTAATATGCGTAATATGCTTCGCTAAGTATTGTTATGTATTTGATAAGCATATCTAATGAAGTACAAGTAGTTATTACTTCTTATTTTATTCTTTTATTCTTCGTATATATCTCCCAGAAATGAGTAAAATCTTTTCTTTGAAAATTTGATAAGATAAGCTATTTCCGTTTTTTCGTAATCTATATAAATTATATTTTAAGATAAGTTTAACGTTTCTACATCATCTTTCAATTTACTTGCCGTGTTAACAGTTATTATTTAATGTCTATCTTCTAACTTCTTTAGCTTAGTGTAGATTTTGTGAACTTATAAATTTTGTGTCCAATTTAAATTAAAAATAAAAAGCATTAAAAAATTGTTAGATTGATTGATAATCCTAGCCAAAATCTTTCAGTTTTTCGACTGAAAGTTTAGTTTAAAATGTTTGATTAGTGAAATAAGAAATAAGTGAGGAACTAGAAGACACCCTACAACTTTTTTAATTTTTTTAAATTTTTATATTTTTTTTAATTTATTTTAATTTTAATAACATTTTAAGCATTGAAAGAAGTATGATAATGTGGGATCAAGCTAGCAATGCTAATGCAATCAGCCTTAGTCTACTTGGTCTATAATAGTTAACGAGATTTATTGGCTATTTCCACGGCCACTAACATTTGCCACATTCGGTCACATTTGAATGTGTCAGCGTGTGTTGTGTGTGTTGCTTTCCACGACCAAATGTAAAGCTTTTAATACATTTGACATTCATCCGAAATAAATAAGCAGTTCGGTTTCTGTGATAAAATTATGAAAAGCTAAAAATAAATTAGAAACTGTCGCAAATTTTATGCTTACCTTTTTTATTGAACAAAACAGCTGGTTAAAGTGATGAATTCTTTTTATCGATAAGCATCGGGTTTTCGATATAAAAATACTGAAATTCGACAGGGTGAATAAAAAAGAAAGTTAACATTTGATTTGAATGTGGGCAAAATTATCTTTCGAATGTTGTACCGGAATGAACTGAACATGCGGTCTGAATCATGAAAATGGCGTCGAATGTGTCGAATGTGCTGTCGTGGAAATATAAATGTAGAAGTTTTGGTGTTTGATATATGTAGTATATGCGCTTAGTTGTTTTAATAAAAATTTTAAATAATTGTTCTTCTATGCGTATGAAGATCAACAATAAGAGTTAAGCAGAAATTTGCTAAAGTAAAATAAAAATGGAAGCTTATGGTGTTTTCAGAATACCCCACCACATCCATATGTAGTACATCTGCTAATTTTCCATTCATCCAAATAATATATTTCAGTTGTGATTTAATTTTGATCGCTGATCATAAATATTCATTCAATCCATTTATAGAAGTTTTGGATATTTCAAAGCATTTAACATGAATTTAAAGCTTCTCAGAGGAAAACTGTGAGTATTCTGTCTGTCCCCCAGGCCGATAATGTTCAGTGAGTGTTATGCAATAATTTTGTTGCAAGGCATCCATGATCCGCAATGTTTGTTGCATAACCAACAACTAACACCCAAGCGCAAAAAAAAAAAAAAAAAAAAAAAAAACTCAACGAGAGGCACAATAACAAACACCTTGTGGCCAACAACACAATGAGCACAACAGGCAAACACTTTGACCCAAACCCAAGACTGAAAATCCAGTAGCCAGAAGCAGTAGCTGAGAGCTTGAAGATGTGAAGATGGAGTGGCTGTGATGCGGCAACTACAACTACAACTACAACTACTACGGTTGGCGACTGTTTTCTGATGCAACCTGTTTCCTGATTTCGGCATGGCCTAAAACACATTTACTCGTATTCACCCAAGTGAGTACTTAGGCCCAAGCGACAGACAGACAGCGTCTCCTCTTTCAAAATGGTATTACTTAATTATAGATATTTGAAGTGCTCCTATGCTCTGCGACAAGAAGATTTGCAAGCTGTCACGAGTCCCCCCACCCCCTCTCCCAATTGCTCCCTGCTGCCTGGGATTACAGAAATACATGTATGTACACTGAAAAAAAATCCATTCTAAAAAACAAGTATAAAAAAAAAAGTTTTTTAAGTATGTATTCGGGATATAATTTCTAAATTTAGATAATACGTAGATAAAATGGCAACTATATTAAAAAATCGACATTAAAAAAGTCTAAGAAGTCCAAATAATTTGATCTAACTGAAAACAAATATTATAGAACACCGAAATTGAAAGTTATGATGAGAAAAATCGGGAATGATTTAAGTATTTCATACTTTATTTATTAGAATCCAAGATAAACGTACTTCTACACCGCTGGGATTAATTTTAGCCCAAAATACCGGGCTTTTTTTTCTGTGTACATGTATGTTTGTATGTATATTTCTTTGGACCATCTAATTGCAACTATTTATATGTCGGAGAGAGAGATAAAAGTGCTGGGTAAAGCGGCATCTGTTAACTTGGCGCCGAGTTGCCGTGATGCAGGGGAAAATGGAAAAGGGAAGAGAGAAGAGGGAAGAGAGTTAAGGGAAGAAGAAGCGCTCTGTCTGCAGTTTGAGTTGAAGATGCCGCAACGGGCTTCTGCTCGTGAAGTGTTAATGGGGAAATTGAAAATCCATTTGCTGATTAATTTCTCACAATACTAAAGCGCTTCCCGAAAAACACAGGCAAAAAAAACAAAAAAAAAAAAAACAGAGAAAAACATAAAAAATAAAAAGTGCTCACATTTACGTAAATGAACTTTTTGCTTTGGTGTTGCTGTTGTTGTTGTTGTTTTAACCTTTGTTGTTGTTATTGCGAATGTAACTCTTTGGCAAACAGTTGAAGTAAAAGTTTTGTTTGTTGTTTGTCGCCTTCGCTTTTTTGCAGTTGACAAAAATGTTTTCGCATTCGTTGCCAGTTTTTCAGTTTATCCCCAATTTTTTGCTTCTACTTGTCTATTTTTCTACTGTTTTTTCTTCACAATTTACAGTTTACATGGGAAAATGTTATGGCAAACTGCAATCGAGTGCAAGCAAAACATATTTCGCAACGTTTGCCTTAAGGCCTTCTGTATAGGGCTCTCATTGATCTAAGCTTAAGCTTCAAAGCTATAGGAAATGCAGTTTTAAAATTTGTATATGTCAGCTGAGTAGCAAATATGTATTTCTTTCACAAGACCGCAACTGAGCTAAGGCTTTTTAAACAAAATTACAAATTCTATAAAGCTCAAAATGATTAAGCCGTATTCTTAAACCTGATGAAAAATCGCATGGTAAAAATATATAGGAGTGTATTTGATTTTTCATGTAAGATTCAAATAGAAAACGTATTTAAATTAGCTATATAACACTTTAATTTCACTAAAAAAAACGTATGTTTCAAAGTGATTATGAATATGGTACTCCCTAAGTGTTAAAAAAGTTTATTTTAAAATTTTGTGACAATATTTAAGTTTAAAATATTCTATGCCATTCTAAACGAGAAAATTCATAAATAAAACTAAATACATAACCGTCGTCAAAGTATCAGAAATGTAGTTTTAAATTAAAAAAAAAATAACAAAAACAATGCTAAACAAAAACAAAATAAAAAAACAAGTAAAAACAATATTAAAAAACACAATATATTAAGCAATTTTTATTCACTTGAATGCAAATACAACATTAGGTCAAAAATCATAAAAAGCCTGTTTGCTTAAAATTAAATATGAGCAAATGTTGGAATACCCCTATTCAACATACAAAAATATCATTACACAGCACTACTTTAAATTTTGCCTTGTACAAATGGTGTGGTCACACTTTAAGTTGTGAACCTCCTTCTTTATCTGTGCTTTGAACTGTGTACATGTGGTGTCGGTGTTGCGATTATAAAACGAGCTAAATAACTGAATATAAACTATAAATTTAATGAACCAAAGTGTCTTTTATTTTTAATATTAGTCAGCGTAGTTTTTAACAGCAAATTAAAATTTTATTATAAATATCTATTTTTAATTCTAATATATTTATAAATTATAATACATTTTTCATGCTTACACTAACCAACTTAATCATAGACCAAAATTGTTAAATCAAACTGTAAATATTAAAATTTTAGACCATTTTTCTCAAGATGTACTTTAAGTTTCAATTAGTTGGAAGACTTAAGAAAAAACAACTTTTAAACAGAAAATGCTCTTATGTTTAGAATCTAAACTTTAGATCATTAGTTTTGAGTTGATCATATGTTTATTCTGTCGATTGTCATAGCTGCTACTGTTAAGCTCTTCAATATGGTGCTTAATTATTATTTTCAAATTTCGTTAACTAGCCACTACAAACTCTCATTTAAGAAAAAGCCCTCAAGTTATTGAAGAATAATCTTATTAATGAGCAATGTTTAAAATAAAAAAGCAACACAAAGTAACTCTTAAATATAAACTAATTCTACACTTATCTTAAATGCAACTTTAAATTCAAAATAACGCTTAATAGCTTTTTTCCACGATAGCACATTTGGCTCATTCGGCGCCATTTCTATCATTTGGCCAGAATGTGGACTTCATTTCAAAACAAAATCCGAATGATCATTCATAATGAATGAGCCAATATTTTGTCATTCGCCCCGGCGAAATTCAGTATTTTTTTATCCAAATCGCCATGTTTATCGATATTTTCGTGAAAAAAAGCAATTATCACTTTAACCAGCTGTTTTGTCTAATAAAAAAAATTTGCACAAATTATATTTGCAAAATAAAAATGAAAATGTTCATTATTTCAACTTTATATAATTTTTGCACAGAAATCGAACAGCTGATTTATTTTGGGCGAATGAAAAATGCTTTGACAGTTGCACATTTGGTAGTGGAAAGCCAAAAATGAGCCACATTCAAATGTGACCAAAGGAGGCAAATGTGAGTGGCCGTGGAAATAGGTTTCCTTATTTTTGTTTATATTCACTCGCAAATTTTGTAACTTTAAGTTAATTAAGTTACTATAGATTGCTATTCGATCAGCACAGCTACTTATCATCTGAAAACATCTGAAAGCTCGCCTGGACTGCTGCTTTTATGTTAAATGTCAGTTGCTTTCTTTCGCTCTTTCGCTCTTTCTCTTTATCTCTGTGTGTCAGTCTGTCTGTCTAATTCTGCTACCTCACAGTCAGACGGTGAATTTCTCGCCTGCCTAATCAAGTGTCCAAATCAGTGCTAGCTGCTTCCTGTGCCAAGGACTTGACGCACATGCATTATTCAGGAGGCAACGTTGTGTCTGTTGCCGAAACAGGACACGCATGATTTGAATTGTCTGCAAAAGTTTTGCAGCTCGAGCTTCAGCTTCAACTTCGTTTTGCACCTTATGTGACAGCTATGTGCAGACTATTCGCAACTTGAATTTTGTGTCAGGAAACGAAAGAAACGAAAACACGAACAACAACCAAGAAAAAATAAAGTGTGAAAGAGACTAAGAAAAAAGAGAGAAATATTACAAGGCGAAAGGACAAACAGACACACAGTGAGACAAACAGACGATTGTACATATATCTATAGCCGGTCGGTCCTATGTATGCAAAATGCAAAAGTTTATCCAGTAAATCTTTGCAAGTGGCACATAAACTTTGCCAAAGAAACTTTTTTACTCTCTTCTTCCAGTGCAGAAATCTAGAAAAAATGATACAGTGCCAAGGAAAAAGTAAACCAAAAAAAAAAAAAAAATAAAATAATACAAAAACACTAAAATAGAAAATACAACCAAAAATAACAGACTAAACCGAAAAGTATCAAAAGAAAACTTTAACACAAAAGTCGCCGAGTGCAAAAAGTACAAGACATCATTAAATTTATTTCTCTTTTTTTCAGTCAAAGTCATAAATCCTGTAGTGTCCTGTAATTATAAAATTTTTATTTCAATCAAATTGTGATCGTATGAATAGAATTAGCTAAGCTCTCCAGTACATAAATCATTTTAATATTTCAGTAAAAGTGTTCTAATTTTAGCATGTATTTCGAAATCATTATTCAGGATATATTTGTTAAATTAAAACTATACATGTTACGTTGACTCTGCATTATAATAGGCAAACACGACTGAAATGTTTTATTCAAGAGCACTCAGTATAAAATGGGAACAAGTTTAAATTTTCGTAACATTTAATATAAAGTTTAAAAGTTTGTTTGCATATAGAAGAATTACATTGATATTATAATAGGTTGCTTTAGTAAGAAACTTTTTACTTAACCAATAATTTAGGGCTGCGTTACACATTTTTCCAATTGCTTACCCTAAGAATACAGTGAACCTGAAACAATGGTAATCATATATTTGCTGTGCTCAATCAGTTTTTAACTTAATCATTTTTTCCCAATCTTGAATAACACTCGTCGGCTTTATTGATGGTCGAATGCATTGGGAAATGTGTGCTCTACAAAAGCCATTACGGTTCGAAAAAAATTATAAAAAATTAAAAAACACAAAAATGAAAATAACAACATACAATGAAGCATCATAATTGAGCACTACTTCCCCAATGAACTGTCAAATTGAAGGTGCATTGTTGTTGGATTAATCAGGCCAAAGCTGTTTGGAGCTGTTGAAACAAGGTGCCGACAATTAGTTGAAGAAAAAAGAAAAAATGTGAGTACCTAATATGAACCTGCTTTCAACTGATGATCGTGGATGTGGATGCCTCAAGGCGCTGTTGCAATTGTCGGACTATTAAATAACTTCCATTTTCATGCACTTTTCGGTTGCAGCGTTGACTTTTTGACCGACTAACTGACTTGGATGTCAGACAGATTGTCTGGTCTGCTTTTATTTTGGTTTGGTTTGGTTTGGTTTGGTTTAGTTGTGTTGTCATTTGTCCCACTCGTTAAACATTCATTTGTCGAGGGCTTGATGATCTCCAGTTTGTAATGACAGACGCAGACCTTGAAGTCAACTGCTGCGACTTCGGGGGCAAAGATGTGTTGCAAGCTGTTGTTGTTGCTTTGGCCCTTTTCCGCCGCGTTTAAGCACTCGAGGCATTTTGTCTAGGAATTTGGCTTAATTGCGAGCACGTTTGCCCAAAGTGTTGCCACCAATTGCAACTGCAACACTTAATGGGGGCACAAGCAATGGCGTTGCTCAACACTGTAAGGTATCATCCACAAGTTGTGGACCGAAACGGCAAATGCATAAAGCACGAAGTCAATCGATTTGCGATCTTGACAAGCTAATCGATAATTGGTCCAGACTGTAAACATCACATTGTTAGGCTTCAGTGATTATAATAAATATTAGCTGACCTAAAGACGATCGGTATTAACTTTTCGACTGTGAAGTGATGATATTTTGGGTGCTACGAAATTGTAAGAAAATCATTAGATATTTTAATCAACCATTCGTTAATCTCACATTGTTAATCTCTAATTTATTTTAAATGTAAACGCAGTTCGGCTTTTGAAGTCAATTTTTAAAACAATAGTAAGTATAACACATTAAACAGTTAAGCTTACCAACCAAAATAATTGATTAATTTTAGTATTATTGAAAAGTAAAATAAAATAAAAAGTATTATTAAATTTACTTACTTATTAATAAATTATTAAATAGATATTAGCATATAGAAATAATAAATAATAAAATAGTAGTAATAACTTATTATTTATTCTAATGCAATCTTTTTATGAAATTTAAAAGCTTCTTTAACAAGATTTTCTTGAAATTATACATTTCCAACGCTCACTTATTTGTGTCTAAATTTTAATTTAAGGCGAGCTAAGTAACATTTTTGTAATTGCATTGTTAGCATACGAGTATAGGAAACTTACTGGTCCAGCTTATTTGAGAACTTTATAAAAAATAATAAATAACAAAAAAAGAAAAAAAGGATGTGAAATTAAGAAAAAACAAAATTCTTAAATATATAATTGAAATTTGACATCGATTTACCTCAAAACACTTAGGAAACTAAAATTTAAATTGCAAATTGTTCGATAAGTGGCAAAAAGAGTTGGCAACTGAATTTATAAGGACCAAACTTCAAACGTGCAGCAACATTGTTGTGAGATTCTGTTTATTTTTATAAAACTTTTTTTTTTTGAAATTTGTGTGCAATATTTGTGGTTGTAGAAAATGTGAAGCAAATGTGGCTCTTCATAAGTTGAAATCAGAAATTTGATGATGGTTTACATGGCAATCAGAATTTCTTGTTGCACGATTACCCAACAAAAGGGGGAATCCCCCATCTACCACTTCTACACCCTTCCCTTTCCCTGCCATAAGCTGCCCAGATAGTTGCTCGTGTTGCAAGGCAAGTGAAGTGCATAAATCGCTTTAGCCAAACACGCGCGTTCGCATAATTTTCAATATCGTGCCAATAAAAAGGAGTTTGCGATGGGGTTTTTTTTTATTTTTATTTTTATTTTGCAGCAGCAGAGAATGATGTAGTATAGTGGGAAACGAAGAGAGAGAGAAGCGAGGGAGTTGAAGTGGTTGAAATTACATTTAAAATTGAACAGCACACGGATCTCGCAGCTCGCACATTTCGCAGCCACTTCCGGCGGCAATGGCTGACATTAGCACCTCGTCTCGACAAGGTGGAGGCACTTGCCAGGTGGCCAAGGGTTGTGCATACACACATATGAACGGGGCTCCAGTGTGTGGGACAGATGATGAAGGGGAACGAGAGATGCTGCTGCAAGATTTATGTGCCATGTGTTTTTATAGCGGAATAAGCTGCCGCTGCTGGAAGCAATGCAATATGCTAAAAATTTCCCAACGCAATTTTTCATATGCATAAATGTTTGTTCGATAATATACGAAACACATACATACACACATATGTATATATATAATATATATATACAATAATATGTATATATTTATGTGAATATGTGTGATCGCGCATTACTTTGCTTGCTCTGATTGGATTTTCATGTGAATTTTGTTACTTTTAAAATACAATTTTAACTTTTTATTTGTTCTAGTTTATGGATTTTTTTATTGCTGTGTACAAAACCATTTATAAATCATTTAGGTGATTTCAACTAATTTAAATAATTGTATTTTCAAAGTTACTTCCGCATTTATATATGCTGAATTTTTAAGCCGATTTAGAAAAATACTTGTACTATAACTTCAAGGAAGAGAACTTTATGAGAGCATTTTAAAAATAGGCCAGACTGCATATTAGACTAACATATACTGAAAATCCGCAATATGATATCTGCATAATAAAATTGGAATGCATAGCAAGCCTTCTTGATTTTTATAATATAAATTTCATTTAAATTTAAGTCCCGCCCTTCGAGTTCTGCCTAACTTCTGGCAGTAAAAAAGTCTGACAAAAAACAGAGGAAATGAGCTGGCATTGAAGATTATGGTTCGACTTCTGGGAACTGAAAAAATTAATTTGTCACACAGTTTTCAAGTTACCAGTAATATTATGATTTTAAGATAAGTTCTTTGTTAAATTACTTTAATGGCAATACCCCTGGAATTGAATTGAAAACTGAAGCGAATATCGACTTCAGTTATTGTTTGGTTATCGGTTTTCCAAAATCTTTGTATTTCACTTTCGAAACTGATACCGGTTTTTTGAATATTTTGGTTTCGGAATACAGGTATTATCGGTATCGGTACACAAAAAAATGAGTTGTAAATTTTTTTTAATTAGAAAACACAAATAAGTAAGCAAAAATTTATTGTCAAGGTGAATCTAATAATATCGATATTAAAATTTAAAATAAAAGTTAGTTTAAAAACTATTATTACAGGGTAATTTAATTGAATGCTTTATTGAATTGAATTTAACCATTATACATAAATCGGATTCTTTTTGGTTATTAAGGTAAGTATGTATAATTTAAGTTTTTCGGTTTCCATATAATACCTAAGCTAACAGATAAGTTAACTTGCAGTTGTCATCCGATTGCAGCAGAAGGAATCGAAAAAAATCAAAGCAGATTCAGATGCACTACATAGAATTGATGTCCCTATGCGCGTACCATCAACAACAAATCAATACCCTACATGCACAATCGGAATGCTTGTCAAATGGAGAGAGGAGACCACGGAGGGATTGGGGAGGGATTGTTGTAAAGCTGAGCAACTGGTCGAGTCCTCATCCTGGTGGACAGACAGCCCGCAGCATTCAATCTGAGCAATTCAATGGCAAACGCAAAAATGAGAATAACCCAAACAATCAGACTCTCTCCCTTTTGGATACCAATTCTTCTTGCCCCTATACTCCCCTCGATCCATCTTTCTCCCTCTCCCTCTCTCTGTCTCTTTGAGCCAAAAGCTAGCAACTTGTCTGTTCCACCAAATTCGAATTTCTTTTTTTAGACCCCGTACTTAAAAAAAGTACAGAGGTCTATTGGGTTTGTTTTACCAAATATGTGCGTAACAGGCAGAGGGAGGCGTGGCAGACCCTATAAAGTATATTTATTCTTGATCAGCATCAATAGCCGAGTCGATATAGCAATGTCCGTCTGTCTGTCTGTCTGTCTGTATGAACACCTAGATCTCAGAGACTATAAGAGCTATAGACACCAAACTTGATTTGTGGGTTCCTCTATACTGCACGCCCCCTATATCGCCCACTAAAAATATCATATCCAAATTATAAGAGCAATTTAAAAGTGACACCCAATTTGGTATGTAGATTCCTCTATATTGCTGGCAGGTTACGTTTGTTTCTTTTTTGAATCGGACCATTATATCATATAGCGCCCATAGTAACAATCGGTCGAAAATCAAGCCTTAGTATGAAAAACTTTTTTGTTTTTTGAGAAATCGTAACCAAACTTATAGAATATACATTTAAGTTACTCTTATACATCCTTACCAAAGTTGGTTTAAGTCGGTCTACTATATCATATAGCTGTCATAGGACCGATCGGGCGAAAATCAAGCCTTAGTATGAAAAACTCTTTTGTTTTATGAGACATCGTAATCAACCTGATAGAATAGGCATTTAAGTTAACTAAATTATTTTTAATTTTTTTCCATTATAATTTTTTTTCATAGTAAGTACGGGGTCTCCGACAGTCGAGTATGCTCGACTGTAGCTCCGTCCGACTAGTTTTTTGTTGTTGTTGTTGCAACACTTTTTGCAATGCGATACATAAACATGGTTGCATTTTATGCGATGGGTCGGCAGTTGTGTAACCGCATACCCGTTCCATAAGGAACATTCTCCCTCTCTGGCTCCATTGTATGGCTCTCTCTTTCACTCATTCTCGACTTGAACGGTCGACAACAACAACAACAACAACCACAACTGCTGCCCTAGAAATGCGCGGACTGCCAAACTAACTTCAAACTCGCAATATAAACACATAAATCCTGTGCACTGATACACACAGATTCCGTTAGACAGCAGTTATAGACCAGAGAGAGGGGAGGGGAGCGATGGCCAAGAGGGTTCAAAAGGCAGAGGAGGAGGAGATGGTGAGGTTTGAAAAACGCCAGCAGCAACTTTTGCATACCTCGTACTGACAACAACCGAAAAAGTAGCTAACACAACAACAACAGTAACAACAACAACAACAACAATAGTAACAACAACAACAACAATTGCATTCAAAAAATATTATTGGGGCGTTCTTTTTGCTGTGGGCGTGTTGGCATTGGATAAGCGTGGGCACTGTGGCAATGCGGAAAATGTGAAAGCGGTCAAAAAAACAACAACAACAACTAAAGTTGCACCTTTTGCTAGTTTTTGGGAGGCAACTTATGCGGAGGCGGAGGTGAAAGCGTGGCGGGAACGTTGCCTTTTAAATGATGGAACGCTTAGTTTTTTATGCATGGAACTTGTCGATGGCAAAAGTTGAATTATTGTGAATCGCAGCAAATAGCAGTAGCTAAAGGAGGACGAAAACCAAAAAGACAGAGAGAGAGAGAGAACACTGATAAAAAAAATGTTCTAAAATCAAGATTTTGGTCTTAGAACTAAGATTATTGGTCTAAAAAATGCGTCGAGAACATAAAATTCTTAAATTAAGAGAACTCATCTTGATTTTAAGAACATTTTAAATAAGACCAAGTTCTTATTTTAAGAATAAATGTTCTTAAAATTAAAACTAAAAAATAAAATTAAAAAAAAATATTTTTTTATATTTATAATTTTTTTATTTTTAAATTTTGATTTATTTACATTTATTCTGTTTTAGTAATTTTATTAATGTTATTTTAATTTGTTTCGAGTGGGGCTTGAACAGCCGCCTTCTGCTTCACAACTGAAGCGGCCTCTCTAACCAGAGCGCCACGGTGGCACAATTTTTGTATTACAAAATAGTACCTAATTATACTTTCCTAACAATTTAAGATTTTTATTCTTATATTAGGATTTTTATGTTTTTAAGATTAATAATCTTAATTTTAGTAATTTGGTCTTAAAATAATCTTATTTTAAGAACAAAATATTTAGTATGAATGTTCTTGATTTTAGAAGTTGGTCTTTTTTTTCAGTGTAGTGAGAGAGACAGAAGGGAAGGATGGGGAAGGACAGCTGTATAAGGCAGCGGCACTTCTCATGCATTATGAATGCTCTTGGAGGACGAAATGGCGACGATGACGAGGACGATGAGATGAGGACCAAACAAAAACGATGAGCAAGCTGCCAACAAAAGCAAAAAGCAGACAACAAGCTGTTGGAGTTATGTGGCTTAAGGTCGTCACTAAAGAGGGCAACAACTGGCAACTGGCAGCTGGCAACGTGGCTGCAGCAGCTAAACATCGACCAGAGTTCGAGTAGGTGCCACAAATTGTTGTATGAAGCTCTTAAAGTTGCGACTAACTGTCGATGTTGTTGTGGTTGTTGCTGATGGAAACTTGTTGATGGGCTAAAGTATATTAATGGAAAAGCTTTTAATTGGTGACTTATTTCTATCACAAATTGCGTGTGAGATTCATATCGTATGTTGTATATCGAAGGCATACAGAAAACAAATTCATTGATTTTAGTTAGGAAATAATTCCGAAACCAATGCCAGAATTTTGATTTTCTAAAGTAGCTAGCTAAACATTCAAAGTTTTGTCAAAACTGAACCGATCAGACGGAATGTCTTTTTGATCATGGTTTGACCTTCAACCTCATTCTGCGATAAAATTTAATTAATTTGTTTAAGGGGGTCTTCTCATTGAGCAACTTTTTTTTTCGACTTTTTTTTTTGCATTTATTTATAGCTTGGATAGTTGTGAATATGCCCCTAAAAGGATTTTTTGAAATTCGAAATACTTTAGAAGATACAGCCTTTTTTGTGAAGCAAGGTCTTCGTCAAAATGAGCTATTTTCTTCCAACTTCAAACTTTAAACGCGTTTATCTCGAAACCACGTTTTTCGAACTGGCGGCCATGATATCTCCAGTTCAACTGAACCGATTTTCATGAAACAAAGTGGAATCGACGCAGAATTGTCACCATTTTCGGGTGAAGCAAGATCATAATTTAAAAAAAAATTTTACTATTTTTTTTTTTCACCAAACTACAAAAAAAAAGCCTGAAATTGAAATTTTTTTTTGAATGACCGCCATTTTGTCAAAAAAAATCACAAAATTATGATCTTGCTTCACCCGAGAATTACATCTATACTGATTATAACCCCGTTTTTTCTTTTCATTTCCGACGCTCCGGAAACCCGGAATCGTGGCCGCCGTGACGACACCTTTTTTTCAACCCCCAACTTTTAAGTCTCATTACTTTTTGAACACCCCTCGTATCGGGGCAAAAAAAATTTTTTTTTTTACTTTGAACCTTTTGTAATACAATAAATAAAAAAAGTTTTCAATTATTCTTTGCGTTTTCAAATAGGAATTTTTTTAAAAAGGGTCCAAAAAACGGGTTTTGAATGAGAAGACCCCCTTAAGCAAATATTTTCCCTTTAGATGTAAGCTGTGATTTTAATGGAAATTTGGAAATTTAAAAATTTTAAATCTCAAGTTTTCACTTAATCAACTCCTTAAATCGTTATAACTATAAAACAACGTTTTGAATTTAATTTTAAAACGCTTTAAACAATATGCCAAATTGGACAAAGTTAAAATCAACTTTAAACAATTATAACTTTGCCGAAACTAAAACCGATTTTTAAGCTGAGTGTCATTTGATTTATAAAGCCAAACTCCATATAAAAATAACAGTGGTGGAACGCATGATAAATTATCTCGCTTCAGTTCCGCTGCCTATTTCTCTGCTGATATTTCTCTGGCGACTGACCATTTATATGTGGTGTTCAATATAAAGATATCCATTAGAGAAATTTCAGCTGTTTGTTGTACACACAAGAGATAATACATTGAATTAAAAATGGCTAAATTTAAAAAATGGACTTTTTCAAATCAAACGATAAGATAAAGTTGATAAAAGAAGTGGAGAAGTACACCATCCTATATGACGTGGATGGAAAAGGCATTTCGATGCAATTTTTATAGATTGACGCAATATCACCCTTTTCTTTAGCTTAGGGCAATATGCCAACAATCCCTTCTCCATATCTTAAACTCGATTCTTTTTATTTATTTTTCAAGTTTGGCGCATTTTAAAATGTAAACAAACCACAGCTGACGTCCAGTGTGACCACTCAATATTTGGTTATTTTTTTTGTTGGTGTTGCGTTGGTCACACTAGTTTTTGACGATAGGCGTCCAAATATATCACTTTTTTTTCGCTCCTTACAAACTTTAGTGAGTACCTGCCCCTAGTTTGCCCCTCTAGTTCTTTCTGCTATCAAATTTAATTTCGTTAAAAAAATATATGTTGCTTAAATTAGTACAAGACAAATATTTTGTTATCCTACAATCAAGGCTGCAAACCAGTTCTGAACCGAACCTCGCAGAACCGATTCGGTCGGATTTTTAAGTTGCCTGAACCGGATAATGAACCAAACCCTTGAAATTATTGACCCTGCGAATCCGAAGCTTCACCGAACCACTTTCCATATAAAAAGGATCAGTTCGAAAAAAAAAATAATTACATACATTTTATGATTTTCTAATATTATTTAACTATTTGAGACGTCGATTAAAAATAAGTCATATTAAAATCTTCAAATAAATGTAGATAATTAGTAAAATTATTTTTTTTTTATTTTTAAAATATAATTGGCAGAGAAATTCAATCAATAAAAATATATTTTTACATTAAATTGAAGCAAGGCTTGAACCCTAACCTTGGGTTCAGGGGGCACATAAACCGGTTAGCGCACCGAACACAAGTCTTGGTCTATGGTTTGAACCACTGAACCGAACCTTTTTTTTTAATCTTTGTGTTTTGCAACCTTGCTTACAATCAATATTTTCAGACTGTAAAATTGTTTAAAAACAGATATCAAAATTTTTAAAAAATTTATCACTTTTTTTAAATCAGGATGTAATAATTTATATAGATAGTTATATTAAAGGCAAACCTTTTCAAGTAAGTAGACGAATATTTGTCTCTGCAATTTTAGTTGGCGTTGTCGTTGCAAGCGCGTTGCAATCACTAAATCAATGTTGGCATTGGGCGTTGTGTGAAAAGGTAGTTCCCAGTGGCAACACCTGGGGCCAGGCCGTCAATTTAGTTACCAAAGCGAAC
The DNA here is from genome assembly GCA_035045575.1 of Drosophila falleni. Taxonomy (NCBI): domain Eukaryota; kingdom Metazoa; phylum Arthropoda; class Insecta; order Diptera; family Drosophilidae; genus Drosophila; species Drosophila falleni. The sequence goes on along the minus strand of JAWNOV010000113.1, from coordinate 2,636,075 downwards.
ATTTCACAACGCAACCGAAATGTAATTGACGCCGCCGCCAAGCACAGCCTTAGGTCGAGTTGACTGGGGTCGAGTTTGCCTGTGGAGACTCACCTCTATCGAAATGCTATCATCATTTAAATGTTGATTGTCGGTTTGTCGTTTTGTTGCTTTGTTATTGGATGGCGCGCTGGGTTGTCGCGTTTTTTAAAGAGGAGAGCCCACAGGCAATGCCCCAAAATTGTATTGCAATAGCACTGACTGTTGCAACTGCAGCATCAGTTGCAACTGCAACAGCTTAGCGTATCGAATGGCGCAGCAAATTGAAATGGATGCGATAGAAGCACTAATTTGATGACATCATGGGGCAAGTAACCAATACTGTGTAGCAAGCGCATTACCAACTGGCAACATCCACTGTCCTCTTAATTAATGACGCACCTTATGGTGGCCGAATAAGACAGAAAGCAACCCTTAGTTGTAAATATACAATATTGTTGCCTCAGGGGGCGCTTTACCTTATTTAATGGTTCAGCGCCTCAACAGCGTTCTTTAAAAATGCACATAATTAAGAATTATGAGCAGAATTCCAATTAAAAATGCCCACTGGTTCCATCAGCTACCCATCTCATTGGCTTTTACCTTTGACCCGCTGCGAAGTCGAAGTCGAAGGTGTTGCTCAAAGCGAATGCAGAACAATCAAATTAAATACCCGTTAAATGAATGACCAAAATGTAAAAATGTTTGTACAAAGGCATAATAAAATGCAGTTTCAAATGGGTCAACAAATTATATAAAACGAATCCTCCAGGTAGCGGACTATGAAATGCCTTGTTCATAAATACTCTAACATTTTGGATGATAATTTATTAAGTTAGACTAACAGATGGTGAGACCTAGATATTTACCCGCTTTTAAACATAAAAAAGAGCATAAGATTAAAAAATAAAATTGGTAAACATTGTAGGTATTCCTAAAAGCGATTTTGATTTGGTTTCGTTACGGATTGGAGTTCGCCGTTCAGCTGTTCACAGCTGCTCCATATAAATGTGTAGGGTTGCCAGGCAAATTAAAAAAAAATTATACGGAATTATACGGAAGAATTCAAGTGGCACCAAAAATGGGGCACTTTCAATGGTCGCATTCACCAGAAAACTTGTTCCTTGATCAAGTATCACAAATCTTTTATGTTGCTGATACTTTCTGGTGAACGCTTCGATAAATTTTTATGCCAACACCTGATAATCGAATTATCGATAATAAAAGTTGAGAACAGCGCAGATAGGAAAACAATTAGAACTATGTTTTAAATAAAAATAAATTATTTGTAATTGAAAAACTGCTGCTGCAGTTGCACATTGATAACAAAGATAACTTTCGATAAACATTTCATGTATTTCGAAAAGAAATATCTGACAGCAACAGAAAATTAGGATAAAGTAGGAGTCCTTTTTTATGATACATTCTCAGGTATTATAATACACAAAAATTAGTATCATGATACGGTATCAGTCCCGTTCACCAGAAGTATCAGAGGTATCACAAAAATTATCATTTCATACAACGAAAGTGTTCACAAAAAGCGTCAAGCAGAGACTGGGTATAAAAAGCCTATCAGATTTTAATAATAGCTGTACCGATCTTGTACGAACTATACAATTGTATACATGAATATATTATATGTATTTATGTAGGTGGGTCTATGGTAGTTCTTTCAGTATATCAATGTTTGTTATTTAAGTGTTTCATTGCGGTAAGCATAATTAATGTTTATTATTTGGCTTTTAATGTCGATGTGCTTGTTTATTTACTAATTTGACAGTGAAACTAAATGACTAAACAGTTTATTTATTTGTACTTGGCTTTTTATGTTTGTGCAATATGTATTTTTATTAATTTATTTTTACAATTTATCTTTTTTTTTAATATTTACTTTAACGTTAATGATGTAACCCTTTGGGTCATGGAAACTTGCAAAGAAACTAACAAAAAAAAAAAGCTTACGAGAAATAATGTGTTAATTGATGGGGACAACTCAAGTCGAGTGGCAACATTCATCAGCCTGAGGGGGCAGCATCATTGATATGCCACCACTCAAGGACGGTAGGGAGGGGAGGGGAAGTCCAGCATATTTGGCCAGCCTTAATGACTGCCAACAACAACAATAACAACGACAACAGCTTATGCAGTAAGTGCAACTCTTGGCCATTAGCAGCATGCCACAAGAGCCATCCAAGGTGAATGCATTTTCCAACTCATTTAATGCGTTTGATCGTCCTGACTGGTCGACTTGCCGACTTGCCGCCTTGGCATCATGACTTTCATATTGTTGCTCCTTGCCAGACTATTTTGGGCCATTTTGCTACTGCCATTGCCATTGGCATTGGCCATTGCCATTGCCACTGCTTTTGACCATGGACATGGACATTGCCATTGCAATTTTCCAACAATTTCATTTTCATATTTTTCATTCTCTTTGCACGCTTTTCCGGTGTCCAAAATTTATGCGCGCTTTGCTTGATTTTTCATGAATTTTGATCACCTAGCGAGGAGTCTTAATGCACCCAGTCGGCCACTGAACTGAACTCAACTCAATTGGATGGACGAACCGGGGACGAAGTCGGAGTCGGAATCGGAGACTGGACTCTCTTTCTCTCTCTGTCTCTTTAAATGGATTCAACATATGTATGTGCATAAATTTCACACGTGGCACGCCTGCCGCGCCAGTCCTTCATGCATTTTACATGCACAAAAGGATTTCCAGCTCAGCCATGGAGCCAGACCAAGAATGCTTCAATACCCAACCAGTATAGTATTCTCTTTTTTCTTCCATTTTCATTTTTATCATTTTCATTTTTTTGCTTTTTGCATTGCATTGCAACAATTCTGTGGCCGAAGATGTCGAATTCGCAACTGGAAAACTGATGCAGCTTGTTTGTTAATACGACAACATTTAATTTTTAATCGCTGCATCCGACTCACAATTGCAGTAGACGTCGTTGAAGTTGAAATTGGGAATGGAAATGGAGATGATGTTGGGAATGGTTAGTGATGGTGGCATCGCAAATTGTAACTCAATGCTTTACATATGTATGTATAGTATGTCTAATGAAGAGCGTTGCACGCACGAGTTGCCACTGCCACAGCCTGCTCAATACAATCCTTCTCTTCACCGTCCTCCGGTGCAACTGCCACATCGACAGATAGTCTGAGAAGTTCAGCAACATGCAATGCATGTATTCACTGCAATAAATTTGTGAAATTATAGTTAAGAATATCAAGAAATTTATGTTTCATAATTAAAGACAACAAAATCATTATATTACATGCATTGGTTTCCTATTTATTTATATGATAAATGTCTATTATATGGGCCTCATCACAAAAAAAAAAAAAAAAAACACAAATAGGGGGTGATTAACGATGAATTTAGTAGAAAAAATTAGATTGGGGACTCACTTAGTTTATTTTTAAAAAATCTTTGAAATTTCCATACAAAATTAACTCTTTTATTGTTGTTTTCTGCAACTTGTCATTATTGTGGACCGTTTACCAACACTATTTTTCTTCAACTTGTCGATTTTATTATCTTTTTACCATGTACATCTAATGGTCTTGTAAATTTTATTTTAAAAAATCTGCATGGAATAATAATTTCATGAATAAATTTGAATACATCGACATCGGGTCAAGAAGATGTAGATGTTTATGAAGATACTTGTGACTGAGTGACCAAGTCAGTGTTGGTAAACGGACAATAGTAGTGACAAATTATACAAAACAACCATGCAAAATATAATTTTGTATGGAAATTTCAAAGATTTAAAAAAAAAAAAAACTAAGTGTGTCCCCAATTTAATTTTTTCTGCTAAATTCATCATAAATAACCCCCTATTTGTGGTTTTTTTTTTTGAGATGAGGCCCATATAATAGACAATTACCTTTTATATTTATTTAATCTGCACGTTTCAAATTAAAGTTTAATGATTGATTGTAGTCTAAAGAGAAATTCATAGTGTCTCTGGGAGTCAGTGAAATAAAAATGCAAAAATTGTTAATTTCCAGCAAACTACAGCAGATCAATCCGTAAGCTATAGTCATTTCTCGCAGTGTATATTGTTAAGCAGCCCTTGTCATTGCTTTACACTGAATGAATCTCTCTGCAGGCTCGCTCGCATATGCATTTAAGGCTATAGGCGGTAACTGCTATAAATGTACATGTGCTCATACATACATATCACATCCATATCTATCTATATACATACTATATGCACTGTCAGATAGATGTGTAGGTGTGTGCCTGTGTGCATGTGTGTGCCGCTGAAGCTGAAGCTGCTCGACGCTTGTTTCTGACTCTGTGGCAAGTTATTATAACAGTTCATTGATTTTCAATTTTCAATGCATTTCATTGCGAGCATTTTCATTGTTTGCACTTTTCTTTTTTTTTTTTTTTTTTTTTTTGTTGCCGCTTCTGCTTTTCCCCCGTTGCAGCAACTTTCCAGCTGAGTCGAAACGGTGAAAATTGTTCAGCTCTTCATGCCGCCTGTCGAGTCGTGCAACTTGGCGGCAACTGCCACAAATTTCCACACTGCGAATTTACTCGTATGCATAAATTCATGGGTAGTTTATTTTGGGTAGAACAAAATTAAAAAGTACAAAATGCGAAAAAAAAGTAAATAAATAAAAAACGAAACAATAAAATGGAAATTATAAAAATAAAAATGTTAAGCGTACAAAAAACAAAATAATATGAAAAGAAGCAAATAAAATGTAAATTATTTCGTTTGTGCGTGGTATTTTCGGTTGGCAGTTTAAACTTTTCATTGGACAGGAAAAAGGCAGTCGGATTGTCCTTGCTGATTGACTACGGCTTAATGTACTCCAATCTGAATTTACATATCTCTTAACTTAAGGTTAACCGGCTTAAAGTAAAGCATATATTTAGGAATATCTATATTATTTACTGTTTAAGAAATGTTGAGCTTAATATACAAATTTGCAGTACCACATGATGTTATAGCTAATGACTTCAAAAGTCCCCTTCTTGCCCTAAGAGATCTCTTAAGTAAACAGTTAAATATTTTATTTATGAAAAGTAGGAAATTCAAATAAGAAAAATAATAGGGTACATAAGAGAAAAATTGGGAAGAATACAATAGTAAGTGTTATATTTCTGAAGTATTTCAGAAACTTAAGCAAAATTTTAAGCAGATAGTTAATGACAAACGTAACTAAAAATTTTTTTAAAATCCAAAATCTAGCTATTTCTTGTCTTTTGAATTTTTTATTTGTGTTCTTTTTTCCTGTCTTATTATTTTTCGTAGCCAAAGTTCTTATTCTGAATCAAAATTTCCACTTTTGATAGGAGATATAAATTTGGCATTGGATTGTGTAATTGCCAAATTCAGACTAAGATAAAGAGATTCTATCTGTCTACTTTCAAATAATATATTTTGTTCCATTGATATTAATTGAGAGAGAAAGATTGTTTGTATGCCATCAGTCACAACTGATAGACCAACTGATAGTCTTCGAAATGTAATACAGAGGTAACTTTCTGTAGCCACATGTCACCTACATTGCAACAATATGTCGCAGGTTTGTTTGGCTAGACTTATGTCATGCGTATGGCAAAAGCGAAAATCGAAATGCCACACGCCTATATCATTTATTATATATATAGACAGCTTATTATTTATTTAACATCAATTTGACTTCCGCTTCCAAACGCGACAAGAGCAATAGCAAAATGTCATCTCATTGTGACACATTTGGAGCGACACTTTTGTAAAGCGGCTTTTGTAAGTGGCCCCCGCTCCCTCTCTTTGTTAACCTCTTCTGCGGCTTGGCTAACGTCTTGTAATTGGTCATGGCTAATTAGTAGCACTTTCCCGGGAACTATCGCAATTGTGGTGGCCATGACTTTGTTTTCTATTTCTGGCCACTTTCAAATTGAGCCTCAACACAAAAGGCCAACAGCAAACTGTTGCCAGACAGCTAAACAGTCAGCCAGACCACATTATCAGCCCTGGTATAGCGTCAATCAATTGAATATTAGCCGTTTCCATATATAGAATTCCTATGTTGAACATGGGGAACGTTAGCTAACTAAATGACACTATAAGCGAAATACTTAAGAGAGAAACTCAGAGAAGCTAAGCTAAGGAGTGACTTTGATAAAAAGTCAGTTAAAGTATTCAAAGAAAGAGCAAAAACTCCTATTGATTGTAAGGCTGCATATTATTTAAATTTTAAGCTCGAATTATGCACACAATATACCATCTACCCTGGTGATGTCTTTGGCTTCATTTGAACTGTCAATAATCAAGCTCTTCAGGTAATGTCAAAGACTCCACAACCTTTTCGAAGACATTTTGAAACTGTGCGTCTTCTGTGATTTCTCAAGTGGATGACAGAAAAGTAAATTGAATATATTAACAACTCCTTTAAAAAAGTTATATAAGATATATGTGTACGTACATGGTTTGCATCTGATGGCGCAGATAAATGAACAAAAATGACAATAAATAAAAAGTATAGAAAAGTTAATTGTGCGTCTCATAAGAAATTACGTATCAGCGGTTGCCAGTGTTGCACAACTACGAATATATATACTAAGCAAATAACATGTGCAATGTACCCAGCAAAAAAAAAGGCAAGTATGGACACACTAATAGATTTAACGAAATTATGTAGTTCTGTACATTTCAAGTTTTAAAGTTAAAGTTAAGGCTCGTTTGGTGTAGATAAAAAAACGTTCTGGTAGGTCTAAGTTCAATATAAAAAAAAAAAACGGTGGCTTTAAAAGAAGCAGATGGATTATCAAATTGGCGATTAATAAATCACTTATTGAGAATAAATAAGAAGTAACAATGTTGTTAAAGCCAAAATATATTTTCAGGTAATATAAGATCATATAATATATTTATCAGCACCAGAGAGTACTTGTTATTATGATAGTATTATTTAAACAACTTCTGTCACAGAAATTATGTGACACCGAAATTTCTGCTGTTTATCGCTGTGATCCTAAAAGAACACACTCTGTGACCAATAAGAGCCTTCCATTATCTTAAAATGTTATACATCGAATTACATACATATATCACGCTGGTTCAAACAACCTATTCCCAAAACCTTTCGTTAAGTTAAAAGCTGTATCGCGTTTTACAACACCTAAATAAATACCAAAATGTGAAATTACTTGATCTTGATATGGTCACTTTAAGCACATTAAAGCGGAAAGTGTGATATCCATATTTTTTTTTTGAAGATTTTTATTTAATTGTTTTATAATGGCCGACAACGAAAATAAAATATTCTTTAGCACTACTTTAAGAAGTCCCGGGAGATCCATCGCTTACTGGAATTTATCTGAAGAGAGGGAATGTCGTATGCTCGTCATCACGCAAATTGTTTTGGGCGCTGGCGCAAACGATGATGAGTACAATGTGGTCGATCTCGAAACTGCGGAAGGCGGTGGAATACCAATTGCCGTTCTTAAAGCCGACGAGAATCGCATCAAAAACGTACACCTCGAGTTCTCAGAATCAGAGGTGACATTTACTTTGATTGAAGGCAGCGGACCCATGACAATTCATGGCTATCTCGTCCTAGATGATGTTGATAATATATACGTAACGGAGAATCCAAACATCACCTCTCGCTGCCTTTAATAACAACTTATAAAAAGTTCAATAAAATGTATAGATTTAGCTCACTATATTTAATAGATGGGTACTTCGTTATCTGATTCCGATGTGGTTATTTTTATTTAAAATACTCGAAAGAGTTTAATTATAGTTGTGATTTGCTCGCGACATAAACTATATTATTTATATATTTGTTCCTTAGCTAAGAATTTGTCTATTTGATGTCGTTTCAGATTGTCGTGGACCAATTTAATTGGCATGTTCAGTTTGGCTACATTGTCACATTCAGTTAACAAGCATTTCATTAGCCTTATTTTAATGGCAATTCGCTGTTTGATTGTTAAGCCAGCCAAAGCCGAGTGCAAAGCCCAAAGCAAACGCCTTCTGTCCGGCTCTCAGCTGCCAGCTTAACATTCGCATTACCATAGACACACACAAGCTATTTCCTGGCCGTGTGTTCAAGTTCCCTCATTCACTCAATAAGCAAACAAAAAAGCAAAAAACACACGACACTGACAAGAAAATTCGGTCAAAATGAATGGTCAACTGTCTAATGCGACGTATGCGTAATATTATATTATATTATTTTCGCTGTTCTATTTCTTTTAAATGCTTCTGTCACAGAAATCGCAATGCTTTTGCTGTTCCTCTTCTAAAGATATCAAAAGATTACCCAGTGACCAAAATCTACTCTCTTTTTGAGTCTGTGCTGTAAAAATCTACATTTTCAAGTTCTACATTTTCAAGTTCAAGTTTTGTAATGCAATGACAAATGAGGATGATGTATAGATTTAAGAGCAGAGTGAAGCTCTGGTATATACTGCAAATATTCAGATTTTCGGGCTAATAAGAGAATAAAAAGTTATATAAAATTGGTGAAATTATAAAGATAACATATAGAAAAATAAATAAATAATAATAATAATAATAATATAATAAAATGAAATCAAATAATTAAATTACAACTTATGACTATCTTGTAGAAGTGAATTTAAAAATGCCGAATCTACATACTTTTAAATGATACAAGAATAGTTCTAAAAACATTTTTGGCTCTGAAATTTTTTAATTTAAAAAAAAAATTAATTCTCTTATGTAAACCGAGTAAAAAAATAATCTTATCAGAATGCTATTTAAGTTCTCTCAAAGTTCTCCTTGCTCACAAGAAAGAGCAACAAAAACTGCTACTGTCGATATTTTTATTTATCAAATACTTTTCAATTTTTTGGAGTTCTTCTAACACGTAAATAAAAAAATTAAAACCGTCCAAATTGGTTTACTAAATGGATTAAATATTGCATTGCCGTACAACTTTTTTATGTTTATAAAGATAAGTACATAAAATTTGCTTAGGAAAGATACAAAAATATGAAATCCTTAGCTGACTAAATATTGATTTTATTTCTAGTTTCTAGTTTCAATTAGAATATCCCGTTTGTTTTTGTTGCTTTCTAAAAAAGAGAATATTCATATCAAATTTCAGATTTCAGCTTTCACAATGAGATTGAACTTACAGTTGGTGTCTATGATGGCCAAGTTCTTCCTTTTGTTTACACAGTTGCTGCACAGACACAATACGATGGTTGCCTTCTTGGTGGCAGGAGTGGCAGTGGCTGTGGCATTGGCAAGAGTCTCCCTTTTGGCTATGAAAGCTGCCACAGCGACCTGTTGATTGTTAAAAAGTGCCTGAATTTGCTGTTTCAGCTGCGACTCCACATGGTCAGCTGTTGACTGTGGAATTTCTTGGTTTATCAACAGCTGTTGCTGCACTGCCTCCAAGTGCTGCTCAATGGACACAACGGAGGGTTGTTGCGACTCGGTCAAATGCTGAGGCATGTCCAACTCCCCAGCTGGACATCGGGAAGAACGATTTGTATTTGTTCGCGGCGTTGACTTCTTCTGCAGATAGTGCAACCGATTGTTGCAAACGTCACGAAAATGGGTCAGGGTCTTGGCCAACTTAAGCAGCTCCAAATTGTTGCCTGCTATCAGTTTGCTGGAATCAAAAGTCCAGGGCAAATGGGCCTTGCCAAATGCTGCCTCCAATAGCATATAGTTATGTAAGGAATCGTTATCGTTTGCTGGCCGATTAATGATCAAAACGCTGGCCAATGAGCCCGGACAGATTTTGGCCATCAAACGACAAAAGACCACACCATTGCCCAAATTCTGTAGTCGAGTGTAGCGCGGACTCGACGCGGATGTCTTGATCCATTCCATTAACTGATTGAAATCACTGACATCGCGTTCAGACAATGCTGCGAATAGATGAAAGTGTCCTTCTAATATTTTACTAGTACTGATTTGTTGCAAGATAATACAAATATTACTTACTCTTTTCCATGTTGTAACAAATACCTCAAAATTTGTTGTGTTAATGACTTAAAATTGAATATTGAAATGTGGCACAATCACTTATAGATTGTGGTTTAACTAACTTGACGTAATCTTCATTAGCATTCTCTGTTTCTCTCTTTATCTTTCACTTACTACCTCTCTCTATCTTCGTTTCATACTTTACCCTTTGTACTGCCATTTAACAATTAACACATTAATTAAGACAATGGCCACTTCAGATAATTACAGTGGTCCGATTTGTATTTCTGCAGACGCCACCCAAATTAAATGAATTGATCCATGTGCTTGCTTCGTTTAATCTGAATGAGAGCCAATGAATCACGATTTGCAAACTTGCAATAATTTATTTCATATTCAAATGTTTACATTACAGTTACTTACAACGCATGTGGGATACTTAAATACATTAAGATATTTACATTCTATGACAACAACTTAAATTTAGAGTCAGGTAGATTACTTAAAAAAATCCCTTTTCAAATAAAATATAATACAATATTTTCAAATATACACATTTTATTTTATTCTGTTCTCATTCAATCGCAAGACAACGAAGTTTTCAGTAGATTTACACACATTTGGTGCATTTGGCAATTAATTATTCGTTTTTCTTACTTCACTTGCCGCTTAGTATTTACATCTTTCCTTTACAATACAAGGAATTAATTTTGGGTGCATTCACTCACAATTAACTACTCGAAAAACCAAATGTTTGTTTTCGATTTTTGAACAAAAATTTTGCAATCTGAGAAAAAACAGTTCATTCTAGGCGGTTTGTTTTAAAAATTAATCAAAAACGAAACATTTTTTTAAAAAGATCTCTTATGTTTACTCAAAAAAAAAAAAAATTTAAATCAGGGACGGTAAATAATGATTTTTTTTAAATATATTTCACGATGTTCCAGTATATTTCCATACTGGAATTTCAGCGTGATCTTTAAATTAACGATTTTTATTGTTTTACTTAAGAAATAATGATTATTTTTTAACAAAAAAATAAACTCAGGAATAATCATTATATTTGAGGGAAAAAAAACTCTAAAAATATTAATTATTTCTTAATAAAAGAATCTTTTTGTTGTTAACAGATGATGTAATTTTGACTTCTCCAATATCAACTGGCCAAAGTTCCTGTAAAGCAAGTCAGTGCTTTAAGGGCGTTTTCTGCCCTCAGATTGATATTATCGGCTTTCTCTCGTCAGAATCATTGCAACAGTCGAATACTTGAGAGTTTTTCTTTATTTTAAAAATAGATTTCAAATTTTTGTCTTAGTTCCCTGACTACAAATATATATAAATTTTGTCTATGTTTCTTAAAAAAAAGTCAAAGCAAACAACTTAAGTTTTATTTTAGAGCAAAAAAAAAAAAACTCAAGGAATAATGACTATTTTATGAGTTTTTTTTTCTCATAAATAATATTTTTTTCGTAAATCAAATAATAAAAATAAAAAATATTGATTATGATGTTATTTTTATAATAATTCTTATAATGGGCGCATTCATCAGGAAATATGCTCCCTGGTATCAGGGATAATATGCTCACAAGTATCCCAAAAATTAAATACTTTTTTAATCATTATCTTGATTGTTTTATAGTCTAAGGGATATTTTTCTCCCTAAATTTTATTAAAAAATATTTTCTTATTTGACATTAAAGTCTTATTTTATATGATAATCAAACCCTTTAAATAGACAGTGAGAAACCGACGCTAAGAATATAAAGAAAAATTGGCAAGCAATTGAGGAAGTAAAATAATATATAGAGTTATATATTATTCGGGTCTAAAGAACCTCCTTTAATGAGTTACACATTTCTTGACAAAATTACAATTCCCCATTTAAAGGGTATAACAAGAGCTGCTTCTCTTCTATTGGTGCAATGTGGGATGTGTGCTCGGTTCGTCTCTGATATTCTCTGGTATTCTACTTGTGCTTCCTGTAACTGCTCTGTGTCCTGTGGTCAAGGCGACCCCATTCCCGGTTCACATTCACATTCCCATTGTCATTTGCAGGCAGCATGCAAATGAATGTTGCTCAGGATACGGCACGTGCTGCCATCGGCTACTTCTTTATTTTTTTTTTTTTGGCGATGGCAGTTGGCAACGCCGCGCGCCGTCACCTTAATGCGGCCATTTCATTTGGCCAGAAGCAGCAGCAGAAGCAGAGCCAGAAGCAAAACTTGGATGTAGTTGGACGTTGGCAGGAGACATCCTTTTGCAGGATGTGGCGAAGTTCTAGTACACAAAACACACACAGATACACACACACACACATAAATAAAATGCAAACAATGCTTGTTTCATTTGCGTAATAAAATATTTATACAGGTATTTAGTTAGCTGGACTGAAAAATAAAGCGCACAAGGAGCCGCGAAAAAAGCGCCGAGACCAACGAAAATTAAACGAAATACCATTAAAAAAAAATCCCAAAAAAAAAACGTAAAAGAAAAATTAAATAACAAAAGGAAAATGCCCAAAGAAGAATGGACAGCTGTAAAGTGAGTGAGTAAAGGAAGACATAGCATTTAAAAAAACTCATGCAATGGTTTCACTTTAATGCGAACTCTTTGCCGCCCATTGTTTTGGGGTCGAAAACGAAAAGTGTCTAGACGTCATTTCTCAGCCAAGAGCCGAGAGAATCAAAGCGCTCTCCTGCTTAGCCAATATCCTTGTCCCTGTCTCCATTTGCAATATGTTAGATAAATCAGCACGCGCTGCGATTTAACCGAGGAGGATGAATTTCGAGCTTAAGAAATTTGAGCATGACATGGATATTGCATTCATTTATCATCACCCGTCCATCGCTGACAACGAGAGGGCGAGAAAAGAAGAGAGTGAGAGCGAAAAAGAGAGAAGAAGAGAGCTAGAGAGTTAGACTGACCGCTGACCCCAAACCAAAAGAGGCTTTTTTTTTTATTGCATGCATTTCATTTCATTATTATTATTTAATTTCTGCTGTTAATATACTTAATATGCTTAAGTAAAACTATTCTCATTATATATAAATTTTAGAAAAATGGTGCTTTAAACCACCATCTAATTGTAATTCTAATTTAAACCTTTTCTTTATAGTTTAAATTTATATTTAATTTTATCTTTATTTTTTAATCTTTAATTTAATTTTTATACATGGATTTTTTTTTGTTTCTTGCCGACTGCTTTTAGTCGCTCATAAATAAATAAATAAATCAAAATAAATTAAGTGAAGTTTGTGGAGTAGTTTCTTTTTAAGCCTACAAAATCAGTTAAGGAAAATTTTAAGAATTTATTTATTTTATTATAATTTTTAGCTGTTTTGAACTACAAAAAGAATAAATAATAAAGTTTGAAATGAATGTTACTATTTATTGTGTTTTTATTTATAATTGGAAATCACGTCAACACACAAAATTTATTAATTACTAAAACATATCTCATTTGCTGCTGTATGCAAAATGTTTATAGATTCTGACTTGTACAATGTGTTGAAATTTACTTCTCTATTGTCTGTCACTTAACGCTTTAAAGAGTACTGAAATGGAATTTAAACTCAACTACATAAAAAAAAAAAATTCATTCTAAACATCAAGTTAAAAAAAACTTGGTTTTCGCTTGAATTTTTTGAGCATGTATTCGGGATACAATTTCTAAAATAAGATAACACGTAGAAAAAATGGCAACGATATTAAAAAATCAAAATTTAAAATGTGAAAGAAGCTCAAATTTTTTTATCTAACTCAAAACAAATATGACAGAGCCCCAAAAAGTTAAATATTGTTAAGAATTAAAATATTTTAGTATTTTATAACTGGTTTATATGAATTCGGGATTACCGTACTTCTGACACCGCTGGAATAAATTTTAGGCCGGAATCCCGGATTTTTTTTTGTTTCTGTGTACCAATTGATTTTGTCGACTAGTTGTCCAAGTTTTTTTGGAGACAAGCTTGTTTACTATTATTGAAAGGCAATTTGCAAATCTGAGCCACTGTTCATGGGGTAGCTAAAAAAAGGTATTACCTAAGTTTTTGAGGTAGACAAAATGCACCAGTTTGAGCTGCAATGGAGTGGTGTTATCATGGCCATGGAAGTAGCTTGTGGCTGTGGTGGTGTTGGTGGTGGTGGTGTTGTTGGTGGTGGTGAGGGGACGACGGGGACGGCTTTGACTGTAACGTGCTTTATCGCAGAGACGTTAATTAATCTGTGACGCCTCCAACATGATTGTTGTGGCTGCTGCATCTTCGTGCAGGTCGAATTGCTGGCAAGCTGGCATGCCCCCGATGCTTGCCCCCGATGACAGGCAACTGGTCTGTGTTGGTTGTTGTTTTTGTTGCAAGGCTGTAAACATTTTTAACACGTTTTTACGAAACGGAAATTCTTCTAATATTTTTACATAATTTTATGTGCGCCAACAAATGGCAGACAGACTGAAACAGATGGAGATATAAGAAAAAAGAGAGAGAGTGAGAGAGAGGGAGAGGGAGAGAGAGATGGAGAGAGAGAGGGAGAGAGAGAGGGAGAGGAAGACGACCACGACCACGACCGCAATGACAATTAACAAAATAAACAAAATGTAGCGCAAAAAAATTGAGTGAATTGTGGGCTGCAGACTGCGGGAATGACAGGGAGAGGGGAAATGACTTGAGTCGGCGATTGGGAAAGGGGAAAAGGGGAAAAAGGGGTGTTGGGATGAGGTGTTGCACTTACTTGCCGTGGCACACACAAACAGCGCTTTTTAATGTGCGGTCAACAGTCAGGCGACGTCTAAATTTGAAATGTCAGCGTTGTCAACGGCAATTTAGTCGCAACAACACCAACAACACCAACAACAACAACAGCAGTAACATACAGATTATTGCACAATGTTTGTGCTTTTGTTTTTTCTGCGTTGACAACAATTACACTTGTACACAAATAATGCACAATACATAATAATAATTACGAAAAGCTTTCAAATGCGCTTTGTTTAAATGTTTTCGTCGTCGTTGTCGTCGCCGCATTTGGGCATTTTTAATGTTGTGTGTTGTATTCAGTGCTGCCAGAATCTCAGAAGCAAAAATTGCTAGATTTGGAAAAAAAAAGTTGCTAAAAACTATGTGGAAATGGCCAAAAAAAAGTGATTAACATTAAAATGGTCGCTTTCAAGAAATATATCCATGAATTTTAGAAAAAAATATAAATTTAAAAGGAACACGATTTCATATCTTAAGCAACTATATTAACATTTAACTAAAGAATACTTATAATGCTATCTAGCTCGTCAGCTTCACTTAAATCAGCGTACTTCTCATTGCCGGTAGATTGTGTCAAGTAAAAAAGTGATTTTAAATTTTAATCCAATCACAAAACACAGCGCAAACACTTTAAAGTTGTTTATATAATTGAACCACTAAGTTAAATACAAGTTTCGATATATTTTTGAGCCATTATTAATTGTAATTTGTGCTATCAATTTCAAAAAGGTATAAAAAAAAGCCAAAAATGCTAAAGTAAAATAAAGGAATGCTAGTTTTGCAATAAAGTTGCTTAAATTGCTAAAGAAAAATTAAAAATTGCTAGATTTATGGCTAATAGAATTTTTGAAAAAAATGTTGCAAATTTGTTTAAAATTTGCTAGATCTAGCAACAAAATGGCTAAACTGGCAGCACTGGTTGTATTGTGTGCTGTGTGTTGTTGGGCCTTGGCACGAGTTCGAAACATGCGGCATGTGGCATGTGGCATGATGCATGGCCCATGAGTTTGCCCAATATGAACTACTACTCACTCACTTGGCTGTCTGCAACCTTTGCCACCGCCACAAAAAAAAAATGCCACCTCGTCACCTTCCCCCTCTTGCCTACCTGACGAAGGGTCGACTGTTGTACGAGGTCTTTCGCAATTCTCGCTGACTAAGCACAATCTTTCAAGTACTATACATTATTTTAAAGACATAAATATATTGTATAACTATTTATTGTATATATTTATATATGCACGTACATATATGAGTAATTTTTATTTAAGCCTTGACTAAAAGCTGGCCCACAACATTTTTTAAGATTTTTTAGATTTTTCGACAAAAAATAAATAATTATTAAAAAATACAACAAAATAGGCACAATCTTTCAAGTACTATACATTATTTTAAATACATAAATATATTGTATAACTATTTATTATATGTATATATATTTATATATGCACGTTCATATATGAGTAATTTGGGTTCTTCTTGTTTTTATTTAAGCCTTGACTAAACGCTGGCCCTCAACATTTTTTAAGCTCGTTTCTTACTATTTTAGATACTTCGACAAAAAATTAATAATCATTAAAAAAATACAACAAAATAGGCAATAGATCTTTGACAAGGCTTCCATGACAAATTGAGTTTTGGCCCTGTGTTTTCAACAAAGCCAGTCTGATGCTGATACCCTGTAATTGTCGCTAGCTGTAGTTGGGCTTGCTTATTTTTAATGTTCTTCTTCGTTATTGCCAATTTCATGTGTTAGATACCGTGTAAATAATAATAAAGTTATTATAACAACAATGACAATTATGGGTAGAAACAAACAGAAATTTTATTGTTTGACTTAAAGGTGTTTTTGAAACAATCTATCATCTGTTAAGGCTTTTAAGTTCCGCTTATTGACTTTTTTAACCCTAAAACTCAGCAATAACACTAGATTTAAAGAACTTGCTGAACCCTTTATGTTGTTAATGCAACTTTAAAGTGCTATTAATACTGAATTTAATCAAAGGAGCGTAAAAGTATTACCTTAATGTTACCAATCATACAAAAATTATAATTACAATAGTCAAAGCTTAGCAACTAAATATACATTAAAGCATTTCGAATGCTTGAAGCTTTAAAAGTTATCCAGTTTCATTGAGTGCATTCATAAGTCCTTTGAGTAGCTCCATTTCTATTCAAGATGTCACATACAGATGCAGACGCCAACAGTATAAAAACACACACACACACACACACACATGGAAACAAACCCCCAAAAAATTGTCAACGCGAATTAGTGACACATTTTCGAATTCGATATAAATGTTTTTTTGGGTTACCCGGGAGAGTCAGTGGAGCACATTGTTACACTGACAAAAAAATGTTCTAAAATCAAGATTTTGGTCTCAGAATTAAGATTTTTGGTCTAAAAAATGCGTCGAGAACATAAAATTCTTATATTAAAATTAAAATTCTTGATTTTAAGAACATTTCAATTAAGACCAAGTTCTTATTTTAAGAATAAATGTTCTTAAAATTAAAACTAAAAAATAAAATAAATACAAATTATATAATATATATGTGTATACTTTTTTTATTTTTTGATTTAAAAACATTTTATTCTGTTATAGTAATTTTTTAAATGTTGTTTTAATTTGATACGAGTGGGATTTGAACCGCCGCCTACTGCTTCACAAGTGAAGCGGCCTCTCTTACCAGAGCGCCAAGGTTCCACCATTTGTTAGATACGAAATAGTACCTATTTATACCTTTCTAACAATTTAAGATTTTTATTCTTATATTTAGATTTCAAGATTTTTTAGATTAATTATCTTAGTTTTAGTAACTTGGTCTTAAAATAATCTTATTTTAAAATAATCTTATTTTAAGAACAAAATATTTAAGATGAATGTTCTTGCTTTTAGAACTTGGTATTTTTTTTCAGTGTAGAGCAGTGTGTGGGGGGAGCTCCTAAAAAGAGATGATGATAGAAATGAGGAGGTTCGGTGGGGTTGGGATTGGGGTTGGAGTTGGGGTGATATGTCGTCGTCAGCCTGGTTGCTACATTGATAGTAATTGCAAGCAGCATGCACAATTGCAGTCGCTTGGAGCTTACTAAAAACGAGACGCGTAATAAATCCATAATCCAAGGCGACAATTTGAATCATTGCACTGTAAATGCAATGGCGTTAGCTCTCTGTGTGTAACTGTGTGTGTGTGTGTGTGTGTGAGTGTAGAGTAGGGGAGTAGAGCATGACGGTTCGTAGTCCAAAGGTCTTGGGTCGAGGCAAACGCTTGACAGGCAACGGCGTTGTCACAGCTGCAGCTTCAGTTTCCAGCTCACAAAACTCGCAGCCCAAAAGACAAGACAGTCGCAGTTGCAGTCGCAGTCACAGTCACAGTTGTTGTCCCCCCCTTCCCGCCACCTCCTCTCACTACCCCACCCCACCCAATTTTTTCAGCTCCTTTTTTGTTTTATTGCATTTCACTTTACTGGCTTTCAGTTCTTCCTGCTGGTGTTGTTGTTGTTGTTATTTTTGCTGTCCCGACGCCAAATTCATTTGCCCCCCATCCAAAAAAAAACGGTCTTCCAGTTGCCGCTGTCAGGCATGTGAAAATTGCATTTTATGCTGCGCTACTTGCCACACTTTGCTCAATCCTTGCCCCATCCTCATCCCATCTCATCCTATTCTGTCGTCCTTGTGCTGTGTATTTGCCTTTGCCTTGGTAGTTAAAATAATCACAATAAAAACAAAATCCAGAGCACAAATGCGACATAGACTAAGACAAAGACGAAGACGATACGAAAACGAAGACATAGCATAGAACTCCGGAATAGGATTGGGCATAAGATGGCCAAGAACAAGAACAAGGGAAAGCGCATTAAAGCAACAGCAAAAGCAACAACAATAAATGTCAACATTTGCCAGTGCACTTTGCCAAGGCAAACGCAAAAGCTGATAGTACACAGAAAAAAAAATTCGGAATTTCGGGCTAAAATTAATCCCAGCAGTGTCAGAAGTACGGTAATCCCGGATTCTTATAAACCAAGTATAAAATACTAAAATATTTTAATTCTCAACAATATTTTAATTTTTGGGGTTCTGTAATATTTGTTTTGAGTTGGATTAAAAAATGTAGGCTTCTTTCACTTTTTTAATGCTGTTTTTTAATATCATTGCCATTTTTTTTACGTATTACCTTAATTTAGGAATTATATCAGGAATACATACTTAAGAAATTCAAGCGAAAGCCAAGTTTTTTAAGCTTGATTTTTAGAATGGATTTTTTTTCTGTGTAGAGTAAGGACAGGAAAGTACAGGGTACAGGACATCAGCATCAACTGGAGTTAGACACGGACTTGGATATGGACATCGACATGGACATCGACATGGACGTGGAATAAACGTGAATGCCTCACGTCGGCTTAGTTATCTTGATCACAGCAAAACAATCCATTTAATTTGCCCTTAATGAAGTCTGTGTGTGGAATCCAACAACAGCAGTTGGAAGGCGGCGGTATCGAGTGCACTGTTTTATTTTTTTTTTTGGGGTCATCGAAAGCTGACGCCAATCGATTTATTGGCCAACTCTTTTCAATTGGCAGCGGATTTTCATGTTGCGGTTGCTTGGCAGCCAAAAACTCTGGCTAACTCATTGACCAACTCACTCTCTCTCACTCTCACTCACTCTATGGCCCAGGATCTGTTGATGTTAATTTGCAAAATGGTTTTTGGTCTGTCTCTTTTGTGGCAGGCAGCAACGTTTATTGGCATAACGTTATCGCCGTATCAGCAATGCCAGCCAACTCTCTGTAATACGGCTAATACAGAACTGCAGCTGGCTGGCCAATTGGCCAACTGGGCTGCTTCTCAATTCAGGTGGACAATTGCAGCTTTGACTATTTTCCTAAACCAGAGTCCTCTGAGTTGACGTCCTTTTGTAAAAAATACGCATACTCCTACTGGCTTGAAATATCGATTAAAGCTTATTGACTGCTCTATAAGCAGGTATGTTGAAGAGCAAGCAGTAATTGAATTGTTGGTTGTTCCATTTGAGAATCAAAGGAGAGAAAGTATCTTGAAAACTCTTCGATATCATATCTAGTAGCTCACTTGACTCACTGAGCTCTTTTCGTTATTTTTAACAATTTTTTCAATTAGCAAACTCACACAATACTAAATGTCTGCTGTTGTTACAAATTAAAACAGTAACAAGAAATATCACTTATTTATAGTAAGAGCTGTTTTTGATTTATATTTAAAAAAAAAAAATAAATAAATAACACTTATTTTTTGTTCTTATTTTAACTCTATTTTTTTTATTAAGAGTTATTACTAAGAGTTAACCTACTCTGCAGATTTTAATTTAAAACAATATATGTATAAGTATTATATTATTATATATAAATCGAAAATGCAAGGTTTTTCGGACTATCGACTAAAATAGGATTTTTGGTTTGATTTATTTAAGTAAAAAGTAAATATCCCTTGTCGACTGAAATATGAATTTTGGTTTGATTTGCGTTTAAAACTCTAATTTCCGGTCCTTAGTTTTGTGTTCATGTTAAAGGTACTCAGCAGAACTGGACCTCAAGGAAATATTGAGGAAAAGTTCCATGGTCATTGAGGAAACATCGATCCGTTTGTATGAAAATTTAACATTGGGAGTTCCTAGAAACGAGGAATGAGGATGCTTCCCTATACATTTCTCAACAATATACAATAAAATAACAAGTATCGTTGGTGACTCCTCGTATAACTCTGCCCCAGGCACTAAACTAAAAAAATAATTATGTCAAACGTATTGTTTTTATACCTTGAGACCATTGAAAATGGGCAAAAAAGGGTATAATGTGTTTGGCCGAATGTATGTAACACGCAGAAGGGGGCGTGGCAGAGCCCCCAAAGTATATATATTCTTAATCAGGATCAACAGCCGAGTCGATTGAGCCATGTCCGTCTGTCTGTCGATCTCAGAAACCATAAAAGCTAGAGACATCAAACTTGGAATGTAGGCTTCTGGATACCATACGCAGATCAAGTGTGTTTTTATTTTTGGATCGGACCACTTTATCATATAGTTGCCATAGGAACGATACATTGAAAATGAAGTTTAAGTATGAAAAAGTTTTTTGTTGGTTGAGATATCGGAACCAAACTGATAGAATATGCGTCGGGGCTGGTATTACACATCCTGACCAAATTTGGTTAAAATCGGTTAACTATATCACATAGCTGCTATAGGAACGATGCATCGAAAATGAAGTTTTAGTATGTAAAAGTTTTTTTGAGATATCTCAACCAAACTGATAGAATATGCTTTAATGTTGGTTTTCTACATTCTGACCAGATTTGGTTCACATCGGCTTCATATATCATATAGCTGCCATAGGAACAATTGGTCGAATATAAACTTTTATTGAAGAGTACCTGGGCTCAGGGTATCCTACTGTCGAGCGTGCTCGACTGTAACCGCCTACTTGTTCATTTTGAGTTTTTTTTTTAATTGTTTTTTATTTAGTATTTTTTTTTAAATAAATATTGCATACAATTTTTGTTGAATTTATAGCTGTTTCTACTAGGTAAAATGGAATTTTCATGCTTGAAAAAACAATTCGATAGAATTAATGCTGCTAATGGTCCCAATCTCTGATCCAGCTTGTAAAGCTATGAGTACACAGGAGATTGGAGTGTGGTGAAGGAAGGAGTAGGTCAGTCCTTAGAACAACCACTTGAGTGGTAGTAACCAGCTGCCACATATGTCATACATGAAATGCAATAATGAAATAGCTGCAGTTCCAAGATCCAAGGTGCACCTAATTATGCGGTGTTGGCCAAAACACACAGCTTGTTAATGCATGAAGTTTGAACCAGGTTGTGTTGTTATGACATCCATTGAAGTAGGCCTGAGCTTGTTGCTGTTCATGTTGGAGAGCCAGTATCTTAAATATGTAATGACCAGCTTGTCAATCTTGCGTTGGTGTGATTACCTTTTTGGCCATTGGTGACCCGACCGATGACTGCTGACTGCTGACCTGTAACCGTTGAGCATTGACCGTTCGCTTCGCCTGGTCAAAGTTCAATGTGCAATGTGCCATGTGCAATATGCAATGTGGCGTTAAGACTTGAGCTGGGTGGGGGTCTGAAATTTTGACCACTTTGACCATTGGCACGATATGTCAATCAGCAAACGAGGTCAACGCGTCGGTCAACGCGTCGGTTGTCCAATTTGGTCCACAAATTTTGTGAATTTCCATGAAATGCGAGCAAACAGGCGGCGATAAATGTTTGGCAAAATGTTTCAACTAATTCCTCGTTGCATTAATTAAATGAGTTGCTTTGCTTTCATTCATTCACTTCACACTCACTCACCGTGTTCCGTCCCCAGAGTGCAATGTGTGCTACCAACGTGTATGTACGTGCAACCTACAACCTGCAACCTGCAACGTGCAACGTGCAACGTGTGCGTTGTGCATTGAAATTGATTGAGTTCAAAATGCAAATATTGAAAAATAGCACAGAACACAAATGCAAAATACACTTTTCGACAAAAAAAAAATAAATGTATTGCCACTGGGAGAGGGAGAGAGATAAAGTATAAGAATGTGTGTGTGTGTGAGAGAGAGAGAGAGAGAGAGAGAGAGAGAACAAAAATTGAATTTTGCCACTTGTGTGCCGCTCAATTGATTTGGTAAACAAAACTTTTGAAAAGCTATATTTAACCAAGAGTTTTTTTTATGCGTTATTGATATTGATATGATCAATCTTCTCAATAATATTGTTAATAATTTTATCACGGAATTAAAGCGAAACAAATATTGGTTTCGATTTCAGTTCCGAAACAGCTATTACGGTAAAAGGTTCTATTTCGGCTTTGTTCTTGGTAAAGTGTTGTTTTGTACTAATAATGGCAAAAAAGTTAATTAGGAGTATAACTTGAGAAAAAATGTTTAATTTTCAAAAAACGCAAAGGAAGTCCCTCTGTAGAAATTTGAATGCAGAATGAATTTAACGGTAAGCCCATGATTAAAAATTAATAAATCGGTTTAATTTTGACAAAATACTGGAAGTTCAAGGGCATGACTTTTTACAAAAAGATGATAAAAACCTTCGAATAATACTTAAAGTGTTGTTTTATACTAATTACAATATATAGAGTTAATTAAATGCAAAACTTAGATTTACAATTTTCAACTTTCAAAATTCTGAAGAGGCAGACATTGCATTGAAATCGATGCCTAAATATAGAGGGGAAATATGTTTTTTAACCACATTTATTAAATTTGAATGTAGAGTAAATTGAGTAGACCAAAATGATATTTCATTTGAAAATCGGTCCAGTTTCAACAAAGTTACGAAGGAAGTTAGTCCAACTTATGACCTATCAACTTAACAAGTCAAAATTTTTCATTTATGTCACGGTTAGTTTCGGTTAACGCTTCCGGTTAACAGTTTTTTATAATTTAAAAAAATTCGTTATCCTGAAACCAACAATTTTGTGGTTCTCATCTGTTTCTGTATAACATTTATTTTTGAATTCATTTCATATATTTGATATCTTAAAGATAGTTCGTTTAGTATTTTATTGTGGCTTTAAGAAGTATGCTCGCCTGTAGACTTAAAGACCTCAGACTTTAGACCTCAATGTTGGATGAACATGAACACGCACGTGTCTATCGCTCTTTGCCGCAAATGGAAAAGCACTTTTTCACTTATTGAAAGCGTGTGTTTGTGTGCGTGTGTTTGTATGTGGTACTAACCAAAATCAAGCCGACTATTTTGCATACGCAAATAAAAATAAATAAATTGAAATACATGCCACCTTACTGGCAAACGAACCCAGCCCACTTTGGCACACACCTCACACCTCCATCCGCCCATCTCATATATAACACGCATGTAAATCGACGTTTTACAACACAAATGCCACCTGTGGGGCCCGTCGTCAGTTTCTGACCCGTTCGTTCACTCGATGTCTGGGGTGTAGTTGGCAGCTTACAGGTAAATTTGCTTTTTCTCCATTTTCAAAGAGAGGGAAGAGTCAGTAGCTACTGTCAATTGTTGAAATGCGAGGTCTGCTTTTCTTTTTTTTTTATTTTCCCAACTGTATCTCCTCTCTTTCTCGCTCTTCTACTGAGTGTGCTCCTACTGTGTGTGTGCTACTATTTTGCATATTTTCCGATTTCCACCAAGCTTAAATGGGCATCGTTTGAGCTTCAGTTGATGCCGCTGTTTCACACACGAGTACCCATAGGTATGCAGATTTTTGTACGAGAAGGTATACTCGTATATTAGAAAAAAAAAAAACATATTCAGCGCGATAAATTACACTTCTCAAATAAATATATGTTTCTCTGAAGCAGTTGAAATTAGGAGCAGGAGTTTCAACTTTAATTGAACACTGAAAAAATATGATTATAGCTTAATTTCCGGCAATGCTTCTGCTAATAATGCGTAATTCTTGTAAGACTTTTTCGATCATAATACAATTTTTAGAAAATAAGGAATTTTATAATGAATGAAATTGAAAAACTGATATTTGCCTACTAAACTAATATGCTAGAATATCACAGTTATATAAAAAATTAATATAAAATAGTGATGGCATGATTAGTCACTTAAACATAAAAAAAAGTTTTAGTAATGTTTCTTGTTATAAACGGCATGTTGGTTATGCATTTATTACGAAATTTTCCATATAAGCTTCAATTTATTTAAATATTCCAATCACGAAACTTTATACACAAATAAATCTGTCAAAGTGAGTAATACTAACTTTTTTTTGTGAGTTATGAAAACCTGAGCATACGTATTAAATTGAATTTATCGACCTTGCGACCATAAAAATGGCTAATCGATTAAAGTGTTTTAATCAATATACAGGCCGTTTTTCCTTTATGGATGGGAACGCAATTACAACTAATTTACTGCCACCCCCCGCAAATGCAATAAAATGAAATTAAATGTCATAAATCAATGCCAAATACTTTGAGAGCTGCCACAAACTAAATAGCGACACACATACAAATTTGTGCCTTGACCTTTGACCAGCTGATGTGCTATGTTTGGAGAATGGCCACAGGTCGAAAGAAAATTTTTCTGAAGACACTTTGAAAGGACACAAATGCTTGATTCAATTATTAGAACTGCTCGAATTTGGTTTGAGTATGAAAACAGTTTTGTAACTGTTGATTAAAGTCCAAGGTAGTTGAAAGAATTGGACAGGTGACAGGACCCAAAGCTTACGACAATGACGCTTGAATAATGTATTATGCACATTCAGTTAAGCGAACCAAAAAAAAATTACAAAACATTAAAAACAACCCAATCAAATGGAAGTAAAGTGGTCAACGGCTTGTGGGTGACCAGTGGTCTTTTCCAGCAACAACAATGGAATGTGGTAATTGGAAGAGAGGGTCAACATAGGAAACCATTAGACCATGAGGAAACCACCTGATCTGAAGGCTTTCCTCTCTCGAGTCTCGAGTCCAGCGACAGCGACAGCAGCAGAAATAGTCACAATAAAATGCCAACTGCCAATAAACGTCAATAAATCAAACAATTGAGTGGAGCCAAGCCGTGCGCCAAATATGTCGAACCAACGTTTGTGGCCCCAAAAACAGTCAATAGCCAATGGAGCACTTTGAATGCCCACAAAATGAGCAGCGGCAAAAACAAAAACAAATACAAACAAACGCAACAATAAGAACAACAATAACAGAAACAAGCTATAACAACAGGCCTTCTTTTCATTGAATGTGCTCATATATCTCAATCATGGAGTCAGATGCGTTTGGTTCACTAATCTACCTTTTATGTATTTGACGAAAATACCTGGCAGATACCCTATAATCTGGACTGAAGTAATCGAAAATCTCTCTTATCTTATTTAACAAAAGTTCTCGTAAATTTTAAGTTGGAACACTATTTCATTGTTTTAGCATTATAACATTAATTAATTACTGGACCTGAACATTTAAAAAAAGTCTTACTACAAAATTAGTATTAAATTTACAAAAATAAAATTTTGGAAACCCAAAAAAAATAAAGCAAACTTAACTTATTGAATACAATTGTTAGCTAGATATAAACACAAAATATTAAATTAAGCTATACCAGAAGTACCATTAGTGACTAGTGCATTTGGTTAAAAAAATCCTTGTTGTGCTAGGAGAAATAAGAAATAAATATTTAGATAATTAAATTAAATTATAAATATATAAATTCAACCTATACACACTCAGTTTTATAAAAAACTACAGTGATTATTATCTCTTCAATATAATGTTTGTACAATATATAAAAGCCATACCAGTTCGCCTCTATAAGTTTTCCTCTGCTCAACAAATCTGGATTTTATTCTGAGATCAAAATTAAATTTTTATGTTTTTTTTTTATATTTTTTTAACTCCGAAAAGAAATAGTCTAAATATTTTTGTCACTATTTATGTATGTACATATTGAGGTATTACAATACAGATTTATTACGACTGACAATTAATTTATATGATTATTAACAATTTTGGTTTTATTCCATAGAATATGAACTAAATAATTTGAATGTAAAACTCGGAACTACTCGGCTTCTAATTTTCGACTAAGAATTTGTTTGGCGTCAATGGGATCAGCCTTTGCGTCAGAGATTGTCGGTGTTTCTTTATACTTCGGTGTGATAAAAATTTGAATTTGCTGCTTTTGATGATGTTGCTTGATAGTGCATGTTTTGCGACAGGACTGATATCCAAAATCGGACTAAACATATATACATATATATTATATATATAGATATATATGCATATATATAGATATACATATAGATATACGCGAGTGTATGAGTGTGTGTGAGGATTGTGTGTGTGTTTTGTTGTGTATCATTAATTTGATTCAATTCAATTGAATGTGTTTGTTTTTTTGTAGGGATGGGGGAGGTGTTATTGGTGGGTGGGTGGAATGTAATTGTAATTGGATATTGTGGATGGTTATTCGTCGCAATTTTAACGCGTATAGATGGTCTTGACTAACGACCCCTGCTTGGCCATGGTATCCTTGTGTAATTGATACTGTAGAACATAAGCGCTCTCCATACGGAGTCCATCACGCAGCTTGCCACCGATCTCAAGAGCGGCTGCCTCATTGCTACCATTTGCTGTCCATATTGAGATCTTATTGTTCTTGACGCGTATGTTAACAACAGCGCCGCACAATTCATGCGAATATTCGCAGCTCTCGCCGATGAGAACTAGCATCGTATCCAGCCAGAAATTATCCAAATCATTTTTGTTGCTTTTATTGAGGGTAATCACCCAGCGACCTCCTTTCACATTTGCCTCATCCTCCCACATGGGTCGTATGCCTTTCTTGAACAGACAATAATCGCTGCCCATTTTGATCTCCGATGGCGTTTTAATGTGATTGATAAGGCTCCAAAAGTTTTCGACCGTATTGAAACTAGCCACCTCGTGGAGCATCTCCTCCCAGCTCTTGCTGCGATCAGTCTCTAAATACCAAAGTGTCCATTCGCTGTTTAATGGATGATGCGGCTCCGTTGGTATTGGTATCTGTTGTTCAATTTCACTGCCGTTGTTGCCGTTGTTCACCTCACAGCTAACCGTATCCGAGGCCGTACTATCGCTGGCCACCATTGGCGTCATATATGCCCCATCTGTGGTGCAACCACTTAAATCTGAACGTGGCGTCGATATTGGTGAACAAACGCAGCTGCCACCGCAGCAACATTGTGCATTCATGACACTCTTATAGCTGCCACTGCTACTGCTGCCACTGCGGATGCCACTGGCTCCAGTCTTATTGGACTTCTTTGTGGGCGAACCGCTTTGCACTGGTGTCGTTGAGAATTCATCGTTGTTGGAGCACGACTTGAACATGGTCTTTGGATTGGCAAAATTCTTCATTTTGTAAAAGTTCGATGGGTTCATATTGCACTCTCACGCTGAACTATTTTTTCAAAGTAGCAACAATATTATCAACTGTTGAAAATGTTTAGAGAATTGAATTGACTTGCCTTTTTTGCCTGCGATTCACTTGATCTCAATTGCCGTTTTTGTGTTCCTCTGTACTTTGCTCCAAATACAAATTTGTTGCTTTTGATTTTAGGATTATCACAACATGCAAACGATGTTATTTCTGTTCTAGAAAGCAAACTATATGACTGAATTTTTAGACAACGCATGCTTGATAAACAAACAAACGCCATTTTCCAAATCAAATTATAAAAGATATATGTATATATACACTAAATGCATTACTTTCACCTATAGAAAAATGTTGATTCTATCATATTTAATTGTGAATTTGTCAGTTGTCGCAACAGGGATTTCGAATTAATGGCAGAGTTGCGACCTAAAATAATTATCTATATGGCAAAGCTTGGAAATAGAGCTGTTGTTTCGTTCAGAATAAGTTCAAGTAATGGAGTTGGTAAAATGAGCAAATGAACTATATCGTTAACTTTATTCGGTTGATATGCATAAATTTATTATTTTTTTTTTATTATAATCTTTATTTACAAGTAATAAACCCAAGGCTTGGTAATAAGATTAAATTATAAAACAATCTAAAATGCTCACTTATATATATGTATATATATATATAAGAATGTTATTAAATGCAGATATTATGTTTCCAAAATGTAAATTAACATTTAATATGTATCACAGCTATTTTGGTATAATTTTTATAGAACTTAATGTCAACTTTGGAGATATATATTTTATAAAATATAGGAAAACACTAAAATTATGGCCCCTACAATTTTCGTTCAGTTGAAAGCAAAAACGCATTTTACAACACTTAAAAAAGTACTGCAAAAATGGAAAGGGCTTATCTCGATAAGGTCACACCTAACACAAAGCGTTCCTAAGAAAAGCACGTTTTCGAAACATTGACGAACAACATTTGTTTTTTTTATAATGGCAGCCATTGATAAAATATTCTTCGGTGTCACTTTGAATGATAGCAATACCAGCGCCACATGGGACCTGACCAAGGAAGAGGACTCCCGCTGTAATAAGCTCATCATCAAGCAGATTCTTCTGGACGCCGACGCAAACAACGATGAATACAATGTGGTCGAGGTTATGAGTACAAGAGATTTTGTGAGGATTCCAATTGCCGTGCTTAAGGCTGGCGAACAACGCATGGCATATCCCGATCTCGAGTTCTACGAAACAAAAGTGACATTCAACCTGATTAATGGCAGCGGCCCTGTTCACATGTACGGGCACATCGTTCGAGATAACACCGTTGTTATCTACGTATCTGATGATGGTCACCGTACTTACAAATATCCTGAGAGCCCTCGTTTGTCTTAATTGCATCTCTTGCAAAAACAATGTGAAAGTTTATTTCCATTTAACATAAACAAAGTGTAACACAAATAAAAAACAACTTGTGGTTTTTTTTTTATTATTTGAAATGAAATACGTACACATATTTTATATCAGCAGTTTAAAGAAATTTATCAATAACTTCCGTATAAATGACATTCATTTTCAAAAAATGCAAAACCTGAATCCCTGAGAGGATTCTTACCTTTTAAATATAAGCAGAAAATAGTATGATACTTATACGAAAGTAGAAGCAGTTATCAAATAAAATGTACCAAAAGTTGACTGCATTTTACTCGAACGCTTTTTGCCTTTAAAAGTACTCACAAAGTGCAACAATCTTTCCAACTGATTGATACGTACAACTCGGTTAAAACTTGTTCAACTAATTATATCTTTCCATTGAGAGAAAGAGAAATGGAGAAAAAGAGAACACACACACATTTAAAAGTGCAGGTGTAACACCGTATTTTCTTCTTCAATTGACTTTTGAGAATTTATAAAGAAAAATAGTAAGTCCAACAAGTGAAAAGACTTTTGCTGAGAGTATAAGACTACGGAACACCATACAATTCATGAAATAACTATAGTTGTTCCCAAATGAAAATATGAATTCAATATAAATATCTTGGATTTAGAATTGATCAAGGCAATTCTAGAGTATAAACAGTTTGAGCCTGCATACCGACCTACTTATGATCTAAATTATGAGTAGTGTTTATTATAATCAATATTAAAGTAAAAAAAGCTAAGAAAAAATCATCAAAGAATTGATATCTTTTAAACTACTGGATTAAATCTTAAACTTTGTATTAATGAAATGTAGATATATTCATTAGCTTTCAGAAAAAGTTAAGCTTTGATAAATCAGTTTTGGCATTCTCAAGTAATGATAACAAATGTGGGTGCACCTCTGAAAAAAAGTAATTAAAAAGCCAGATTTTTGGAAAATTCAAAAAAAAAAAAATCTCAACTTAAAAATAAAAAAATGTTTTTCGTCGGTTTTGGCCCCAAATCTATCCAAAAAAGTTGGTTTAGTTCTTGTAACTTTTGGGCTGTTGCCTACTGTTATAGATTTGGACTCCTGCAGGAATCGTAAGTATACCCAAAGCCCACTTTCAATTCCAATCGCACGCAAAAACTTGACGAGTTTTAAAATAAATATTTACTTACTCACAAACCCGACACACACACAACACACACACACAACACACGTAAAGCACCCACACACACTACTCGAAATACACTCGACCGACACGCTGAAGCAACACTTCACGCATTTCTTATTAGCTGCACTTCAAAAACTGTGCAAAGTTGTTCTCCAAACTTATTATGGCATTTCGGTTGGCCCCAAAAAAAGGAGCTCGACGAAACGGAAGTGGAAGCAACAGAATGGGGAAAATGGAAGTGTTAGTGTTAGTGGATGGGAATAAGTAAGCCAACTTTAACTAATGGCAACATTTTTGTTTGCTTATGTCGAGTGTTATTGAGCCAAAGCAAAAGAGTAAACTTTCATTTGGCTCAGGCTGTCATAAGTTTAAATGGGGTTATTGAGCGCAGCGGGGAAATGGTGAAATGGAAAACCGGCCAACAGAAGGATGTATGAAAAATGTCCAAAGTCCAAAGTATGCCAACAATATCGTAAGACATGGCTGGCAAATATTTGTGCAAAGGCCAAATGGAAACCAGATCCTGAGCTGCGAAATTCACTATTGAGATTCCAATTAGTCACAAGCTGAGTGCATGCATTAACTTAAACCGATGCCATCCCCAAAAGACATTATTGAGAATGAAGCGAAATTCACCTTGTTTGTTCAAGTTCTTACCAGGATTAGAAACGAAAGTTGCGTACTTCTCATCATTTAAAAAGTTTGGTTTTCAATTTCAAATATGTAAGTAGATATTGCATGTTTTTAAGTGCTGCACAGAAATCAAATTTGCTACAACAAGTAAATTTAATTTTCAAATGCTCCTGTCAGTATGTTGTACATTTTTTGTAGCTTGAAGTCAATTAATTTTAAAAATCTATTTATTTTAATTTGTGTCGTATACTTATCAGCGCAATGCTGGTTATATAGGTGTGTTAAAAAATTCATAAATTTTTGGTTGGTTATCGGATGTTTTACATTTCTGCAACACCACTGATAGTTAAATTGATGTTATTCAAAATATATAATTATTTTAATGAAAATAATTTATTTGTATTTTATTTTTTGTATTAATATAAAAGCTAACTTTTTGATATATTTTTTTTTTTAATTTTAATTTTGTGTTGAAATTAACCTTAAGTTAACCTTAAAAGCATTTTCCGATCTTTTTCATTTTGTTATAAATATGTACAATTTATTTATTATACGCTTCTAAAAGTATACTTTTGATATTTTATTTATAGTTGTTATATGGGCAAACAAGTTTCTGGAACAACACTGATAGTTAATTGATGTTATTCAAAATTTATAGTTATTTCAATGAAAATAATCTATTTATATTTTAACTTTTGTATTAATATTAATAAGAACTTTTTGATAGTTTTTTTTTTTTTTAATTTTAATTTGGTATCAAAATCAACAAAGTTAACCTTAAAAGCATTTTCCGATATTTTTCATTTTGTTTTAAATATGTACAATTTATTTATTATACGCCCCTAAAAGTATGCTTTTGATATTTGATGATATTGATGGTTATATAAGTGTGTTAAGAAATCCATTAATTTTTGGTTGGTTATCGGATGATTTACATTCCTGGAACACCACTGATAGTTAATTGATGTTATTCAAAATATATAATAATTTCAATGAAAATAATTTATTTATATTTTAATTTTTGTATTAATATAAAAGATAACTTTTTAATAGTTTTTTGTTTTAAATTTGAATTTGGTATTAAAATTAACAAAGTTAACCTTAAAAGCATTTTCCGATATTTTTCATTTTGTTATAAATATTTACAATTTATTTATTATACGCCCCTAAAAGTATGCTTTTGATATTTTTTTATTATAGTTGATTATATAGGCAAACAAGTTAGACAAATTTCATGTATTATTTACAAGTTTAGCTAGAATACTTTGCTGTAATAAATGTCATCACTTTTGACTGTCCGAACTGATCTGGCAGCGTTTAACACTTAACGCCATCATAAAGTGCCAGGGGCCAAGAATAATGCTGAAACATTGCACAACAGACATAACATAAAATGCGCAAAGAAGTGCGCAGCTTGTGCCAGATTTGCTTTTAAAAAGCGCGCTGGGATTGAAATTGGCTGCCAGGCCAAAGCCAAAGCTAAAGCTATGCCACACTCCTGTTATTCGAGCATCCCATTCCCATTCCCAATTCTCAATTCCCAGCAACAGTTTCAGCTGTACATACATACGTACATATACACTTTACTTTGCACAGTCAGAGCGCACTTACAAATGCGCTTTTAACTTAAATGACAGTCTTAGGGAAGTGAGGGAAAGCGGGAAAGGCAAGACCTGAAAAAGCTAAAGAAAAATCGGGGTACCCTTGGCTTGACTGGATGCTGCTGTTTTTCTTTGGTTTAGGTTTCGGGTAAAGGCAAAACTCAACTGGATAAAATATACGCACCGCAATTTTTTATTTGGACATCCGCCCACGCCATGTACTACAACAATTTGATGTAAATATTGTATTAGTTGGGGGCCAAAGTGTTGAGTAAATTTATTGGCAGCACATAAATCGCTTGCTGAATGGACGATGCCATTCCCATTCCCACTTCCATTTCCATTGCCTGCTGCCATTTAAATATTAAAAAAAGTCTTTTAGCTTAAAAAATAAAACCAAAAGTTCAAATTGAAAGAAAAACGCACATTTTCATATAGTTGCTAACTTTCTCCAAAAAATAAACTTAGAACTCTTAATGATAATAACTAGTTTGGTAGATGGTTTGAAGATCCACAATAACCCATGATAAAAATCTAATTTTTTTTCTTAAAGTCTGAGGAAATGTAAGTAATGTTGATTATTAGATATACTTCTAAATGTGATTTAGAACCTTTTATCACAGCAAAGTATAAGTCATTATTGTCATTATGCCATAATGCAAACAGTCTAAAATTGCTGTGTTTGTTAATATTTTTAGGAGTTGCTGCTACTGTTGATGTTGCTGTTGCTGCTTTTGTTGTTGCTGCTGCTAAAACTGAAACTGAGACTGACTGAACTAGCTGATGTTGCCACTGCTTTCACTGTTGCTGTTGTTAGGGCTAATGCATTAAATATTGCTGGTGCTACTTGCAACTAATAATGTTGTTATTGCTTCTACTAGAGCTGTTGTTGTTCCTACTTACTAATACAACAGTTGCTGTTGTTGCTGCTGTTGTTGTTGCTGCTGCTGCTGTTACTGCAGATAATTCCTAATCTTGTTACTTTCTGTTGTAGCTGCTGCTCCTTTTGCTTTTGTGAGTGCTAATGCCGCATATATGTTGCTCCTTAACACTGTAAATGTTAATGCTATTACAGTTGCTGCTACAATACATGTATAATGCTGAACTTACTGACGATACTGTTGCTGTTTTTCCTACAGTTGGTCAAGCTGCCAATTCTTACTGTCGTTGCTGCAGATTCTGTCAACAAATAACATACTGTACCTTTTTGATGTTGTTGCTGTTGCATACTTTAAAGCGCTATGAAAAATAAATGAAGAGGGATGAATTGATTTTGCTAAAGGCGATTTTACCAGATTTTAACTCGCTGTCAAGTTATTCGATGTTTGAATTTACATCAAGATTATTTTATAGATAACTCTCGATAAACATACTAGTTATGTATAATATCTATATAAAGAAATTCATATGTACATTTTTTGTTTAAAAATTCGATTAATTGGTGACCTCACATAACTAAGTATATGCAAATATATGTATTTATATAAAGATATTTCATGTTAAAAAATCAATATCGATTTTTAAATACTGCATACTGGTTCATTTAAGTATTTTAAATTATTAGTAACAGTAAGTATTTGGCAGGAAATTCTATTTTACTTCTTGTTTATTTAAAAATTTCTAAAATACAAATCGTTAGCATGTAATCCAAATGGACTGCCAAAATATTATATTCAAATTAGAAATTTAAATCCAAAGCCGAATCCCATAAATGTACGTGTAATATTTAAATTCTGACCTGTCTTCAAACTACTTTGAAATGAGTTTTACATTTTTTAGCATTTCCCCCACCCAAATCAACTTACCTATGTTGTTGATGAAAATGCAGAAAATGTTATTGTTGTAATTGTTGTTGTTGCTGTTGTGGCTGCTGTGCCAATTTTAATTAACAAAAAACATGGCCAGCTCATGTTGCGTTGTTTTGTTTTGTTTTGTTTTTGTATTCAGCTATTTAGTTTTGTTGTGTTTTGCTCTATGTTTTATTCTGTTATGTTCCATTTTATTGGACTGTAACAATAGAGACAGAAAGAGAGAGAGAGAGAGAGGGACTCATCACTAAGATGTGGAAGGGAAAGGGAACATGGCATAGGACATCGCGAAGGTTTCAAATATTTCAATATGGGCCATGGCTAAGACGTTTCTGCTGACAGCCGCAGTCTGTATTTCCGGGTATTGTTGTTGTTGTTTTGTCACTGCGTATCGTTTCCGTTTTCATTTTCGCATAAGTTCGGTTTGCCTTTGTCTAGTTTTTGGGTTGTGTTTTTATTTTGTCGTTTTTATATGCTTTTTGATGTGCCAACTACGAGTACAACTTGCAACTGCTGTTTGCTAAACAAATATTTTCCATAGTTTTCAAAAAGTTTCCCCCATGGGATTAGGGGTTAACATTTAATTAAAAAATTCTCGTGTGCTCTCAAGTGTAATATCCAATGAAGTTCGCTTGTTGGCTCCAATATCTAATACCCTGTAATTATGGGATCGCTATAAAATGCTATGATTATACTCAGCTATTAGTTAAGTTGTAATTTTAAACACGTGGACGGCTACAGTCGAGCACGCTCGACAGTAGGATACCATGTGCACAGGTACTCTGTACCAAAAGTTGATTTTTTAAGCGATTGTTCCTATAGCAGCTATATGATATAGGAAACCGATCTGTTCCAAATTTTGTGCGGAAAAATAATACCAACTTAAATGCTTTTTCTTTGAGTTTGGTTAAGATATCCTAAAAACAAAAAACTTTTTCATACTACAACTTGATTTTCGACTGAGTGTCTCCATGGCAGCTATATGATACAGTGGTTCGATTTTAACCAAATCTGGGCAGGATGTGTAACACCAGCCCAAATGTATATTGTGTCAGATTTGTCGAGATACCTCAAAAACCTAAGAAGTTTTTCATACTAAAACTTTATTTTCGATCTATCGTATCTATGTCAGCTATATAATATACAGACCTGGAAAAAATACAAAACTTGAACTGTGTACGGTATCCAGGAACCTACTTACCAAGTTTAAAGTTTCTAACTCTTGTGGTCTCTGAGATCGACGCGTTTAATCAGACGGACAGACAGACGGACTCAATCTACTCGACTGTTGATCCTGATCAAGAATATATATACTTTGGGGGGTCTGCCACGCCCCCTTCTGCTTGTTACATACATTCTGCCAAATAAATTATACCCAGGGTATAAAAAAGCTGCTAAAAGGAGTCCTTTGAAATAAGTTTGCATATGATTAAACATCGGTTTATTTTTCGTTCTTCTGTTTTTATAAATGCTAGAATTATTTTCATACTGTGTACATGATCAGATTAAAGGATTTTTTTTAAGTAGCTTTATGTTTATAGGGAATGCTGATTGCGTGTGGACCACGCTAACTTATTTAACATTTATTTGCTTTTGGCTAGTTCAACATTTTGTTACTTGTTTTTCTTGATTTTAGTCCATTTTGGGCGTTGATTTTTTTGTCCATGCAATGCAATTAATTAGAAGTGCAACAATTTTTGTTATTTTAGCGCATGTATAAAACGTATATTAAATCAGGGGTGCTCAGTGCCTACACTGATAAAAAAAATGTTCTTAAATCAAAATTTTGGTCTCAGAACTAAGATTTATGGTCTTAAAAAGCGTCGAGAAAATAAAATTATTAAATTAAGAGAACAAATCTTGATTTTAAGAACATTTCAATTAAAACCAAGATCTTATTTTAAGAATAAATGTTCTTAAAATTAAAACTAAAAAATAAAATAAATAAAAAATTGTATAGATTTATATATATTTTTTTTATTTTTAATTTTTGATTTACTTACATTTTATTCTGTTTTTTAAATGTTATTTTATTTGATACGAGTGGGGCTTAAACCGCCGCCTACTGCTTCACAACTGAAGCGGCCTCTCTAACCAGAGCGCCACGTTGCCACCATTTGTTTGATACGAAATAGTACCTATTTATACTTTTCTAACAATTTAAGATTTTTATACTTGTATTAAGAGTTTAAGATTTTTTAGATTAATAATCTTAGTTTTAGTAATTTGGTCTTAAAATAAACTTATGTTAAAACAAAATATTTAAGATGAATGTTCTTGATTTTAGAACTTGGTTTTTTTTTTCAGCGTATACACACGACGCACATATGTTTTTGATATGCACATATCAAATGGAGGTGTATCAACTTACGCATTATTTGTATTAATGCGGGCACATTCGTAAGGTAGCTTTAAGCACCCCTGATCCAAAGATTATGAAAATAAATATCAGGGTCTGTAATCATTAAAAATTGTATTATAAAATTCAACAATTAATCATTATTTTTGAGCACAAGAAAAAATTCATCAAAAATTATGACTATTTCTTAAGTTTTTTTTTTTGCTCAAAAATAATAATTAATACATTAAGAGCAAAATTATTAAAATCATAAATTTGAATCATGGTTAAAGTGCATAGATTACCCATAAAGAAAAGTTTTGTTAAGATTTTTTCAATTGAAAAGAAAAAAAATATCTTTTACTCTATCTGAAAAATTTGATTGTGACTTTTACTTTTAAGTGATATTCTAAATAGGTCACTGATACTAATATCGTACGATACAGTTCCTAAGATATATAGTTTAAGACTGGGGTGCTTAGTACAAATTACACAAACAATTTTTGACTTTTCGTTTTCCGTCCCTTTCGATACCTTTGAACCAAAAGAATTTGCATATTCACTCTCCTTTTTTTCATTTTCTGATATGTCGCCGAGCTTAGCAACAACAATTTTATAGACTTTGTTGTTGCATGAGTGACTTGTCGCTTATCCGAATGTAATTTTTTGTTGACTTATTGTTTCGTATACACTAAGAGCGAAAAAATAAATCGTCACATTTAAATAGAAAAAATTTTAGTTCCATGGGTGCGTGCGATTTATTTTATTTGTATTAATGCGGGCACATCTATAAGGCAGCTTTAATAATTAAATACTTAATATTGAGTGAGTTTAATATATGTTTGCTGATTCAATATATTCTTATAATAATAAATGATATAGTAAATAAAAGTATAATAATATTAATAAATACATAAATATAACTTATTTTCGAAAACTTTTGAAAAAAATTTTACTTAAATTTAAATTTAGCAGAGCAACTAATAAGGTAATAGTACTTCATCTTTAAACAATTTGATAAGTAGTCAAGTGGGTTATCATCTAAGTAAAATAAGCAACCGATTTATGTTTTCGGTTATAAACTCAATGTCAAATGTCTGATAATCTATCAGCTATCTAGCCGAGTAATGACATATATATTTACTTGTGGTTGCTGTTGCTGAAAGAGACAATTCGACAACTGTTAATACCGTAACGTGGTAATAACTTGTTTATCTGTTTATTCAAGTGTTTGATAATAAAATTTGGCTCAGAGAAAAGATAATAAGTAATGAGATACATAGGGCTTTTGAAGTTTTAGAAATAATAGACAATATAATAAGTCAAAAACCGTTTTAATAAATTTTACGTACATACATATCTATATATTTATATTCATATCTGCATATTCAAAGGTGTTTAGTAAATTATTTTCGTGAATCTCTGACTCTTTTTAGCCGGTTGTAAAGTTTTATAAATCTACGCAATATGATGATTCGATTAATATATTTTGCTATATTTTTTTAATGCATTTAAAAGTCAATATTTTTGTTACTAGAGTTTCTTACCTTATTTTTATACCTTTGAGTTATTTATGTACTTGGGTTATGAAATCTTAATCAGTTTTGTAGTAGTAAAACATTAAAAACTTCATTGATTAAACATTAAATTGTTGTTGTGCTTTATGTGCAAACTGATGTTTTATCAAATTTAACGAAATTATTAATGTACGATTACAGAGACATTTTAACTGGAATTGTAACCATACGAGGATGGGCTGATCAGTTATTGGTCTATTAAAGAAAACGTTAATCTGTCAATTTAATAACAGTTTTTCGCTTTTAAATGAAGAAAATAAAATGACTCGGCGGTAAGAGACCTAAGGTAATTTTGTGAATCTAATGCGTACTTTAAGAACCTCGATCAATCTTGTTTTTAGGATGGCACAAGAAAGTTGGAGGGCCATTGGATAAAGTGTATAGCTCTAAAAGAAGATAACGTTCAAAAGTAAATTTATTTTCATTTCAAAAAGTAAAATTGTTCAACTTACATTACTGACTTATCAGCAGACCCTCGTTAGTGTAAGTACACTATACACTATTCCAACTGAAAAACATTTTTATCAAATATTGCGCTAAGAATTCTCTGCCTACGTTGACGTCAAAGTCGACGTCGACGTCGTCGTCGACGTCGTCGTCGACGTTCGGAGCTGTGCTATGGATTGGAAGGTAAACAGAGAGCAGAATGGAGCTGTTGACTGCTATTAAAATTAGTTGTCGGAAGTCAAACATCGAGCGTTGATCGTTGATCGTTGCAGCCGGACCAATAATTCTTGAGTTGCAATTTTAAAAATGTTTGGAAAACACACGCGTCTCTCAAAGATACTATTTCTCATTATCTTCGTGAAAGTATTCATTCTTTTAATGCTTCTGTGCCTCAACACGTCTGACTTACAATGGAGAAGTCATGGTCACGGTAATCGTGCTGTGCTAATAAATGATCTGCTGATTGATAGACGCGAAGGTAAAAGCTTTATAAATATTTATATATATCCCAACACTTTTTTCATTCATCTACCCCAATAGCTCCCAGCTTGGAGGAGCGACTTAAACTAATACGGGAAGAGATGCCATCGTTTCCGCTTGAGGAGCTGTTGCGAAGACCCCAAACTCCTACGAAAACAAATTGTGCCTTGGCTCCCGACTTTATGAACATTGAGTATCACAATGAATACTGGCAAGTGCTCCACAATGTCAACTTTACCTTTTATTTCTTTGGCGCCTACTACGATGACCGAAAGGCAGTGCCCAAAACTCCGTTAGTGCGATTGCTAAGCATGTCAAATCATTATGGAAAAGAAAATGAGCTCAAGTATCCAGTGACATATTGCCAGCTTTGGTATAAGAATCGTCCAGATGCTGTAATTGTTAATGCCACAGATCACAAGATCGTTTGGATCTGGGGCGGTGCATCAAGACGTTACTATCCAACGCTTATGAGCTGTCCCTTGCCAAAATCAAATGGCACTCAGGAAGTGCCCGAGATGGTTTCTCTCGTCGCAAATCGTTGCGATCGGGCCAAGAATCTGTTGCGAGTCGTCCATGAATTGGACGAGGAAAGCTCGACTCAAATGGTCAAGAGTGCGCCGGAAAAATCATCGGGAAAACAAACCGAAAAACCGAAAGAGGCAAAGAAAAACTCGAATCAGCAGGAAAAACCTCTACGTTTTATGGTCTGCTTAAAAGCGATGGATTTTCCCTATGTAGACTTGTCCTGGCGTCTGATTGAATGGTTGGAGCTGTTGCGACTGCTGGGCGTAGACAAAGTCGTCTTCTACGATGCCCAGATGCATGCAAATATGACACGTGTCCTAGATGATTATAAGATTTCCAGTCCCGGCTTTGTGGAGGTGCGTCCCATGTCCTTGGGTCGCGGAGAGCCGCACTCACCGCGTCATTTTCATCACTATGCCTTGGATGCCGATGGCTTTAATCGCATATTAAATGAGATGATACCCTATAATGATTGCTATTATCGTAATATGTATAAATACGATTATATCGGTGTCTTTGATATCGATGAGGTCATCATGCCGCTGGGAAATGTCACCAACTGGAATGATCTGATCAAATTGTCGCATCGTGTACCCGACTACGAGAGAGACTCATCCAAATGCAAGGACTGGGTAAGCTTCTGCTTTAGGAACGTCTACTTTCCCCGTTACGTTGAGCGACCCAAGGTCTACAAGCAGCTGCCCAGTTTCTACTATATGTTGCAACATGTGGAACGTGTGGCTGAACACTGTGATCGCTATTCGGCCACCAAGTGTTTACACTCCACAAAATATGCAGTCGGTCTGCATAATCACTTTCCACTTCATCGTGCCGAGACTGGCGAATGTGCCGCCAAATCGGTGCCCATTGAGTTTGCCCAGCTGCATCATTATCGTGAACCCGACAACAAGACCCGTCTGATAAATCCAATCATCGATGATAACATCTGGCGTTTCCAGCCCAAGCTTCAACAACGGGTCTACGGTAAATACAAGAAACTTGGCTTTCTTCCCAACATCCATGATGTGGAGGCTGCCGAAGAGCGACGCATTCAAAACGATGAGCAACAACTTCGCAAGGCTATATCCCCAACATTAAAATAGCCTAACTCAACTAAGTATCTGAAGACATTTGAAGCAAGAGTTAAGTAGTTTTTAGGCTTTTTTTTACAATCATGTCACGAAGTATTGAAGTATCACGTCCTCAAAATTATACACTATATTAATGCTGAACTCATTTCATATAGCCATATCCGTCGCACTAGGGCGTATTTCAGGAATTTAGGTGGCAAAACTCTATAAATCTATAAATCTCACCCGGTGAGAAAAGGAAAATTTTTACCAACAAATATAAGAAATCGTGGAATGGGAAAGGGCGTAAATTTTTAAATTTTAAAACAACTTAAAAAATAAAATTAAATATTTTGGTTTTTGTTATCATTTTCGATAAATTATTAATTTGTTAAAAAAAAAAAAACTTTTTTAAAAAAATAATTTTTTTTTTTGCAGTATCTTAGGTCAATAAGTCACTTTTACCGTTAGCTTGTGCCCATTCTTATGACATTTTTATTTTGTGCTTGAAATTTTTCCTGAAGTGCTCTTAATATATATTTAAAATTTCAGACCGAAATATCAACCAGTTCAATAGCTATATCTCAACCAGTTCAATAGCTAGAGCTTTTTCCCATTAACTACAGCCAAACCTGCCATAGTAAAGCCTTTGAACGTTTCAAATTATAATTGAATAATTATTTGCTCATAAGCATATCATGGTTATGAATTTTAATCTCTTTTTGAATATTGACAGAATCAAAAACAAAAGTCAAATTTGGTGAACTCTACTGGACTCGGTTTTGAAAATCAACATATAGTTGAAAAAGCCCCAAAATTATAGGTTTATAGAAAAAAAATTATTTTTAAATTTTTTTAGTATTTTATTCTTAATATTTTATTCTGTAAACCGACTTATATTTAAAAGTATATAAAAAAAATTATTTTCAAATTTTTTTTCTTTCTTTTTATCAACTTACTTTTAAATGTAAGTCAGTTTACAGAATAAAATAAGTTTGTTGCCAAACCTCACCCCGATTTAAGGATAACATATACTAATCAAAAGTTGCACTTTAAACGCATATTTTCTCCCGTTCAGAAAATTTTCAAAAATTACCTCAACATTGAAAAGCTCCACACGCCACAAAAATATTAAAAAAAATATAAAACTTTCTGTTTAAATTACTAGAACCAATTCTCATCGATATTTTTAATATTTTTGTAAACGGAACATCATCAAATTCGAATATATCGGCTAAACACTATGCTGTTGTATCACCTACATTTCATTTATGTTTCAATTATCGAATTGCAGTTTTAGTTTTTTTTTTTTTTTTAAATAAGTTAGTTTTCTGTCAATAAAAAACTTATGTTAATAGACTATGTGATATTTTTATCTCATAGATAATAGAAAAGACATGTTGCTGTTGTTGTTGAGATCGTTAACTCGGTCAATGACAACTGATTATTTTAAATGTATATGATTTTATGTGCCTAATTAAGAACTTACATGTATGTATCTCAAACGTCCAATAAATTTTATAATATAACTACCTCACCAAAAATATAATTTTATTTATTTTTTGATATAATATCATACCCTTGACTTATGTCTAAAAGACTACATATTTCGCTTTAATTGGTAATAAATTCATACCAATATTTGCTTAATTCCACTCGTCGTTATTTAAACAATTGTCGCTAGCAAAATGTAGAGTCAAAAGTATTGCAAATATATTTGAGATAGGCCTCTTTATACATCTCACATGGAAGTCGCCAGAGTTGGGGAATTGAAAAAAAAGACACCAGAAACCAAACGCAAACACAACTTAGAGGTATAGGAGAGCAGCCCTATTCTTTGCTATCTTTGTGTGTGATTGTGTGATTGTGCATGTGTGCCCCAAAAGAGCGCACAAAAACGCACCTGAGCGCAAATGAATGATGATGTTATACAGTCGCTGCATCCTACCAAAACTCTCACCCGTTTTGCCAACCCTAGACTAGACACAGTGGGACCAATTAGATTAACATCGTGCTACTCATTACTTGTTATCCAATTTAAATACTACGAAATACCTTTCTTTAGTTAAATTCTACTTCATGTATGACCTTGCAACTATTGTAGTTTACTGGACACACAGCAACGAGAGATCCTATACAGAAAATAAAATTATTCTAAAATTCATGTTTAAATTTTTTTGATTTTAGCACTTTTTTTAAAGTATGTATGAGGGTATTATTGTTAAATTAAGATTAAGATTAAGGTTATAAAATATTTGAACATATTTGGAGTAATTTTGCATCATATGTTACGATAAATTATAAAATTTTCATTTGATTTTTAAATTAATTAAAAGTCATCACACCTCGATTCTAGCCTAGAACATTTGCTCAATCTCTTCTTATTTCCGAAAGTATTTGTCATAATAAATGGGTAATTTAGTAGGGCTGTCCTTGTATGTGTGGAAACGAGTAAATTAGCGTAATGCGAAATGCAACAATTCTACACTTTTTAAAAGGCTTATTTGGAAAAATGCTTGTTTTAAAAATTAAACATTGCACCAGAGCTGACAACTCTGTACAAAAAAATTTCCCAACCCTAAAATTAGGCAACATTTTTGTTTGTCATACGAAGCTTACAAATCAATGCTAATTCTGCAAAAACAGTTTCAAATTTTTCTTATACTGGAAAGAACGGCTTTTAAATTGAAACCACTGTAAATTCAATCTATACAAGTAGTTAATTTTCTTTGAAAATTTTTCATAACACTTATGCCGAAAAATATGCAGCATTAAGTCGGACAAGGAATATACGATGGAAAATTCGCAGAAAATTTAAGGGCAATTTATGAAAATCGAATTGAAAATATATGTAAAAACCGGAACAGACCTAAAAGTTTAGGACAAAAATTAATATTTTATTTTATATGCTCCTAATTTGAAGGTCGTCATAGAAAAAAACCGCTAAGAAACTTTATCCCTTATCCGTTTCCTTGATGCTTTCCTCTTCCAACAGTTCTCATTTTTTGCTTCTTTAATGTAACTTACAATTTGAACACACATTTTGAGCGCTAACATGTGGAATTCATCCCACTGTGGGATTCGTTGCTGTGTTTTCTGCCTTTTGGGCAAGTCTCGCATCCTTTGCTGTTGCTGCTTGTTGCATCGTTCTTTGGCTCATATGTTGCAACCTTTCGCTTA
Organism: Drosophila falleni; assembly: GCA_035045575.1. Classification (NCBI taxonomy): domain Eukaryota; kingdom Metazoa; phylum Arthropoda; class Insecta; order Diptera; family Drosophilidae; genus Drosophila; species Drosophila falleni. The sequence goes on along the minus strand of JAWNOV010000113.1, from coordinate 2,592,217 downwards.
AGCAAATTGCCAGCATATACATGTGTGTGCGAGTGTGTGTGTGTGTGTGTGTGTGTATGCTGTGTACTGATGAGTTTGCTGCCTGTGCTCTAGTGCCTTGTACTTGCGGCCAGTAAAAGGCGCTGAGTTATTGTGCTCGTCGTGCAATGGAGGCAGCGACAACAGCTATTCCAAAATAGCAACGTGCAACGCGAAGGTGTTTCCATTCCATCCCAGCTACATACCTACAAATGCGTGTGTGTATATGTGTTGCATTTTTACTTAAAATGCTTTTAACCAAAACATTAAGCAGCTGGTGTCACATTACATCACAACGTAGACTAGCTCTAGTTATATACTAGTTGTAACAAGCCACAACAACAAACAAAACAAGTCGCAAGGGCTATAGTCGAGATCCCGACCATAGAACACCCGGTACTAATTATGGTAAATGTCTTTTATACGGGCCTCATCTCAAAAAAAAAACACAAAAAGGGGGTGTTTAATGATGAATTTAGCAGAAAAAATTAATTTGGTTTATTTTCTAAAAATCATTGAAATTTCCATACAAAATGAACTCTTTTATTGTTTTTTTGTGCAACTTGTCATTATTGTGGACCGTTTACCAACACTAATTTTCTTCGACTTGTCGATTTTATGATCTTTTTACCATCTACATCTAATGGTCTTGTAAATTTATTGTAAAAAATCTCAATAGAAGAATAATATCATGAAAAATTATGAATACATCGGGTCAAAAAGCTCGAGAGCCCTTGGCAGACCAAGTCAGTGTTGGAAAACGGACAATAGTAGTGACAAATTATACAAAACGACCATGCAAAATTTAATTTTGTATGGAAATTTCAAAAAATTTTAAAAACAATAGGGTCGGAGATGCCTACTTCTCCCTGTTAAAAACATTACAACGAATACAATATACCCTTTTACTTATTTTTTAAGTAACGGGTATAAGTAGCAAAAACATTGTCGGCAAGGGGAGCATCATGAAGTAGCAAGTACAAATTTATGGCTTAAATAAGCTTCGCAACTGGTTAAAATGCAGAAGAGAAACCATGTAAGACGGCAACTTCAACTCCACTTGGAAACTTTTATTTAAAGATTATCTAATGCTAAACGGAATTTATACATTTACCTAGGATCGTATTACAGACAAACTCCATCTAAAGTGTTCCAGACAGCTGCACAATAAACCAAGTCAACTCCATAAAGACTTAAGCATTTGATTCCTTCTATATATCTGTTTAAGCTAGTTGACTAGAATTTGATTAGAATTTAGAAATCTGCATTAAGTGTGGGATTTAATTTCAGTGCAGTGATACGTATTCAAACTCAGTTTACAAGATTAATGATAGAGGAACAAAAGCTGAAGAAAACTAGTGGGCCGGTGCTACAGTCGAGCAGACTCTACTGTCGGAGACCCCGTACTTACTATAGCAAAAAATAATTATGTAAAAAATTAAAAAATAATTAGTTAACTTAAATGCATATTCTATCAGATTGGTACCGATGTCTCATAAAACATAAACGATCGGTCGAAAGACTTGACTTTCGACCGATCGGTCCTATTACAGCTATATGATATAATGGTCCGATTTTAACCAACTTTGGACAGGTTATATAAAACCAAGTTTCATGCCTTTTCAATCAGTTTGGTTACGATATCTCAATAAACAAACAAGCTTTTCATACTAAGACTTAGTTTTCGCCCGATCGGTCCAATGACAGCTATATGATATACTGGTCCGATTTGAACCAACATTATACAGGATATATAAATCCAAAATTAATGCATATTCAATCAGTTTGGTTACGATATCTCATAAAACAAAACAGTTTTTCATACTAAGACTTGATTTTCGACCGATTGTTCCTATGGCCGCTATATGATATAGTGGTCCGAGTTTTGTGTCTCTAGCTCTTATAGTCTCTGAAATCCTTTTGTTCATACAGACGTCAGGACATTAATTTACGACTCGGCTATTGATGCTGATCATGAATATATATACTTTATTGGGTCTCCCACGCCTCCTTCTGCCTGTTACGCACATATTCTTTAAAACAAACCCAATAGACCCCTGTACTTTTTTTAAGAACGGGGTCTAAAAATCGGAAAATTATTGCACAAGCGTTTATTGTTCTTCTACCTTCTTGAGCGAAAATGGGGTTTAAAACTATCTTACTTATTTTGTGTCCTTAGCAGATTGCCCAAAAATGTAATTTCAGAAATTGGCATCGCAAAAATAATTAATAAATTCCGTAAATATATTCATTTTTCCTTGGGTTAAATGTGGGCCGTTGAAAGCTGTATGCCTGAAAGTAAAATTTATTATCGACATATTTCAATCTTAATTTGAAATCAGAATCATTTATGTGTAAAATCAAGATTGAGAGGGTACTGTAGAAAAGGGCAAAATATTTCCTTTGACACAAGTATTCCCTTAGCACAAATAATCCCTTAGACCCCGACTGCAGGTCACAAAAAAAGGAATTTTATTTGATGATTTTTTTTGGTACTTTATTCTGGACTTTTTTTGATAAGAGTATGCGTTGAGTTAGGTAAAATGTTGTGAAGTAATCACTTTATTTTTCTGTGTATTTTTTTATGACATTGCAATCTATTTGCACAATATCAATCAAAGCTCTATACGCATTCGAATAATTGTATTTGGATATCGATTATAAAATGCCTGTCGATGTTGTGATGATTTGTCAATGCAGTTTACTCCTTTTATTTAGCTGCAATTATTTAGATACCAAATGTTGACATTGATTTTCATTAAATTGCCATTTGGGTTAAGCCTCAAATTGACTTTTATAACGATGCGAAACGTTCTTTGCTGTTAGGTAATAATACTACATGTGTATATGCTGACCAATGGCCATCAAAGATATTTAACCAATTAAAAACCATTTTCCTTAAATGATTATATATTAAAATTGGTAAAATTAAAGTGCTAGAATGAATGCAAAAAGCAAGCTGAAAATTTGTTTTACCAAATTTCTCTTTGGGTCAGGTCAATTAATCCTGGCATAGACTATTACTATTTAATGTCGAGCTAGTATTATGTGCTTGCTATTGTTCTCCTCGAAGTGCACTGTTATGGCAGAAATTGATTGCTTGTTTATTCAAATTAAATTTTGCATAATAAACTAAACGAAAAATTACCTCAACTTTTGTTTTGTTGCTTTTGCCAGTCATTCGCTTAGAGCACCCAGAACTCATTTGCCTTTAAATTATTGATGAAATCGCTCAGAAAATTGCCCATATATTTATATGCTATATACTGAATGCACTTAAAGTTGACTTCATCAGCAGCAATAACAAAAACAACTTCAAATAGTTTTGCTCACAAATTACAAACATGGCTGTGCGCCGAGGTCCGTTTGGCAATGGACCGGCCACTCCATAAATCACTTTAATACCCGCACTTGATGTTGGGGCCACTGCTCAGAGTAACCTCACAAAGGCCAAGGCCAATGGACAGTGGCATAGGAAGTAAACTGTTCGTAGGATGCCGCTTATGTTGGTACTTTGCCAATCCCGACGAGAACCTGGATGGTGTTGAAAATCTATATTGGAATGTCTGGATTGATTTCGAGTTCACTAGCAACTAGAGATAAATCTTTAACAACTGTCGACTGACGCGGAAAATTCAACTACAGTGGTCGGCATATTTATTTTGACAAAACGTAACGTTAAATTTACTCATAATTTAAACAAACTTTATGAAGATTTTAGCATCAATGAAAAGATCATTTAAATCCAGTTTGAATGGTATAAAATGTTTTTTAAAACCCATTAAGTACCCATTAAATATTTTCTATTTATGTTAATATCTACTTTTTTGACTTAAAATAAAAATGTTTTGATACAAAAAGTTTTTTCAAACAATTTTTATAGTGACTGCAAAAAGACTTTTTCAAAAATCTCTTTGCTTATATTTTTTATGATTTTTTTAATGAGATAATCTCAGAAAAATTTTGTATGAAAAGTGAGAATAAGTGGCTAAAATGGTAATTTTTAGCAATTTTCAAAAATTCATAAAAAACTTAAGCAAAGAGATTTTTGAAAAATTCCTTTTGCAGTCACTTTTAGAATTGTTTGAAGAAACTTTTTGCATCAAAATATTTCTTGTTTAAGCCCGAGAAAAAAAGTTTTTTCAATGGGTACTTAATGGGTTAAGGAAAACTTTGTATCATTCAAACGGGACATTTTGTCAAAATAAATATGCCGACTACTGCATGTTCAGTTTTCCGGGTAAAATATTTTAGTATGACTATATCGAAACAAGTTCTACGAAGCTTAACTTTAACTTGAGCCAGATTTTGAGCTGATCCTGGGATTCACTCTTAGCGACGGTTCGTGTGTACAGGTGTGTGTGCGTGTGTGGCAAGGCCGATTAAGTGTGGGCCAGAAGCGTGTTGTTCTGGTTGTCCAACTGCAAGAGAATCGTCAGCATGATTAATTGATGAAAATCCCTTTTGCCATGCAGGATAATAAATTACAATACACAGGAGCAGGACAACAGACAAGACGGACAAAACGAATGAACGAACGCACGGACACGGACACAGACAGGTAGCATGTGCTTCAAATAGCTAACAGGGACTCACACACACACGCACACACACACGCACACACATCGTTTTATATGAGGTCGTGATGTGTGCGGTGGCCCTGCATTGAATTAAACTACAGCCAGGACGAGTACGTCGACAAGTCCCCGACAAGGAAGGGGACGACGACACGTTGGCTGTTTCCTAAATTAGCTTAATTTCATTTAAAAGCATAGCATGTTGCAGCAACAGCAACAGCAACAGCCATGGCCACGCCCCACACGCCCCACGCCCCCTGCAACAAACAGGCACACGTTGCACACAGCACACGTTGGTCCTTGCCCCATTTACCCTATCATGATTATTATTATTATATTTCTTTAATATATATTACTCGAATATTTAATACTGCACTCCACTCGGTGAATGTTTATAATTCATTAACTTGTTAAATATATTTGCCAGCTTAATTGGCATACTAAAGTTGTTGACTAAGCTCATGAGGTTGCTAAGGCTTTGACGAGAGCTTCGCATTGCTTTGATGTACAAACAGATATGAGATTTTACAAATATATATATATATATATACATAACATACAATAATCATCTGCTGGCACACCTGAGCCAGAGCCAGAGTCAGAGCCAGACTCACAATTAGCCAAAGCATACAAATGAGTACTCGTGTGCAGTTCACTTGCTGCATTTGTTTTGCCTCAGTTGTTGGCCCCTTAAGTGGGCCAACACGCCGCAGTTATACGCAATATATATTCGCACATATATAGCACACACAGTATGTGCTTCTGGCATTTCCGTTTGCTGCTTGCTTCCGTTTTAGTTGCCCCTAAAAGTATGCTTTGAGTTTATTATGTGTGCGGGCAACCGCAGAAATATAGACAAATACAGAGGCATATAGTAGAAGGCTATAGATAATGGATATAGTGGGTAAAATGAAGTTTTATGCATTTGTAATGACTAATAATAAAGTATTTCCACCTACAAATTCAAGTTGGGGATTATTTAAACAGTTTATAACTAGCCAATGGAATATGTTACTGGATTGTATTACAAGCTCCCTTATGTGTTTTTAGGTTTCAGTTTCAAGTAGTACCAGTCAGCTGCTCTCCTGATACAGGTGCAGATAAATAGAAAGATGTGGATTGCTCGCTGAAGCTGAATTTACCCCAATCAACAATTACAGTTCCCAATGGCACCATTGCCTCTTGTTGTATATATTGTATATTGTATATTGCATATTCTTATATCCAAGTATAAATAATTAAGAAGTATAACGAAGAACTTTAGCTGATTCATTAAAAATATAAATTTTTTCTAGTTTTCGACTGTCTTCAATTACTGTCATACCACTATAAAACTAGTGGGCCGGTGCTACAGTCGAGCATACTCGACAGTCGGAGGCCCCGTACTTAATATGGAAAAAACTTATAATGGAAAAAAATTCAATAAAAATTAAGTTAACATAAATGCATATTCTATCAGGTTAATTACGATGTCTCATGAAACATAAAAGATTTTCATACTGAGACTTGATTTTCGCCCGATCGGTTCTATGAGAGCTATATGATATAGTAGTCTGATTTAAACCAACTTTGAACAGGATATATAAAACCAAGTTTTATGCATATTCAATCAGTTTGGTTATGATGTCTCATAAAACAAAAAAGTTTTTCATACTAAGACTTAATTTTCGCCCAATCGGTCCTATGACAGCTATATGTTATAGTGCTCCGATTTGAACGAACTTTGGACAGGATATTTAAAATCAAGTTTAATGCATATTTAATCTGTTTGGTTATGATATCTCATAAAACAAAAAAGTTTTTCATACAAAGACTTATGGCAGCTATATGTTATAGTGCTCCGATTTGAACCAAATTTGGTAAGGATGTATAATATCAGATGAGATGTATATTCTATTAGTTTAGTTTTGATATATTAACGAACAAAAAACTTTTACATACTAAAACTTAACTTTTAATGTATCGTTCCTATGGCAGCTATATGATATAGTGGTCCGATCTAAAAATAAAAACAAACTTGATCTGCCTATGGTATCCAGGAATCTACATACCAAGTTTGAAGTTTCTAGCTCATATGAAATCAGCAATCAACGCGTGCAAACAGACGGACGGACAGACAGACAGACAACTGACCTGGCTTAAAAGATTTGGGTGATCAAGAATATATATATTTTGGGAGGTCTGCCACGTCCCCTTCTGCCTGTAACATATATTCTGCCAAACAAGTTATTCCCATTTTTGGCCATTTTCAATGGGCTAAGGGTATAATAAAAAGCAGAAAATGTGCGCTAAAATTCTAATATTTAAATGCATTTCTCAACATAAAGCTTACAAAAATTATAATCGTCTTTTATGAATTTTTATTTGAATTAACAATGCACACATACATATCAATTTATCTGAGGTAAAACAAAAAATTTTCTGCACTACTTTGTCTGTAGCCTCTTTAGCTTACTGTTTGTCGGTTTTCTAGTTCCCTTTCATTCATATGAAGCAATTGAGTAATAAATGCTTATCTCAGTCATTACGTAGCAAGCGTTTCGGCTGTATGTGAACTTTGGATCCAAATAAAATTCTGAATGTCGTTCGCTTTTGTTTTGTCGCATATCAACTGGTTTCATGACAAAAGCTTGAGCTTTGTATTCAGCTGACTTATGCCTTTGTTCCTCTTAAGATCATGCATGTCACTTATTAGGTACTAAAAGACTGCTTAATTAAAAGAATAATACCAGCTAGACGCTAGACTAATTAAAGCTTAAGCGACTAAGTGCATAACATTTATCACTTGATTATTGGTGTTGATGTTAAGTAATTATACATCGTTTTGTATAGATCTTAAAGATCATAATTAATATACGTCATAAATATATCTTAACCGCAAATGATAATTTATTGACTTATTACACAAAAAATATCCTATCAATTTCATTATGGTATTTTCGGTTATCAATAAAGTTTATCTTTTAAAAAAGTAGGAAGCAAACTTGCTTAATTATGATTATAAACATTTCGAATAATAGTTGCTGTCAACATAATAATCATCTAAAGTCGATTTTGTTCCACTGTGTGCTTTTCATTTATGACTTAACAGGTTTCCAATTATGTTTCAGCAAAATGTAAAATAGTTCATAATTTATATTAAAATGTGATCTTTCAACACTACACTTTGTACTTCCATTTGATTTTTTTATAGTTCTTGACGGTTGTATTACAAATCGTATTTTAAAATACCTATGTTATATATATCCACATATATATGTTTATAAACTACATGGGCTATATGCATAAAAATAACATTTACAAGAGTTATAACGAAACCGTGGAGCAGGTGATCCACATTACCGTTAAACGATCCGAGTTGCTCTTGAAAATCCCCATAAATGAAAATTCCGCAAACGCTGCAATCGAATCGAGGCCGTTGTTGTTGTACCTGCTCATTGTTATTGTTGTCATTCTTTTTATTTTATACTTTTGACTGTTATCAGTTTTAAAGCATTCCGACTCTGGTGACACTGTTACTAAACGGACGGACAAATACATCGATAGTGCAATAAGCGTATAAATAAACATTTAAGGCAAATTCAGATAAGATTGACGAACAATGTACGAACGTACGTTTTTATGTATGTGGATAGCTTACTTATACATTATATACACGTACTCATATCGTTATCGAAATTTAACAACGATCGCATGAGTACGAATATCTTTATACTCAAACATAAGTACATTTTAAATATGGGTACTCGATTGATCGACTTTTTGCTGTAAACCATTCATTTTCCAAGCAGCAAGACAATTTCTGCCCTTTGCACATTCGCAGCCCATATGGGATCCACGTAAATGATGTCACACCGCCAATGAGTATAAAGGTGTGCGGATTGTCACCACCGAGCCATCGATGATGCACAGTGGTTGAACATCGACTTTATCTCAAGTGTTACCCACTTTGTGTCAATTCTGCAAATAAAGCACATACTTTAATAAAAAGTGAAATTTATTTACTCAAACTGATTATAAATATAAGAAATTTAATTTAAATGACAAGATTTTCTTTTTTGGTTTATGAAATATATTTTCTAAATTCGATATATTTCTAAACTCTTATAATATGATTTATTATATATTGTATAAGTAATCAACAGATTTGAAATATTTCATAAGCTACATACAGTCCCACTTCCCTTGCTCGAATCACCATTATCTAATACAAATGTTCGACTTATGAAGACTTTGAAATGTGGAATTTTTTTAAAGTTTATTTAAAGATACTACAAATTCATTCAAGTTAAATAGTGATCTTTTTAAATTTATATTTAACATGTAGGGCTTTTAAGATAACTTAACATAAAAAAATTCACTAGTGACTAAGAACTCACACATACAAACTCATATAACTCATGTATACACTTTGATTGCTGATACACCGTAAAACCACCGCGGAATGAACAGCTCCATAAAAAAAAAAACAGCCAAAAATTTAAAGCTTCTTAAAGATTAACAGAACTTATTAGATCGGAAATAAGGTTCTGATAAATATTTTTTTATGTTATACAAAAAAGGCTTATAGTTTGTTTAAGGCCATATCTAAGCTAGTCTGTAACAGAAGCATAAAACAGAAACAAAAATAAAAGGCAATTTATTGGTGATTTCTTCGAAAAATTTGAATTACAGAAGCACGTGCTAATATTTTTGTTCAAGTTATGGTGAAATTCAACTTATGGAAGTTCGAGTTACGGAAGCAAAATTATTTGTAATTTACTCAGTAAACGATATTGCCACACAATTTTGATCGAGCTAGAGAAAATTCAAGTTATAAAGCTATATTTCACTTTCAATTATTTTCGATTTACGGTTTACTGACATTACTTATTTATGCACACAGTGGATCAGCAAATTTACTTTAAAACATTAACAACATTAACTGTAGTCAAGCTCCTGACCATAGGATACATATGTACATTCCATCGAACACAATATAGCCTTTTACTATACATATTTTGTAGGTAACGGGTATAAAAATACATGCTTCTATTTACATATATACAATATTGACAAAATAATGCCATTTCTTTTTCTGATAAGCAGCATTCGTCTATGACCTGATAACATTGTCAATCAGCTAGTTGGAATCCAATTTTCATATAATGTGTACCACTGTGCAGCACTGTGCTGTCAAGTCGCACTTGCTGGCTGCTCATTCGCTCATTCAATTGCAGCAACGCGCACTGAACGGGCACGGAAGCCGCAGAAATACGAGATAGAAAAATAAAGAAAATATATATTTTAATTGATCGCATAATCGACTCGACTTGATACGACGATTCGTTTCGATTGGATTTGTCTCGATTTTCCATAGAGGCCATAATGAACAAATACGTCTTGCTGGCTGTATGCCTGTTGGCAGCCCTGGGCGCCTTACTGCTGGAAGTGCGTGCCAGCCCTGCCAATCCGCCCCAGTTCAGCGCCAGTCAACTGGACAGTGTTTCGGCTCAGTTCTTGCCACCAGAGTTTCGCAACACAAACGTGAGCATGGGTAAGTTTTTGGAGAGGATCATGCCATGACATAATCATTGATAAAATACTGATTTTACAGATGATATTAAGCGTGTGTATCGGGAGAAATGCAAGAAGGTGACGGGATCTGATAATTCAACGCTGTACAAGGATATTGAGAAAGCTGCCGCCACATTGGGCTCCTGTCTAAGTGAATTGGCCAATATGACGGCTCTGCAGGAGGAAATGGATGTCGCAACTGCCAATAATGAACTCGACACCGTATTCCACAAGTACTGCAAGCGTGCACCCGAGGCGGAGGATTGCCTGCGGGCATTTAAAGACAAGCTGAAGCCCTGTCTAACCAAAGAGGAGCAGCGTCAACAGGCCACCATGATGCGACTGGCTGCCTCGCTGCTTCAATTCGCCTGCTCCCGTGGCGGAGATCAGCTGGTGCTATTTGTTGCCCAACAGGGACCCGAGTGCTTGGAGGCCAACAAGGAGAGCATCAGTCACTGTTTCAACAAGTCATTCCATCAGTATATGCCCAAGGATGGTGAATTTTCCGATTTAATGAGCCGCCCCGAATTCCTCTTCTCGCCCACACACTGCGTCGATCTGCAGAGCTTTGAGGGCTGTGTGGTTCACCATTTGGAACAATGCTCGGACGTCACGCCCGCCAACATCGTCCAGTCGATCTTCCGGTTTGTGAAGAACGAGACCGAATGTCAGGCCTGGATGGATGCCCGTGCCAACGAGCGTCCCATTCTGCTCGCCGCCAGGGGCAACAGCACTCGCGGTGGCGCCTCAACACTTGCCACAACACTCACTGGCACCTTGGCACTCGCAATGGGCGCTTACATTCTACACCATTAGGCAAATCATACTCATAAGTTCGTTGGCTACAATGATTCAAATGTTACATTCGTATTTCCATTTTCATTTTCAATTTTTTTTATTATTAAATTTTTTTTTCTTCTGCGATAATTGAAGTAGTGATAACATTTCCTGCATATATATATGTTAAGTGTGTATGTATTTTACTTCGATTTTTTTTTTTGTTGAAATATGTGCGGTACTTTGTAATTTAATGACTACTCTATTTATTGCTAATAATAAACAAATGATTACAATACAAATGTGTTTTCCAAATACTGTTAAAACTGATTAAGCAAATTCTGTGATATAACACTTAATCATACTGTTTTTATTTGCTTAGTGACTTAAAACACATACGCCTAACATATCTTAAAATTGTCATATACATTTGTATGTATATTCACTTCGCTTAGTTGTTTCTTATCTCATTCGTTTTCTCCAATTTCTTCTTTATTGAATACGAAAGTCCAAAATTCTCAGCGAGGTGCGATGATGATTCAGTCTATGTGTGTTAAGCAATATTATATTTATGTATGTCGGGTTCGACAAGTGTGAATGACAACAGATAAGGCGGCCCAGTAATAAGACATGGGCCATTGAGCCATAACATATACAAAATCATTGCATACTTTTAAGCTGAGCTCCAAATTCCAATTGCAAAAACTGGTTGAAATACATATGACCAGCGCCACAATTTCTTTTCAGCAACATATTTTTTTTTTAGACAATAAACAATTCGAATATAATGCCTTTTAAAAACATATTTAAATTGACAACTCCAGTGTCAAAAATGTTATTAAAATAACCTTAATGTTACAACAATAAAAACTTATAATGTGACAATTAACTCGTTACCCAAAAATGGGTACTATTAGATTCCCGCCAGATTATGGTACTCCATTTAAACACTTTTATCTCCGAGACTATAACAGTGACAATACTCTAAGATTTAATTATAGATCTTAGATCAAATATCTTAGACTTCTTTGACTTTTTTAATGCCATTTTATCCGCATATTGCCTGAATTTAACAATAACATTCATACATACATTACAAATACGTGCTAAAGTTAAGAATTTTAAATTTTAATTTTATAATGGTTTGTTATTACTAAAATTGTAAAATTGATTAAAGGTCCCCCAAATGAATACCTATTTTGTTAGCTTTTATGCAAAACAAAACATAAATTATTTTACCCATATTTGGAGATGTTCGATTGATAGCAAACGGAGACTGTTAAGTCTCTCTTGTCCAATTGATGATCGTTAGTGGTTCAAATTTATTTGAAGTTTGCTTAATAAACGATATGCTAATACTGATGTGACAAAGTTCATTCTATGATTTAAAGTTCAACTCCTCATCTTATTTTCAAGTTCAAACTCTATTTAAAATATTTCAAAATTTCAAATTTTTGGCGCCCCTAATATCTTATCTTGTTTTTAAAAACATTTCTCGTTAAAATCTCTAGAGACTTCTGGAACACACCCTATATAAGGCTTTAGAAAATTGCATTTTAAGCGAAAAATCTATATTATACATTTTGTAAAAAAATCGGCAAAGCAATATACCCAATCGCATTATGCTGTCACTACAGGGTATCTGTCACATTCCAAATATATACAGTAATCAAACTGCTCAGATACGAAATGTATATAGGTAGAGTTTAGTAGCATGTTTTTATGGAGTCATCAGTGAACAGAACAAGGGAAAAACACAAAAATACTTGTTGAAGTGCAGATAAATGAGAACTGTTTCATATTTTGAGGTTCGGCTTGTTTTGACGCCCAGAATTGCTATAACTGTATCATTTCCACTGTAATAAATAAGCCACCCTTTTTCTTCAAAAATTAATAATTTAAATGCTTAATATTTATTTCAGAAGTGCCATTTATAAATATTTCATCGATAGTTGTGCATTTTAAATATTTTTTGTAACTTTAAAACAGCAGCATATTTGACTAGTGAAATATCGTAATTTTTTGAAGTGTTTTCAAATTAATTGTTACAAAAAAACTTTACTTCATGTCAGGTTTAAGCACATATTTCCATTAAGTATAATTAATAAATTATTACGTAAATATATGTAGCATAGTGTATAGAAAAGGACTTACTGTTGTGTATATTTTTCAAACATACGATTAAAATGCACTTAGGTTGATTTATTTAAAAGCTATGCAAAAAAAAATTATATTTGTATGTCGATATTAGTTGTTTGAGTTTATCCTATTTATAAATACAAAAATTAATATTTATTTATTTTACTCATAATTCTTACAAATACTTACGATATCAATAAATAATGTCTGTACAATATAAAAAGCAAAAAAAAAGATGATTTATTTTCTAATTATTTCTACGCATTTGACAACTGCGCCTGCTGCAGCATTTGCAGTTGCTCCTGTGCCTGTTCCTGCTCCGACTCGTGATCCTGCAACTCCTCAAGCATTCCCTGATCCTCAGTATCGGCACTTTGGCCCTGCACATCATCGAGATGCATCCAAACCTTCTCCACAGCCGTTCGCAACTCGGGGGCATACTTCCAGGCGTTGCGATCCTCAACCAACTCGGTATAATTATATTTGTTATCCGGCTCCCGATAATGCTGCATTTGGGCGTACTGGACGTCAATGGTACGCGGTTGGCAGCCACCTTTGAGCCACTTCAGTGTGAAGTGATTATGCAGCGTCTCCGAGAAGCGAGTGTTGTGAAAGCACTTTGTTGCACGATTGGGCAGCGAGTAGTTCTGATGCCGCATCGTATGCTGCAGCACATAGAGCTCATCGGCCTCCAGCTGCTCGTGATTGAGGGCCTCTGGCACCACCTTGGTGAAGTAGGTGTTAATGAAGCACAGTGAGACGAATCCATTGGGACAATTCTTCAAGGTCAACGCCTGATCTGTGTCAAGGATCTCCTGCCAGGTGCGTAAAGCGCCAAGTGGCATTATCACCTCATCGATGTCCGCATTGAGGAGATAGTCATGCCGATACATGTTTCGATAGAAGCAATCATTATAGGGTATCAGCTCGTTGAGTCGCTTAATCAGTCGCCTTTGCTGGATGAGCATGTGCTGATATTGTCGCAGCCTGGGCATGCCATTAGCCATGGTCAAGGGACGCAACTCCAGGTAACCAGTGCGTTGATAATAATTCAAAACCCGCTGCACCGCCGGATGTACATCATACATATAGGCATAAATACGGGATGCACCGAGCAGACGCTGCAGCTCGAACCACTCGATAAGACGTGCCGATAGATCAATGTAGGGGAAATCGAATCCCTTAACGCAAACACCAAAGCTAAACTGACGTCTCGACGTTGTTGTATTCGACGGATCGTGGTTACTGATCGTATTATTGGGCTTTTCGTAGTGAATGCGCAGTGAATTTGTAGCATGCTCACAAGGGCTGCTCACCAGTGAGACGGTGCTCGGTGTTTTCAGAAAGACATTTGGAGGCAGTGCATCGGGTACGGGGCAACTTAATAAATGTGGATAGCTAAGCAGTGGCTTGTAGCCCCAACTTTTGATCCATACACTCACAAAGTTGCTAATCTGTACCGTAATTGGCTTGTTATGACCCTCATACCACAAGTGACAGTGGGTAACCGGAAATGGCGCTCCAATTTGATTAGCCGTGGCCAGAATACGCACCACGCCCCTCGACTTAATGCCCGTACGCATATCCACGTAGGCGGAATACAGTCGAAATGTAACGTTGGCATTATTGAATGTCTGCCAGTAAATATTGTGTAGCTGCAGATCCAATGGATCGGGATATTTAGCACAATTGTTGTTCATGGCATACTTGCCTGGCTTAGCATAACGATACCAAAACCCATAATCCACCTCGGGTAGCTCATTTTCTAATTGCATCACCAGCTCCTCATCAACGGGCTCCTCCACTGTTTGCACTGGTGGCGGTGTCGCCTTTCCCACCTGTATTGGTGTTTCATTTGCTGGCTTTGGTGGTTCGAGCTCCTGTGCCTCCAACTGCCGCTGCCTTGCATCCTGTAACTTCAACTCTTGGAGTTCCAAGTCCGAACTGTGCAAAGAACTGAACAGCAACAAGAACGCAAATGTCACTAGCAATGCCAGTAGCGTTAGCTTGACGAAGTTACCTCTACCTCTCGTTGACATTGCGACAAAACTAATCGCTCCAATCATGCTGCTAGAAACCGACGAGCTGGGATTCGTATGCCTTATCTATATACATGTATATGAACAAACGGGCATACATATATTTATGTGAGTGTACACGTATATATATATCAATGGTAGCACAAAGCTATACCCTCGCCGCACCGTCTACTCGTACCATAGACGTATGTGGCCCGAACTTTTATCAGCTGTATTGATGTTGTCGTTCATTAGTTGGCTAATTAGACTGTTCGCCCAGAAATTATTTACACTCGAAAAAATACCAATTATTGCTAAAGGATCATGAATCTATGAATCCAATGTGTGTAAAATAGTGAAGATCCTTTTGGCATTTTTAGACCATAAAGTTCACGGATAAATTTGCATATTCGGGTTTATAGTATTAAGGAAATAATTTTTAATTAAGTTAAAATTGGTTTTCGAAATGACAAATTTAAAGAAAAATAAAGGATCATGAATCTATGAATCCAATGTGTGTAAAATAGTGAAGATCCTTTTGGCATTTTAAGACCATAAAGTTCACGAATAAATTTGCATATGTAACATAGGAGTATAGTATTAAGGAAATTATTTTTAAGTAGGTTAAAATTGGTTTTCGAAATGAAAAATTTATAAAATCTCACCGTATAATCGCCCTAGTCGATTTTCACACTAAAATATAGAAAATCGACCTGGAATAGGCGCCAAAAGTGACTGGACGTCAATTTTAGAAAAAAAATTTCTAAGTATCTAGAAATTATTTTCTAAAATTGTGAGAAAATTATAAAAATTATAAAATTATACAAGTTTTTCTACATTTTAAGGCGATGCTCCCTCAATATAGAATTGATTTTTCATAAAATTGAAACGAATATTCTAAAATTACAGAAGTTTTTTTTTCTAAATATTAAGGTGATTCGCCCTAAATAATAGAAAATTTGTCTAAACACTGATAAAAAATTAAGTAAAAACAAATTTCAAATTTATTTTTTATTTTATTTTGTTTTTTTTTTATTTGAGCAACCGATCAAAGGCAATTTTCATAAATTGTAGAAAACTTTTGGATTTTGGAAAAATTTACCCTAAAACATTTATTTTAGGGTGATGCTTTTCAATTTGAAGAGAAATGTTTCTCATAAATTTAATTAAATTAATTTTTAATTTATTAATTTAATTTAATTTAATTTTATGGTGATTTTCTTGAATATGGAAAATAAATTTTTTGAGTGCAATTGCACAATATCAAATGCATAACATAATATCATAACAACAGATGTTGAGGTATTCACATGTCGTTGTATCGTTGTAAATTTATTACGAATAGTTTAATAGACCAACTAAGTGATCCACACAGATCTTTCTTAAAAAAAATGTTATCACAAGTTTTTGTTGATTAAAATTATGCTTTTTATATAATTAATTAGTTTATTTTTATTATGTTTCAAGCTCAAAAATTAAATAAATATTAAACATATTTAGGTAAGAATATTAGGTATTTATCTTTTATCTTCATAGATTTATCATTAAAACTACAATTATAATGATCTTTATCAGAATAAAAACTTACTGAGCTTTGATAATATTAAGCATACATTCCAATATCAATGAGCTCAAGTTTTCTTATCTTTTTATGATCGACTTATTAATGAGGCCAACAAATTCAATGTGTTATATAAACTATCAGATAAAAAAGATTTAGTTCCTACAATAATTCAATAACGCTATGTGATAGATTATTGATAGATATTATTATATAAGCGCTTAAACAGTTGTCTTGACTTTATATTGTCCAATTTGACCCATTTACCAGTGACGTGAAACATTGTGATATACTGTAGCTAAGACATAATCTTCTGGGAACCGTAGCTATGTATGACTTTATTTCGAAATCGAAAAATTGTCCTTTAGTTTGATAATGTAATAAAAAAGTTAAATCTTTAATATCAAAGGTTTTAATGTACCCCAGTTTTTCTTAGTGTAGTTGGCTGCCAATATTCCAATCAGAATACCTTCATATCTTCGTAAAAGCGAGCGTCAGATTCAATTCGGTACACTCTTTACATGTGTATGGTATATAAAGTTTTTTTTTTTTTGTTGATTAAGTTTCATTTTAATCATTGGCATTATCACTTGAATGATTATTTAAAGAAAATAAAATTTCCCATTCGTTGTCTTATATTATGCTTATCAAATTTATAGTTACATATACCAATAAATATGCCATTTAAATATAATGATTATTCGATAAGTTGAATGTCGGGGTAAAATAATGAGTACGTATACCGGAAAGTTTTTTTTATCTATTATAGCCCAGCGATTCACAACATGTAATAAATCGCAGAAAGACTTTTATCAAACCGATCGATTATAATAATTTTTTCACTGCTAAGTATAAGCATATTTATTTTAAATACCCTACATTTATTAACAAAATACCAAATCAATCATTTACTTATTTTCCTTACAAAAATATGTCAATATGATGAAGAGTTTTTTATAAAAGTCTGTCATAAGATTATATAGAAAATCAATCAAAATAGAGCACTGAAACCATATTTAAATAAGTGTGAAAAAGTGTTGAAAACCTTATGTATAATCTGAGCTAGCTATGGAATTAAAACGACCCCATTTTTTATAGGAAGCCTGAGAAATGGCTAATTGTTTTTTGTTCTAATTAGTAGATAAGTTATGTATGAGTACTGTGGGCAAGGTGCACTATGGACATGCCATTGCTTTTAAAATGTATCTGAAACAAGTACTGTTGTTTACGCTACTATAAATAGCTTGCAGTTGAGCTTGGGAGCTTTGAAGTGTTCTGTCTTTGTTAGAATTGTTATTACAAACTTTTGCTGCATATGACAAGCGAACTTGTTCTACCAACTATATCGCTTAAATTATTGCAATCAATTGCAAAGTAATAATTTAAATCAACTACTCTAATAAACCAAAAATTTAGCATCGATAAAGCCGATTGATAAGCTTGAATATTAAGTAAACGGCTATACAATCTATAGATAAGATTGTACCATTTTCCACTAATTTTCTCTCTCTCTCTCTCTCTTCATCACTTTTACTCTGCCATTTCTTACACCTTTTTTAACACACTGTCTTTATGCCTTACCTTTCTTTTTTACTCCCCCGTGCTAACAAAGCATAACTTTAAAACCTAATCTCTGTAAAAATTGCGTCCTAAAACTATAAAAGTTCCATTTGGTTGAACTAGAACCCGGATCAGAGTATGCTCGTACCTATATCACTAATTGTTATAAATATTATAAAATGCAGTCGTTAATATAGTATAATGAACTTATTAAAGACATTTATTGAGGTCATATTAAGAAGTATTTGAACATTTTATTCTAAATATATAATTGATTCAATATAAAGATAAACGTAAGAGAACTGAAAGCTTTAGTTAGTGCACAGGGTATCTCCGATTCGTTCAACTAATCTACCTATTACGGTACATACTCTTTAGCTTGTTGTATTTTATATTATTATAACTTTGCGCTGCCCTATTTTTGCAAGTAATTTAAAAATAATTTGATGTTGTTGCTGCTCTTGGGTTGGCTGAGGGCATTTGCTTCAGTGCGCGTTGGGTTTTGGATTCTGGTTTGGGGCTTGAGTGTTTTGCTGGTCCGAAGTTTGCTTTATTGACATTGTCACCAAAGCTTGTGACAATGAGTCTGCACACCTGCAAGACGACCACGGGGTTGAGCGGGGGCGATGCAAAGGATGTCAACGAGAGGATAATAAAATTGTGAAACAACTTTTTAATGAGAAACATTTTTTGCACATTGCGCTGCCACTTACAGCACTACGGAGAGTAGAGGGTCGAAAACGCGTGTTGGTAGATTGTTGTAGCTTCCACCGTTCAACGGTTGCTGCAACTGAGGATGATGATGTTGTCGCCACCGGCTGACATGGTCCAGTTATAGTCAAGTTAAGTGAGGTGAAGCAAAGACGCGAAAATCACTTCATGGTGCGGTAATGGCTTGAGTGCTCATATACTTGTTATTTAACATCTTAAACTATATATCTTAGAACCTGTATCGTACGATATCAGTATCAGTGAGCTATTTAGAATATCACTTAAAACTAAAAGCCACAATCAAATTTGTCAGATAGAGTAAAAGATATTTATTTTTTTTTTTTTTCACTTTTAGTTACTTTAACAGAAAAATATAACAAAACTTTTCTTTATGGATAATTTTTGCACTTTCACCATGATTCAAATTTATGATTTTAATAATTTTGCTCTTAAATTATTTATTATTTTTGAGCATAAAAATAAAACTTAAAAAATAATCATTATTTTTGAAAAAAACAGATAAAATAATGGTTATTTCTTGAGTTTTATTATTTTAATTATTTACTGAGTCCAGGAATATTTAGAGATTTTATACATATTCCTTATAAAAAGTCAAAATAACAACTTGAGTTTTATTGTTGATCAAAAAAAATAATACTCAAGAAGTAGTCACTATTTTATGATTTTTATTTCTTGTGCTCAAAAATAATGATTAATTGTTGAATTTTATGATAAAACTTTTAATGATTACAGACCCTGATATTTATTTCATAATCTCTGGATCAGGGGTGCTCAAAGCTGCCTTATGGATGTGCCCGCATTAATACACTGGAAAAAAATGGAAACATGTTTCTTCAAGTGAACAATTTAAATAAGTTTTTCGTTTTGAGTGTATACGAAACAATAAGGCAACAACAAGTTACATTCATGCAACAACAAAGTCTATGAAATTGTTGTTGCTGAGCTCGGCGACATGTCAGAAAATGAAAAGAAAGAGAGCGTATGCGTAAAATTATTTTTGTTATAAGAGGATCGAAAGGGGCGGAAAACGAAAAGTCAAAAATTGTTTGTGTAATTTGTCAATGTGCACTAGCAGCCTACTAAGTAAGTAAGTTCACAGATTTCCATATTATATGTGCACAATAAAAACAAATGTGCGTTATGTGTATAGGCATTGAGCACCCCTGCTTTGGATCATCAAAAGATAAGCAATTTCTCGTAACTGATGCTACAAAATTTAATTATATTTATATATTTTTTGTTATTATAAAATCGAAAGTGAAATCCAGAACAGAACTCATTATTATATGCTTGATTGTTTAGGTTTGAAAAGTCCACTGACTGACTGACTGAGACCACTGACCTTCGGATGATAAATGATAATAGCTGCAGATATGAGTACTCATATTTCAAGTGTCATTTCAGTGGTAATCGCTTATCATATTTAATTACTTTTTGATATGGTCGTAATCTGAAGAGCAGCCAATTGTTACATATATGTATATGTTCAAACATAAGAATACCTTCTCAGCTGTTTGCTCTTGCTATCAACCTATTATTAAATCGAATTATATATGATGTTACTAATTTGAAATTGTTAAGTCTTCTCTTTAAAACATTGATTGTTTTTGTGTCAATTTTCTGACAATAAATCTTAAACAAATTAGAAACTCAAAATGTCACTAAGAGATCATAACTTTTTTTATACGATTGGTTTTATTAATAAAAGGAGTTACACAATTTCTTCAAAGATATATCAGCTACATTATATAATATCGTGCATGATTGTATATTGAGACACCAATCTTGGTATGTAGGCTCCTATATATTGCAAGCAGATCAATTTTGTTTCAGAATTCGGCCACGCCCCCTTTACCGCCCAAAAATCGGCACGGAAAATTTCATATCCAAATTATGAGAACAATTTATGAAATCAAGCTTTAGTATGAAATTTTTTTTTGTTCTTTAAGAAATCTTAACAAAACTGATAGAATATGTATATAAATTAGTATTCTAAGTCCTGAGCGAAATTGGTTCAAATCGGCTTACTAAATCATTGAACCGATCGGGCGAAAATTGAGTTATAGTATGAAAAACTATTCTGTTTTATGAGATATATGATAACTAAACTGATAGAATACGCCTTTAAGTTGGTCTAAAACATTTCGACCGAAGTTGGTTCAAATTGCTCTACTGTATCATATAGCTGCCATAGGACCGATCGGGTGAAAATCAAATTTTAGTATAAAAAACTTTTTGTTTTATGAGATTTCGTTTATGCATTTAATTATACAGTCGAGTAAACTACAATTTTTTAAATTTTTTCTAGCCTCCTTCTGCCTGATACATACATTTTGCCAAGCACTATATACCCTTTTCTACCAATATTTAATGGGCACAGGGTATACAATAAATAGCTTAAGATACTTGTAAAAATTTATCTTGTTATGCCGGCTAGTACATCTTGTAGCTCTTAGCTTTGACAATTTGAGGTTTGTAATGAATTAGCGACATACTATCTCAATTATGAGGCGACAACTTTAATTTACTATCTTTTAAAAAATTGTACAATTTAATTATAAACTTACTTGTATCAACGATTTGAAAATAAATAAATAAAAGTTATAAAATTAATTTCTTCAAGCCAATGAGAAGTTTAGTCGGATTGTAAACTTTGGCAATCGGTGTTGTAGATAAGTTGCAAGACCGTAAGCACAAGGAGGCACAGTGATAGGGAAAGGGTACACTTGTTGCTGCTGCTGATGAGCAGCTTTTCATTAGCAACAGCCACAATCGATTTTAGAGCCATGCAAAGTGCACGCAACAAAAACAACTACAACTACAATTTCAAGTTGCCAGTTGAGAGAAGATAAACTTTTTTTTTGTGCCAGACGATTGACGTGGCCCATTGCCACGCCCAAGACTCAGTTCACAGTTCTCAGTTCTCAGTCGTCTGTCGGAGCTTATGGGCAACAGTCGGGGCTACAATTAACTATGAAAATTTTACGCCGCACTGTAAAACTGCAAACTTTTTGCCTTAATTGCCCAGAAAAGTAACACAAATGAAACGCATCGACGCTTAATTACTTTTGCTAAATGGCACGGACGTTGCCGTCGACTGCGTTAGGTAAACAGTGAGTGAGTGAGAAGAAACGCTGCACTCTCTATTCTTTGCATTCCTCTCTCTTACTTGCCTACATCCTTCTGGTTGTGTCTAGCTGAGTTCTAAGGGCCAACTTTGCTGCATGCGGGCGTAAAAGGTTGGCAAGAGGTAGAGGTTGGGCTTTTGGCATGCTTCGAATTTGCAGCATGGCAATTTACTGCATTCACTTCATAGCATTGGCTTAGGCTGCTTTCTCTTTATACACTTTTGCCATGAATGTTTCAGAGTCCACGCAGAAATTAGAAAGACAGTCAACTATTTTTTATTCTATAACAATCTTAAAGTACAATCGTATTCTTTTAAGTCTTTCATTATTAAAGATGCCAGACTTGAACTTATTTTTATGGCGGATAAATTTTTAATAAAAAATGATGTTAAAATATATATGTTAAATACCTTCTAAAGAAAATCATTTTTGGCCTATTTCCACGACAGCACATTTGGCTCATCCGACGTCATTTTCATCATCTGGCCCGAATGTGGACTTCATTTCAGTACAAAATCCGGATGATCATTTTGGCTCATCCATAATGAATGAGCCGATTTTTTGCCATACGCCCCTGCGAGTTTTAGTATTTTTTTATCGAACACGCGATGTTTATCGATAATTTTGTGAAAAAAAGCAATTATCACTTTAACCAGCTGTTTTCTTCAATAAAAAAAATTTGCACGAATTATAATTGCTAATAAAATAAATGGCCAAGTCGCTAAAGAATGTAGCTTAAGATTTTTTTTTCAATTATGATGGATCCTTGGGTCTGTAACTTAGAAAATGAGAGAAAAAGACAGAGCGAGAGATAGATTGTAAGAGCGATGACAGTTCGTTAGGAGAAATATGAAAAGTGAGTTGTTCCTTTATTTGGACTTGAGACTGATTGCTGCCAGCATGAGAGAGAGCTCCAGCACGATTTGACTTTTGTCGACGTCACAAATTGAGAAGTTAGCCCAGCTCTTTCCAGGCAGTGTTGGCTGGCAAACTTGGCCAAAAACTTGTCTGCCACTTGGGTGCAAGTTTTTGATTAAAAGCCTGATGCAAAAACACCATACACGCAGTGCGGCAAACTTTTCTACCACTCACAGTCAGGAAAATTGTTAATTGAATGCATTTTCGGGGTGCGCAATGCTTGCCTTTTACTGAAATGAGCTGTTCATCTGCTGACTTGATGTTGGAAACTGGTAACAGTTGGAATCAGTACACAAAATAACACAACCATATACGAGTACACCTATTTCATCGAATTATCAAATGATGTTTTATAATTTAAGTTTTTTTTTTAATTTTAATATCTTCAAGATTTTGTATTTTCATGGTTTTAGTTTGACCTTAGTCAACAGTTCTTAGTTGACTCCCAATAAGTAAATAAATAAATAAAACTGTTCATTTATCAATAATAAGAAATAATAATTATTAGTCGGCATGACATAATATTTACTTTATATATTTTTAATAGTAGATATAGTTAAGAAAATGACAGCATCACGTATTAGGCCGATAAAACAAGGCCCCGAAGGGGAAAATGAATTAAGAACCTAAAAGAGAAAATGAAATAAGGCCCCAAAATTGGAGTTTAATTAAATAAAGATTTGCATGAATCTTTTAACAAGTTTTATGCAATAAATACAGTTATTTAATAAACTATCTATCACATAACTAGAACTACAGTTTCTGTCCGAAATTGGTGCAAGTCGGTCCACTCTATAATATAGCTACCATAGGACCGATCGGACTAAATTCACGTTTTAGTATGAAACACTTTTATTATGAGATATATTTATACTTGACCGAACTTGGATCAAATCGCTCTACTGTATCATATAGCTGTCATAGGACCGATAAAAACACTTTTTTTTTTATAAGATATCGTAAGTATAATTGATAGTATATGCACTTAACTTGGGGTTATACAGTCGAGTATATAAATATTTTTTTAATCAGCATTTAAAATGTGCCTATAAATCGGAATAAATTAAATAAATTTGCAGAAAGTAGCAGATATTTTAACAGGATCAAAAATAAATTCAGGTATGGGTAGAAAAAAATAGTAATTTTTGCACGCTCCTGACTATCGATAGGTAAAATATTTGAACACTGGAATAAATATTGATGGGGTGTTAGTATGCCAAAAGTAATTATTATCGGCAAAATTTACATTTATAATATTGAAATTATTGCTTGCCAGTTAAGCAGAACCGACCACTGTGCCTATATTGGAATACGAGACATCCTGTCTTCTTGCATTGGTTCTGGCATTTTTAATTCATAAAGGGATTTGCTAAGAATAGGTAAGTTGAAAAGCGGCATTGTTGTGAAAAGCTCTGCGCCAATTTAGTTGTTGCATTTCACCTGCTGCATACAGCCTGTTGCAAGTTGCAAGTTGCACTTAAAAAGCTTCAGCTGCATATCTCAAATATATGTACATACATACACATGAAAAGGAAGACCTTAAAAGATGCTCTTAAGCTTTAAAAGGCATTCATGTGCAACTGACACCGCCCCCAGTCCGAGTTCTAACTGGGCGTGGCAACTTTTCACTTGAATGAAGTGCAAGCCAAAAAGGAAAAGACCGAAAATAAAAGCAAAAGCAACTGCAACTGCAGATTTTCTATAAAAGCCGAGGCTAACGAGATTTGATGAATTGCAAGTCTTTGTGAATGGAAACTGCAGGAAAACTGTGCGTAAAGAGCATCTTGCCCCTCAACCATTGCACCTCCAAAACCCGCCAAATCCCTAAAGAAAAGACCCCATTAAGTGGTTTAAGCCAAAGGAAAAAAAAAAAAATGCACACTACAAGCAACATCAGCGAAGAATGCAGTTAACGTAAAAGGCGCCCAAAGAGCTGAAACCAACTCCCACGCCAATAACAGCTCCAGCCCAGAACCAGAAAAACTGACAGACAAACAGACAAAACACTCAGAGAACTGAACTGGATGGCAAACGCACGTGGAGATGAGTACAAATCATCTTGACGAATTACTTGGCATCTGCCGAGTTGCACTCAAAACGGCTGGAAGGAAATTTAATTTCACCAACAATATTATGTTGCTGAAGCGGATTTATGACTGGCTTCCTGCCAGGTGCAACAGAATATACTCTGTGAGATATTATAAAAGTTAAAAGACTTCGAAAAGGGTTAAGGTAAGATTTGTTTTTAATACTTTTTATACCCTAAGCCCATTAAAAATGGGCAAAAAAGGGTATAATGCGTTTGGCAGGATGTATGTAACAGGCAGAAGGAGGCGTGGCAGACACCACAAAGTATTTATATTCTTGATCAGGATCAACAGCCGAGTCGATTGAGCCATGTCCGTCTGTCTGTCCGTCTGTTTGAACGCGTCGATCTCAGAAACTATAAAAGCTAGAGACTTCAAACTTGGTATGTAGGTTCCTGGATACCATACGCAGATATAGTTTGTTTTTATTTTTGGATCGGACCACTATATCATATAGCTGCCATAGAAACGATACATCGAACATGAAGTTTTAGTATGAAAAAGTTTTGTGTTTGTTGAGATATCAGAACCAAACTAATAGATTATGTATCGGAGCTGGTATTATACATCCTGACCACATTTGGTTGAAATCGGATAACTATATCACATAGCTGCCATAGGAACGATACATCGAAAATGAAGATTTAGTATGAAAAAGTTTTGCGTTTGTTGAGATATCAGAACCAAACTGATAGATTATGTTTCGGAGCTGGTATTATACATCCTGACCAAATTTGGTTGAAATCGGATAACTATATCACATAGCTGCCATAGGAACGATGCATCGAAAATGAAGTTTTAGTATGAAAAAGTTTGTTTTTTGAGATATCTTAACCAAACTGATAGAATATGCATTAATGTTAGTTTTGTACATTCTGACCAGATTTGGTTCAAATCGGCGTTATATATCATATAGCTGCCATAGGAACAATTGGTCGAAAATAAACTTTTATTGAAGAGTACCTGGGCTCAGGGTATCCTACTGTCGAGCGTGCTCGACTGTAACCGCTTACTAGTTTAAGATGAAGTCTGTATCTCTATGAATTTGATGAATCTAAAGGTTCTTCATGAAAATTCAGTTTGAAAAAAAAACGGATTACACTAGGCAACAAGCAAATTTTGAACTGAAGCAAGCCCACTTTTTTGGATAGATATGGAGCCCAATATGACAAAAAAAAATATTATTTTATTTCAATGGCATAGTCTTAAAACCGTAAAATAAACCATTAAAAAAATCATAATTTTCTTAATTTAAAAACGGATTGCTTTAATACATACTACTGCTTGAAATTGAAAACTGATTATAAATGAGTTGAAGATAAATTCATTAGCCTTAAGAAAATGTAAAGTTTTAAAAATCTGTATGACATTCTTGAAAAATGATGGCAAATATATGCGCAGCTCTAAAAACAGCTCAGAACAAGTAGACGGTTACAGTCGAGCACGCTTGACAGTAGGATACCCTGAGCCCAAGTACTCAACACTGAGGTTGATTTTTGACCAATTGTTTCCATGGCAGCTATTTGATATATGCAACCGAATTAAACCAAATTTGGGCAGAATGTACAAAACCAAGTTATATGCATATTTTATCAGTTTGATTAAGATATCTCAAAAGACAAAAAAAAAATTTTCATACTAAGACTTAATTTTTGATTTAGCGTCTCTATTGCAGCTATATTATATAGTAAACCGATTTATACCAAATTTGTTCAGAATGTATAATACCAGCCCAGCAGCATAATATATCACTTTGGTTCTGATATCTCAACAAACAAAAAACTTTTTCCTATCGTTCCTATGGCCGCTATATGATATAGATGGCCGATTTTAACCAAATTTGGTCAGGATGTATAATACCAGCCCAGCAGCATAATATATCAGTTTGGACCTGATATCTCAACAAACAAAAAACGTTTCCCATAAAAAAACTTAATTTTCGATGTATCGTTCCTATGGCAGCTATATGATACAGTGGTCCGATCCAAAAATAAAAACAAACTTGATCTGCACCCGGTATCCAGAAACCTACATACCAAGTTTGAAGTCTCTAGCTCTTATGGTTTCTGAGATCGACGCGTTCAAACAGACGTTCAGACGGACAAGGCTTAATCGACTCGGCTGTTGATCCTGATCAAGAATATAAATACTTTGTGGTGTCTGCCACGCCTCCTTCTGCCTGTTACATACATTCTGCCAAACACACAACATATATTCTTTTTTGACCATTTTCAATGGGCTCAGGGTATAAAAAGTGGGTTTGGATCGGTTCAGACGAAAAAAGTGAAAATTTGTTGTCTAGTGTTATTTGTACCCTTAAGTTATACCCTTTGAATACCGGACTGAGTATATAATCGTTTTGATTTCTAACAAAACTTTGCGCCACAAGGTATGCAATAATTAGATGCGATATTTAACTTTACAGACAGCTTTTGATTCGTTAAAAGCTGCAGATTGAAAAGCTTTTGCAATAAAAAATGAAAGTGAACCGGCGAGTTATATTAGCGATCGGATCACAATCATATTTACTACGAGGAAAATGGGGAAACCAGTGCAATTAACTATGCCTTGAATTTAAAGGCAGTTAAACAACAAAACATTTTATAAATGTCACATTCGTGTGTTTTTTTTTTAGCATACTCCAAAATTCGATCAAAATTCAAACTGAGATGCACAGCTAACAAAATCCAAAGAGACGCAGGCAAATAGAGAGAGAGGCGAATTATATATAGAGAAGATGGAACGCCTATCGATCTCAGCTCTGGGCATGGCCATATTATTGCACTCGGTAATGGGTGTTTCCTACTACTTTCTGTTGGCTCGCTGCTCACCGGCTCCATTATTGGGTAGTTGGCTGTTTGTTGCCTGCATCGGAGCGGTTTTGCAGGCGGTTCACGTATTTCCGCAATGGTGTCGCAACTGTTCGGCATTGTTCCGACTGACAATGGAGATGGCTGTTTGCTGCATAACATTGGATCTGATGCTGACCAAGTTGTGGTGTCGCATCGAATCGTTGTGTCACTGTGCCATCGTTGGAATTTTGCAGCTTTTGGTCACCGACGATCGCACCTTTGCTTCCTGCGAGTATTGGATGTTGGGTCTAACCACCAGCATTATTGGCTGCTGTCTGCTCTGGTTCACACTTTGGGCCACCGCATTGCCAAATAAATTGCAACTCGGCCTCATCAATTGGCAGCGAAATGTCTCACGTTCAGTTAGACAAAATATTTGCCGATTGGCTTTCGGATCGGAGGAGCTACAGAACAGTAACTCCCCACGGTTCGAGGAAAGTGAAGTGAGTTTTACTAGCTAAAGACAGCAGACAGAAGACTGGACACTGGACACTGGATGACAACTGGATAAATGGACAACTGGACAACGTCGCGGATATTGCTGCAAATTTAACAAACATCTTGTCAGTCAATCAACCATTGCACACTGGAGCAAAATGTAAGGCAGAGGCCATACAAATATTCCACAGTTTAATTCGTCATCTCTTTTGGTTACTTATTTAAATTTTGTCTGCAAAACAAATATGTATGGCATTGCATTCGGTTCGTGATGGAATACCTTTTGGACAAATTGTAGTAATGTAATAATATATAATAAACGGAGCCTCGAATTTATTTAATTTTCAAATTTTTAACATTTTAACATATTTGTTCATCGCTTCATGGCGAAGTTAAAGCTGATTCAGTTATCAGAAAAGTTAAAATCAGGTTCGACTGCATGTCAATTTGAAGATTATCTTTTCCAGAAGAAAACGTGTTTCAAAATGTCAAAATGACTATTTCTAGATTTAATAATACCTAGACAACATGGCATTAAACTTAAAATGCTCTTTTTGACATCATAAAATTTATATTTTGTACAAAGTCTTTTTAAATAAGAAAATAAATAATTTTTTAACTGAGAATTTATAAGTATAAATTTAAATCAGGGTCAAAATGCAATGATTTTTTGTATCACTATAAAATTTAGATATCTTTACTGATTAAAATTAGTATCTTTTTTGATTTTTAGAATAGTCTTAAAATACATGTATAAAATATTTAAATGAATTTTTACTTTTTTCAGAATATTTCATTCAAATAAGAATTATAATTTTGCGTTATGATTTAATTTATTTTATTGACGACCTTGCCATGCATTTTCTACCGGCAAAAAAAACCACAAATGAATCAACTTGGTAAAGCATATTTGTTGTTGTTGTTGTTATGATGCTTTTAGCCAACTGCCGAAGCAGGCACAAAGAAACCCGTTCAACAGTATCATGGCCATGTGGCAATGCGGAAGACATCCGTTGCAAGCGCCTAATTGTGGGCCGACTATTCGGAAGTCGGAACCAAAAAATCAACAATATGATAATAAGCATTTGGGGAGTATAAGCCAAAGGGATACCCTATCAAAAATGCGAAATGGTAACAATTTAACAAAAAATAACAAATGAATAAATTTTAGTTTGTCATTATCTACAGAAGGTACAATTACAATTACAAGATACAAACTAATAATTTAATAAGCCTATTTATCTTTTTGAGGTAGAGTATTAAAATGCCAAGATAATGGCCAGGTAGCTGCGTGATTGTCGCTGTAAACTTGAACTTGAAACATGTCCAAAATGAATAATGATGCACTTGCAACAATGTGCACAGAATGTGCAACGTTGCAAATGATTTGATTTTGCACACCATCCATCGGCAGAAGAAAGACACGCAAAGCTTGGCGCATTGTTAAAGAGTCGTAAGTAAGTAGCTAACAGCATTGCTTGCAACTTGCAACTTGTGGCATGCTTTGGTTTAACCGCTTTTTATAGCAATTGAGGAAAATTGCTGTCTATCTCTCTTCAACTTCATTTCCACCCTCTCTCCAGGTGCAGCTCCAGCTCCAGGTACAGCTGCACTCCTGGTTGGTCAGGTGGTATAAAAGCCGCTTCGCTTGCATCAATGACGTTAATCAAACCGCGTCGCTTGACAGTCTCAGACTGCTAAAAAAAAAAGTGCAAGTGTTTTTGCCAAACAACAACCGCAAACACAACAGTCATAACAATAATAACAAGATATTAGTTATAAACAAACGCCCCAAAAAAACGAACTACAACTTGTAGCAAAGGTGAAGCATTCAGTGTTGTTTTTTTCTCTTTATTTTTTCTTTGTTATTGTTTTAAGCAAGCGTTTGCGCCCAAAACATAAGCATAAATGTTATAAAACTGCAAATTAAAAAACATTTAAACAACAACGCGCAGCAAGTGAAAGTGAACTTCAGTCAAAACATTGTTGTTCATTCATGGAATTCGGTTATGCTTTTATACATATGTTGTTTTTACTTTTATTACACGTATTTAAGCCAATCTTCGGACAGAACAAGCCGTCTGACATGGCAACGAACGGCTCAGGTCTTGACCCCAAATGAAAAAACGCCCAAAACAAAATATAATATCAGTTAAAAAAACCTAATACAGTAGAAACTAATCTCAAAAAAATGATGCATTAAAAAAAAATTTTTTTTAATATTCAAAGAAATTTCAGTTTTTGATATTATTAAAATTCTTTCAAAAATAAAATATTTGACGGTTCTGTTGCAATTTTGAATATGAGTTAATGACTAGTCTCTATAGAACCAAACGGATAGAACGACAAATGGATATGGCTATACATAGATACTATTTGGGGTCTGTCGCACCGTCCATAATTCGCAAATCATTTCAGGTTAAAATTATAATAAGTACTCTAGAATAGAGTTTTTCACAGCTGATTAAATATATTGACTCGTACATATAACACATAAGCCATCAAACACTTAAAGTCTCTAAGTTCGATGAGAATAATGAATTTAGAGGTAAGAATTACATGGCAGTCTTTACTTTTAAAATTTAATAAAAACGATGCCGTAAATCGCCCTCGATTTGGATTTTTTTTATTTTTCTTTGAGGTAGGCCTCCGCAAACTGACTATTGCCAATATATTAAATACGTTTATCTATTTTTTAAAATATTAAGCTCCAAATTAGTTTCAGACCCATAGTTTCTAGGGCAAACCTTTTTAAAATTCGTCGAAGATTACGATTTTGAAAACCGCTTTTTCGAGAAAATAAAATTTACCCACTGTAATGTATATACTCGAACATTCAGAAAAATATGCCATCTGAAAATAATGTACGACCACACTTGAATTTATACCGTTTTGTTTTTTTAAATTTTAAGATTGCTGTGTACTAAAAATCTTCAAATAAGTATAAATCGGTTTATATTTATAATTCTCACTTTAAATTTCCATGGCAGCTATTCGAAATAGTAATCCGATTTTAACCAAACTTATATAGAATATATAAGACCATGGCAAATATATAATACGAGAATCTCGTAAAGATACCTCCAGAAACTACTGAGGTTTTTGTACTAAGCTAGCTTAAGATTTATTTATACTTAAAAAAGTTTTTTTTCAAGATCGAAAGGATTTTTAAAAATAAGAACGTTTCGTACTAAAGACAAAATACACCATTATTAAATGGTACATAATACTGGTATTTTAATTAATTTTAGTATCCATACTAGTGTATGTTTTAAGATTAAAATTAATTAATTATGACAAGGTTTTTTCTACAAACAAGTACATTTTGAATTTAGATCAAAATTTTTGTGTACTTAAAGGACTGTGTTTAAAATTCTTGCAGACTTGAATTAAACCCAAAACGTACTTAAATTATCCCCGAAAAATCTCCTTTTCCAGATTTCCGAACTTGCGAAAACCGAACTTGAAATAAGATTTTTGTTCTCAACCTTGGAAATTCCGAACTTAGATAGCTTTTGAGATCGTTTGTACTTGAATATCGCCTGTTTAAGTACGGAAATCTTGATTTATTTTCTGAACCGACGAAAAACATTTTTTTTTATGGTGAGATTTTTTTTTTAGAATTTTTCAAAATTTTGCTTTTTTTTTGATACTTTTTTTCAGAGGTGCGCCCACATTTGTCATCATTACTCGAGAATGCCAAAACCGATTTATCAAAGCTTTACTTTATCTAAATACTAATGAATATATCTATATTTCATTTATACACTGCCTTAAATTTAAACCAGTATGTTAAGAGATAATTATCTGTAGACCAGTGTTGTCTAAAGGTGGGTAGTAGAATATATAACTACAACGTCCTTTTAAACAACACTGCTCTTGACTGTGCAAAATAAATAACTGCCCACTACATCCGCTTTGCTTTCAATCCATTGTTGCAGATGCTGTGTCGAATTCAACTGCATATTGTGCTATTGCTCGCTCAGCTGCTGGTGTTGCCGCTGCTTCATGCCTCGCCAGTGTCTAGTCCAGAGATAGTCAACAAATCGGTCAAGTCAACCAACAGCATACTGTCACAGCAGCAAACACAACAACAACAACTCAAGTCCAACACAAATGGCCAGGATACGCATCTAAATTCGTTGAGTGCATTTGCCAGCAGCTACGATAGCTTGGCTTCGTCTCAGGCACAACTGCAGCCGACAGCCGAGGCGGGAGGAGGCTTCAAGCCCTCCTATAAGATGCCAGAGATGGAAACGAACTTTACACCTATGCAAAGTGGCAGCATCGGCCCAGATAGCCCCACCATTGCCAATATGCCCAGCACGCCGATGTTGATGCAGTATCTGCCGGCACAGACGCTCCAAGATGGAAGTGGCACTGTGCAGTATTTGCAACTGATACCGACACGTCCCATCATTGTGCCAATCAGCCCCTTTTTGACGGCAGCTGCCACTGGTGGCGTTCAGGCGTCCACAGCCGCCCTAACACCCAACTTGAGTGCCACACCCGAGTTTGCTACACGTGGATCTACTGTACAGCTTGGTGCACTGCCCTCCAATACGGCCGTCACGGGTTTACACTATACTTCTGCCGGTCTGCAGGGTTATGCGAATTCGATTAATCCAGTTGCCGCCTATCGCAGCAGCTATCGCATCAATCGTGAGGCTAAGGATAAACACTTTCCTCCCACTTTCAGCCTTAATCTTAATGAGTATCTGCCCTCAGCTGCCGGTGGTCATGATGCGGCCGCTGCCGGAGCAGCATCACATCCCCATACTCAACTCTACATCAGAGCCAGACCATAATCTACTGCATTGCAGCCAAAGCCAAGTTTGTTGCTTAAGTCTTTTGCTTATGTACATTTTTTTTTGATTAGTTTCTAAAAGACATGACTGTCATTGTTGAATACTCAATAAAGCACAACATAATTATAAAAAGAATAATTTTGTTTAAATTAGGGCTTGAATAAATACGTGCACACTGATAAAAAAAAAATGTTCTAAATCGAGCTAAGATTTTTGGTCTAAAAAATGCTTCGAGAACATAAAATTCTTAAATTAAGGGGGTCTTCTCATTGAGCAATTTTTTTTTTCGACTTTTTTTTTGCATTTATTTATAGCTTGGGTAGTTGTGAATATGCCCCTAAAAGGATTTTTTGAAATTCGAAATACTTTAGAAGATACAGCCTTTTTTGTGAAGCAAGGTCTTCGTCAAAATGAGCTATTTTCTTCAAACTTCAAACTTTAAACGCGTTTATCTCGAAACCACGTTTTTCGAACTGGCGGCCATGATATCTCCAGTTCAACTGAACCGATTTTCATGAAACAAAGTGGAATCGACGCAGAATTGTCACCATTTTCGGGTGAAGCAAGATCATAATTTTAAAAAAAATTTTACTATTTTTTTTTTACACTAAACTACAAAAAAAAAGCCCGAAATTGAAATTTTTTTTTGAATGGCCGCCATTTTGTCAAAAAAAAATCACAAAATTATGATCTTGCTTCACCCGAGAATTACATCCATACTGATTATAACCCCTTTTTTTTTCATTTCCGACGCTCCGGAGACCCGGAATCGTGGCCGCCGTGACGACACCTTTTTTTTCAACCCCCAACTTTGAAGTCTCATTACTTTTTGAACACCCCTCGTATCGGGGCAAAAAAAATTTTTTTTTTACTTTGAACCTTTTGTAATACAATAAATAAAAAAAGTTTTCAATTATTCTTTGCGTTTTCAAATAAGAATTTTTTTAAAAAGGGTCCAAAAAACGGGTTTTGAATGAGAAGACCCCCTTAAGAGAGCACATCTTTATTTTAAGAAAATTTTAAATAAAAAAGCATGTTCTTATTTTAAGAATAAAAGTTCTTAAAATTAAAATTTAAAAAAAATATAAAGTTATTTTTTATATTTCTAATTTTTTTTCAATTTTCATTCATATAAATTTTATTCTGTTTTAAATCTTATAATTTTATAAATGTTATATTAATTTGTTACGAGTTGGACTGAAACCGCCGCCTACCGCATTACAACTGAAGAGGCCTCTTTAACCAGGGCGCCACAGGGCTACCATTTCTTTAATACGAAATAGTAAATATTTATACTCTACTAACAATTTAAGATTTTTGTTCTTATATAAAGATTTTAAAATTTTTTAAAATAATCATATTTTAAGATAAAAATATTTAAGATGAATGCTCTTGAATTTTGAAGTTGGTTCTTTTTTCAGTGTATTAAACTGTAAATAAGGTACTGAGTTATATTATCATTGCATAAAATGTTGATGAATGTTGATAATGATTGTCGACAGTTACCTAAAAAATGTTGTATTGAACCACCTAGAATTATAAATATAGATCGCTTTTGTTAAGGTCTTTGGGGACTCACCGAGTTAGTCAGTAGATTAATATTAATTTAATCTATTCAACTAAATTTCTTTGCTTGAATTTCACTAAATTTTCTGTCACTTTTCTAAGCTCAACAAAATATGTATTCAACAACACGTTAATAGAGTATTATAATCGTTACAACGCGTACTACGCATCCATTACAAAACCATCAAATTGGTCAAGAAAGACAAATAAACAAACAAAGAAGAAAACAAAACTCGGAACAAGGTCAGAGTGAGAAGACACCCGCCGTATAGAATGCATTTTCATTGTCTTCGGGCATATTTTGTTTTTGGGTTTCTGTGAAAGTAAACAGAAATTTCACGCCCGTTCCGGAACAGTCAAATAACTAACATGGGTAATACTTAGGCTTATGTTAGGCATGTGTCAGCCAAACAGACATTACGTTGGCAACCTTGAAGTTGCGTCAGTTTGTCGGCCAATTGGCCAGTCGCCTAAAGCGTTTGAAGTTGGTTTCGAGACGGAGACAAAGTCAATATCTAATTTGAATGGTATTCATATATTCAGCTATCTAATTGTCGCATTTTGACAAATTCATTTGGCATTACAAGAGCTTTCATTACCACTCCATCTTACCACTCAAACTACACTTAATTATTGAAAAGCTTCTTTCACTTGGGGCATTATGTAGAGCAAATGCCGTTGGGCAGCTTTAATTCAATTTGAACAACTGAATACCCTTCAAATGAATACCTTAAACTTATTATTGATACTGAATTTTGGTTGTTGGAGAAAAAAGTTTGTAGATTACGCCATTTTGATAGCATTATCATAGAATCGACTCTGTTGTCATTAATTTTTCCTTTTTTTAATTTATATATGCTAATGATTCTTAAGCCTTTAAACTTATTGATTCAAAAAGATTGTTGTATAACAGCAGCTAAGCTTGGTTTAAGGTCTTGTAAATACAGAAAATAATTTAATATTAACCTATTTAAATGTAATGACTGAAGACATAGAAGGCATTCACCTCAGCATACGTATATTTATCGTTAATCAGTATCAGGTTAGACCAAGGCTGCAAGCCTCCAAAATTTTGTTTAAGGTTCGGTTCGGCGGTTCGAACCAATTGGTTTAAATACCCCATGAATCCAAGGTTTGGGTTCAAACCTTGTTTCAATTTCATAGAAAAAAAAATATTTTTATTGTTATAGATTTTTTCTACATTTTGAACTAGTTAAATATTTTTTTAAAAAGATATGAAATTTTGACGATAGTTTAAATTTATTTAAAGATTTAAACATAGCTTAATTTAATTCGAAGTCTTAAATAATTGCGTAATATTATAAAACCATAGAGTTTATGTAATTATTTTTTTCGAACCAAACCTTTTATTTTAGAAAGCGGTTCGGTTTAGGTACGGGCTCGTGAAAAAAGTAATTTTAAGGGTTCAGTTCATGATCTGGTTCAGGCTGCTTAAAACCCGAACCGAACTGGTTCTACAAATTTGAGCGATAATTTTTTTGAAATACCGATGCCAATACTTTACAAATTTTAATTGCTGACAATTTTTTCCTGCATGCATAAAGTAATCATAAATTAGTATGATGCCGGATTAAGATTACTTGTTAATTGCCATCTCTTTAGGCATATGGTAAAGCTCTTACACATAGTATTTGCAAGTTAAAAACAATTATACATAATAACAAAATAAATTGAAAATATAATTATTCTTATTACAATATTATTTTGTATGCTACAAAAATTGCTGTCAAGAACTTGTTAGAAGAATAGTAAAGACTTTAAAGAGTTTAAAATAAAAAAATAAATTTATAAAATTATGTATTGTAATAATAGCCATACTTATTTGATTAAATTGAATACATTTTAAACTTATCTCATTTTCATTAATTTCTTAGGCCAAAGCGACAACTTGCTTTCCATTTGTAGTATGCCCGAATTTTAACTGAGTGCGGCCCAAAATCGATGAGCATTACATGCCACATCGATGTACATATTGCCACAATTAACTTTCAAGCTCTAAAAGCGATGATGACGCCCTGTGGCGTATTCAGCGTTTGTTGCACCGTCTTGTGGGGGCCCATCGCAAATGAAAACTCGATGTGGATGGGTCTGATTAGGCCCACTTGGGTACGACTTTTGACTGGTCGTTGCTTTGGGGCGGAAGTGAACGGTTATGGCTATTTTTGGCTTGAGAGTAAAGTAACAACAACAAGTACTCTGAGGAATACTTGTATGTAGTTCAATTAATAGTCATGGTTTTGGGATGCTTTGAATGCTTGTCGCAAGTGGTGATGATGGGGGGTTAAGGCCGCCCATGGCTGATGCTGTTATAACACTTTTAAATGCGTAAATTAGCTTTGATGATTGTTGTTTGTGTTGTTGTTGCTTGGGCGGTATTTGAATTTGAAATGATTTCAATTTGAATATCCAAGCTGTTTGCTATTTACTTTCCATTTCAATTAATTGCGCGCACTTGGTGCTTTCAACTGATTTTATGCTTCACATTTCTGGGCTTGCCGCTCTGCCTCAACTAACGTTAAATCCTTCAACGCCGCAACGCTGCTTCGCTCATCTGCATCAACATTGCCATCACTCAGACAGCAGTTAACAACATTGTTGCTTCGTCTTACTCTCCCTCTCTCTTTCTCGCTTGCTGCTGGCCAACAATGCGTCCACTTGTTGGCCAAGTCGTCGCCTCTTGGTATAAAACGCACAGTTCACTCTATGCTCTGTCGCAGTCGCAATTGCTTCGTTGCTCGCTTTTGATTTCGATTTCGGTTTTGTTTTAATTTTTTTTAATTTAACTTATTTTGTTTTTTTGGGTTTCGTTTAAAGGAACATTCGCCCTACCAGTGTTCCAGTGAAAGAAACAAGAGTTGATTGAAAAAAAAAGTTTTAATAAGTGTTGCCAAAAACAAGATCAATTCGAAAAACGTGAAGTGATCTCAGTGAAAAATGGTGTGTAAATATTTATACAGGACAGAAACAAAAAAAAGTTTAAATGTTGTTAACAGCATATTTAAATAAGGCCAATTGGATTATTCTATTAAAGATTTTAGAGATTTTAAATGAGATATACTTACTTTTATTTAATTTATTTAAACTTGTATTAACGCTTTTAACGCTCTAAATACAATTCATAAAGTGATAAAGCTAATAATAATAATGTTATTAATAAAATTAATTTTAATTTTGAGTTAATTATGTAGTAATACTTAGTTTAAAGTATAAGATTATTATAATTTGTTATATTTACTTGGTGACTCATATATTCTCAGTATTTCTGTTCCAGAAGCTCTTTAATCACCCTTATTTATTTTAACAATTTCAATAGGATTGAATACTCCAACATCTTTGGCATACAGAAATGCAGTCAAAGCTAAACTTAATATACTCACAGCACAAGCTGTCAACTATTTGCATCTCTTAATGAGCATAATAATGGATAAATTCAAGTGCGAAATTACAGCTTCGATTTGTAAATACACTCAGAATTGCTTATAGTCAGACCGCCCAGTAGCTGCTTGACACCTATGAATGCTATGGTCATGTGCATGATTGATTGAAGTTGCAGTTCTATCAGTTCGTGTCTTAAGTCTTTTGGTATTTTATTTTTATTTTTTTTTTTGTGTTAAAATTTTGAACTTTGCTAGAGGCAAGACAAAAGGCGCTCAAATTACGCACGTTAACGACGGCATTTGGCAGTCCATCAGTAGCATTAGCCAGCTTGTCATTAATCAAGCTGCATTTGCATCTAAGCGCTCTCAGAGTCTCTCATGTGACCTGGCCGATCATTAACAGATGCCGTGGCCAAAATAATTAGAGAGCAGTGCCAAACTAGCGCACACATTGAAGATAATGATGTTGCTAAAATTTGAAGTTGATGCGGCTGCTGTTGTTGTTGCGTTAGTAAATGCTGCCAACAGTTGCAACTTGCAACCAAAAATTGCAACTAGTTTTCAAAATTTTATAGATTTTTTTTTTTAGTGCCATCATTGAGATTTGCAGTAAATGCAAGTTTTTGGTCGCTTCAATTTGAAACCGCATGTTGGGGATGTTGCAATTTTTGTGCAGTTGGAATTTGTTGCGTGTCGTGACAAATGGCTGTTAGTTAGTTGTTAGCTAGCATTTTTAGAAAGGCGCCAGCTTATCAGGTATTGCTTTAGTTGGCCTTGTGCCGCTTTCCTGCCAACTAAACTAAACACCCACAAACCACAATCGAAATAACTGCAACTAATCCACCCACCCAAAGAAGTTCAGCATTTCCATTTGCATTTGCTCCGCTTGAGTGGTTCGAGCTGGAGACAAGTCGTAGACAAACCCAAATTTACATTATTTTCAAGCTAAATAAAAACTCAATTAAACGCATCACTGGGCGCTGGGCGTGTGGGCGTGGCAGCGGCAGCGGGCAGCAGCTACATTTAGCGAAAGACAGCAAGTTAAGCGAAAACCTTTCACCGCCAAACACTTGCGCGGTAACATTCAACTTCCACTTTGCTCGCACCTGAGTCTGCCCCTTGTGGCGACTTGACTACACTCAGAAAAAAAATATACCATCCTAAAATTAGGTACGACCGTACTTGAATTTATACAGTTTCGTTCTTAAAATTTTAAGATTGCTGTGTACTAAAAATCTTGAATTATTTATTTTATTTATTTTTATTTTATTTATTTATGCGCGACTAAAAGCAGTCGGCAAGAAACCAAAAAAATCCATACATAAAAATTAAATTAAAATAAAGATAAGATTAAATATAAATTTAAAATGTACAGAAAAGATTTAAATAAGAATTAGAATAAGATCTGGGGTATGCAAAAATTAAGGATAAATCCATTTTAAATTTAAAATTCTGACTTCACATTCCAATGGCAGCTATCCGAAATAGTAGTCCGATTTTAACCAAACTTAGTCAGAATATATAAAACCATGGTAAATATGTAATGCGTGAGTCTCGTAAAGTTACCTCCAGAAACAACTGATTTATTTGTACTAAATTAATTTAAGATTTATTTATACTTAAAATAGTTTTTTTTTAAGATTAAAAAAAGTTAAAATTAAGAACGTTTTATACTTAAAGCAAGTACGTTTTGGAATGTTTCGTTTTTATTGTCAAACCTTAGAGTTCTTAACTGGTTCTAGCGACGCTAATATGACGTTAAGCCTAGATCGCTGGTAAAATTTGCAAGTATTCTGAAAAGTCGCTTACCAAGAACAAACACTATTATTTAATGGAATTTAATTTGGGTTAATTTTGGTTAATCTTAGTACACATACTAGTGTACGTTTTAAGATTAAAATTAATTAATTATGACAATGTTTTGTACTAGAAACAAGTACATTTTGGGCTTAGTTCAAGATTTTTGTGTACTTAAAGTAGTGCTTTAAATTTTTTCATCCCAATTTTTTCCCCCCAAAAAATCACATCTTAAGATTTACGTACTTGCGAGAACCAAACTTGAAATAATATTTTTGTTATCAACCTTAGAAATTTCGAACTTAGACAGTTTTGAGATCGTTTGTACTTGAAAATTTTTATTTATTTATTTATTTATTTATGCGCGACTAAAAGTAGTCGGGAAGAAAAAAAAAAATCTATACATAAAAATTAAATTAAAGATTAAAAAATAAAGATAAAATTATATATAAATTTAAACTGTAAAGAAAAGATTTAAATAAGAATTAGAATTAGAATTAAAATGGCCTGTTCAAGTACGAAATCTTGATTTTTTCTCTAAGTGTAGTTGTTGTCACTTGGTGAATGCCCTTCTAATGGACCAAATAAAAAACTACTTCTCCTTTTTTTTGCCACTTGCCACTTGCAGCAGCAACTACCTCTGCTCTGCGCACTGCTGACAGTGCTGCCTGCAACGCGAGCAGTGCTTTCGCCTTCTCATCGCTATGACGATGAAAACAGTTCGTTGCAATTGAGTCTCGAGGATCTGGAAAGAGAGCAGGAGCAGCAGCAATATCAGCATTTGGATGTGAATCGTCCGCCACTGCTGCCTACACATTATGACTGGCATCCAAGCGTCGCTGCCAGCGTTCCACCCAGCTACGTTCGTGATGCCGCCCAATTGGAGCAAGCGGAACGACTGCATCAATTGCATCTGCAACATCAGCAGCTCAGCGCTGGTTACGCGCTGCCCGCTCACCTTCCTGGTGGTCTACTACTACTGGGCGGTCCCAACGTGTAAGTATGCAGCAACAAGCGCTGACAAAAAGCTCTGCAGCAGCTTGAGCTTTTGTTTTGAGCTTTAACTAAGCTTTAAATTGACTTCATGTCAAGCTTTAACAAATTGGACATGAACCCGAAATTAAAGCACTTTTTGTGGCGGCTATATTCGGTTAAAGCTTTTCTGTGACAGCTTAAAGCTTATTTAATTTAAAGACTGCATTTTAAATAAAACAATAAGTGCGGAAAATTGAATTTAAAACGTATAAAAATATAAATAACACAGCCACACAAAAAAAAAGGGAAGTTATGATTTGGAGGTCTCACTATGATTGTTATATGGATTTTGGGATGCTGAATCCGAATCCGAAGTCAATTTTATCATCAATTTTATTCCAGCACGTCAGGTTTTCGAAATAATCCCAAAAAACAAAATGGCGAACACGTTTTTGAAACATTCATCACACTCGGTTGAAACTCGTTACCCGGGGGTTTTTGGGGTCGCTGATCACGAATATGAGTTAAATTTTTAAAAGTTTTAAAATGGATCCAATATGGCGGACACTTTTATGAAAAATTATTCGAATTCGTGTAAAACTCGTTACCCGGGGGTCTTTGGGGTAGTACTAGTATTACAAGTATGCCTTTTAGATAATTTCTATTCTTTGTTATCATTGAAATAAGTATACATTTTAGATAATTTTCGCAAGAACTTTGAAAATAAAGTAAAAATATACATATATTTGAAAAAAAATTCAATCGGAGTGTATTTAAAAAAAAAATTTTGTAGTAGATTTAGACCTAATTTTAGTGTTCCATATTTTTGTTCCTTATTTAAATTGTCTCGATCTTGCGTTACTTAAAAAGTAAATAAAAGGGTATATTGTTTTCGTGCACATGTAATAAAGTAAATATATTATTGATCAGCATCAACAGCCGAGTCAGAGACTATAAGAGATATAGATACCATATTTGACACGCAAAAATCACCACACTTAAAGTTTTTAAGGTAATTTGGATTTAATGGTTTTTTACGTTATCTATTAAAATTATCTATTATCTCACTTAATCGCAGCAAGATCGGACAATAAGAACGGCAGCAATAGCTACCCAAATTCACTAAGAAATTAAGGCAATACAAGCACCCAAATGTATGCAATAATTTTTATTAGGTAGTCGTTTCTATAAAGTACTTCAATATATATTGTAATAAGTAACGGGTATTCTATGGTCATGATCTCGATCTTAGCCTTTTCGACTAGTTTCAGCTTAATTTTGGCTTATCAAAAATTTATTTTGAATGGTATTGCCCTCGTTTTTGAAATTATTTTAGAAATATTCTAAATTTACGTGAGGTGCCATCTAAACAAGAAGAAGATATTCAATATATATTTTTTTTTTTTGATGATCAGTGCGTTCATGGCTGTAAAAATCTAGGGAGCCCATTGAACCTAATCTTATACACAATTCACTCACAAAGTCCAGTTCGGGATTCGATTACGCTATTCAACTTACTGTTGGCAGGCAAATTGTTGTGAGCCTCGTTCATTTGTCAACTAAATTGGCGAATTGGCTGCAAAATAGGCGCAAATTGCAATCGTAAAGACTTTTAGGTCTGCTTGTGCTCTAATCTCGCACATAATGATAGATATGTAGGTACTCGCATGTGGTATATGGTATGTGGGGTATTGTGGGTGGGTGTTGAAATGCCAGTTTCACTCACGATTGTTGCCGCCGTTGGCTTCCGACAAATGGCAGCAATGATTGCCATAATAAATCGTTGAGATTAGATAAGAGCAGCTCGTTAAACGCTATTAAACTCACACTCCCACTCTCTTTTTCTCCCTCTCTCTGTCTCTCTCCCTCTAGCTCTCCCACGTCAGCGACAACAACAACAACAAGGGCAACAACAACAACGTCTGGAACGCGACTTTTTCAACCCATTGTGCCCTTTGATCTGGACCTGCAGCTGCAATTGAATGGCGTGCATTATCTGAATGGCAATTCCCTGACTCAAGTCTCGCCATCGGTGTTGCCACGCCCTCTACCCAGACCTGGACCTGGACCACGCCCACTACGACCACCATACACCTTTGTACAGCATTCACCGTTGCGATCCACACATACATACAGTCAACATCCCAGCATACAACAATCTAAACAGTTTGCCTATGCGCCACTTCCACAACGCAACTATGCATCAGGTTCCCGCATCCCGCTGCCGTATCCTCCCAGCTTTATCAGCATTACGACTAGAAGACCGGGATCTGGTTACGCAGCCAGCTATTCGAAACCGTTCAGACCTTCACAGCCAGACCTAACACCCGATCTTTTCGCAGGCCGAGAATCCAAATCCTTGCTAGACTCGTATATTCCCAGCTGGGAGGTGCTGCGTCTCCTTCAGCAGCATCAGCAATCTCGTCCATTGCAGCGTCACACTTTGGCCTACTCCGTACCCAATCTGAGACTCTTCAAACGCGACTCTTCTAAAGAACGATTGGAAAGTACGGCCGAACGGAGTCGAATTGTGAAGGAATCTCTGTCCTTGGATGAAACGGCCAAATTGGCTTAATTGGGTTTAGTTTTTACTTAAAGATTGCATTATCAAATACCACTATGCATTTATATATAGCTATTGTATATGTAATGTTTTTTTTTTTTTAACAAGTATTCTATGTATGCATTTACATTTATTTATTAAAGCACACCTCTTAAAACTTTAAATAAAAATTTATTTACTTTGGTAAAGATTTTCGTAAGAAAAGTAAGTATTTACAGGACATAGTTTTGTAACAGATGGACAGATAAGCACATATATATATATATATATATATATATATATATATATATATATATATATATATATATATATTATATCTGAAATAATATTTCTTTATGATTTTATTCAACTGTCATCTGATGACACATACTAATGAATTTTATTTTATTTTTCTTATGTTAACTGTTGTAAATTTAAATTGTGCTATTCGTAACAACATTTTAATGAGGCCCCCAATAAAAAAATGCTGTTTTTTAATGGAAAACATCAACAGTTTTCAACGTGAATAATATCCATATTTGATACTGCGCTTGCATAATCGGAAAAAATTGCTAATCATTATCTGAAACATTCTGAAACAGACATCTTGAATTAACGAAGATAACCCTAAGTGAGTCCCAAGGCGATTTTCCATTTCAGGATACTTAGACTTAAAGGCACTTAAGATAGATCTGACACTCAAATAGTTTGCTAACCAGGACTCAGGATTTATTTGAGCCTCCTGATTAATAGCCTATTTCCACGACAGCACATTTGGCACATTTGACGCCATTTTTCGCCCCGGAGAATTTCAGTATTTTTTATCGAAAATCGATCAAAATATCGATAAGCTCGTGAAAAAAAGCAATTATCACAATAACCAGCTGTTTTGTTTATTAAAAACGGTGGGCATTAAATTTTAGTCAATTATAATATCAAAATAAATATTGAAATGTTGTTTTTGTCAGCTTTTTATAATTTTTGCACAGAAACCGGACAGCTGATTTGCTTTGTGTGAATGGCAAATGTCTTAACAGTTTCACATTTGGTCACCAAAAATGTGTCACATTCAAATGTGAGCAAATGGGGCAAATGTAAGTGGTCGTGGAAAAAGCCTATAATACTTCCTAGATCAGTGAAGTCTGAATGAGTGCCAAGTGCACTGTAATGAACATTGGACTCTAAGCAACTGGTCTGATTATACAAGAACTGTGTGTTTTTGTATTTACCATAAGTATATGTGACATCGCATCCCAAAGAGCTGTGCTCACATAACACAATCATCATGTGGCAGGCCATTTAAAGCGAGGCGAAATCAATCGAATTATGCGACATCTCCGAGT
Organism: Drosophila falleni; assembly: GCA_035045575.1. Lineage (NCBI taxonomy): Eukaryota > Metazoa > Arthropoda > Insecta > Diptera > Drosophilidae > Drosophila > Drosophila falleni. The sequence goes on along the minus strand of JAWNOV010000113.1, from coordinate 2,547,427 downwards.
GCAATATATGTGACTTTGCCGTTGTTAAATAGTCGATGAAGTCTATAAGACGATGAGCTAAAAAGCTGCTGTTGCTGCTGCTGTTGTTGTTGTTGCTGCTGTTGTTGCTGCTGTTGTTGCTGCTGTTGTTGCTGCTGATGTAATCGCGTCCATAAACCAAACATCCAGCAACTACCGCAAACAATTACAGGCTGGGCGGATCATCATCAACAGCATGCACCAGCTGAAGCTGCACCCAAGACCCAGTCTCAGTCTCAGTCTGAGTTTCGGTCTCAGTCTCTATCTCTGTCTCTATCTCAGTCAACGTTGCATCTTTGCGAGATGTTGTTGCTGCAGAAAGTTATGATTTGTATGGCAGTGTGTTTGTTGTATCGCATGCTATTCAGAAAGCCTCTCCAACTATACAATTTATGCAAGTAGGAAGCGTCAATGCAACGCTGCGACGTCAACATGCAGCAGCAGCAGCAGCAACAACATCCCCGACAACAACAACAACACCAAAAACAACAACCGAGTTGCATCTGCCGTGTGCCACTGTTAATGAAGTTGCAACCAAGTTAGCTGCCACTGCCAACTGGCTAAGGCCCTAATTGTTGTATTGTCTGCTGCGGTTTGTTTGCCATCAATTAAATGCGAAAGTAAGAAAATCTGCAAGCGGAGAATGTCAAATTTTGACCAAAATTTCCGCTTATCATCATCAGTCAAAAACATGGATTTAGGACTGTAAACCGGTATAAGAAACGGTCTGTCCAAAAGACATGCTATACTTCCTGTTAAATTACTATGCAGTTAATGTATCCAACCTTATGACATTGAACCTCAGGATCAATTCATGTTACAAGTTGCTGTTAAAGTGTTTACTTAAATATAAATATAGTCTCTTAGTAATGGAGTGAAATCAATCAGGAAATACAACTCATAAATATTATAGGAGATGCACACAACATGTTTATACAATTTGCAAGATAAAAAGACCAAGCAAAATTTAACTTTTGAACTAAAAATAGGTGTTGGATATATTGATTGATCGATTTCTCTTCCTCTATCGAATTCTTTGTATAGTATCTCAAACGACGACCAATAAATGCAAATATTAAAATACAAGAGAAAAAAGTTACAACTTTTTTTTTTTACAATTTTTTCGGAATTTTAAAATTTAAAAAAAAAATTTCGAAAAAAAACTTTTAGATAATTGGTTGTTGACAGTAATGATAAAAAAAATGTAGGCTTATCTCAAGAAAAAGCTTAAAAAAAATATATCAAATATGATTTTTATTTATTTTAAGATCGTTATAAAAAGGAAAACCATACCTAAATCAATTTAGATATCGTAAAAAATTTATATTTTTGTTAAAAATCAATATGGAAATTGTCTATTAATATTATCTATTATCCCACTTAATCGCAGCAAGATCGCACAAGTATAACGGCAATAATAGCTAACCAAAGATATAAATAATGAAGGCTATGCAAGCACCCAAAAGTATGAAGTAGCTTTTATTAGATAGTTGTTTTTATAAAATACTTTCATATATATTGAAATAAGTAACGGATATTCTATAGTCGCGATCTCGACTATAGAGCCTTTCCGAATAGTTTTTGTTTCTGTCTGTTTTCTGGGATTTATAATAATAATATTCATTACGCATATATAATTGAACTTTATATATTGGATTGTCATTCCCATCTTTCAACAGATATGAATACATCAAACTGAACAACTCTATTAAATACTTAATAAGGTACAGGGTACTTAATAGCAAATAAGAAAATTGTATGCAGATAAGAAAAAGGTTGCTAGTTGAAATGCAAATGAACTTTCCATGTACTCGCATGTACACCATCGCCAATTTAGCTGAGAAGTTGCGAAAACTAAAAAATACAGCAAAGTAAACGTGTTTGGAGCGCAACTTTAGGTATCTTCACTATCTCACCAAATTCCCATTCATTTGCGCTCAATTGAATTATTTGCAAAGTATACAACAATTTAGTGGTGTTAACAGCTCGAAATTAGTCGCTGTTTAAGTTGTAATTAATTGTCGAAAAATAAAAAATTTAAAAAAAAAATATATTAAACAAATAAAAAATTGTTTATCGAGTTGTGTATTATTGAAAAACATTTGATGTTTAATGTATAGACAATTGCTTAGTCCAACTGTTGAAGATTATCTTTTGGCCTTGCATGTTCCAAGGGCTTGCTCCAGATGCTCCAAAGTATTTAAATACCCACACGTAAGCATAATAGGGAACTCACCTTCGGTTTGAATCGAATGCATGTCGATTGTTGTCATTGATCAATACAAATATTTTTTACTTTTTCTACTTTACTATATCTTAGATGGTTTATTAGTCTGACGATACCCTATAATTGGGTTGCATAAAACTTCAGTTTCATTTCGATGAAAATATAATTATTTACAACAAAGACTGTTAGAAATAATGATGTCGAGTTACATGCAATATATTTATGTACACATATACGGTGCTTGTAAAACACTTTCTTGACTAACTGTATATACAGTCGAACTATTATCCAAAATAAAAGTTCGACTTATGGAGATTACGAGTTCTGAAATTTTTTTTTAAATTTATTATTAAAAGAAAACTTAAATTAATTCATGATAAATTGAGAACTTTTTACAAGTTTATTTAAGAAATGAAAAATCAGAAACTAGTGACTAAAAACTCATACATATAAAATGCGAACTGTTGAAGTACATTAAGTGCATCCAACCTATGCAATTGGTAATGTAAATGTACATCAATATAACATATCATAACGAGTCGGTAACAGAAGCATAGAACAGAAAAGAAAATAAAACTTAATTTATAATTTATAAAACGTTATTTCCATGCAATTTTGTTCGAGTTTGAGAAAATTCGAGCTATAAGAGTATTTAGATTTTACAGAAGTCGATACATCGATATTTCGATGTTTTTACATGGTTGCTAGAAACTTTATGCTTTTAAAATGTTTGTATGCTCTTAAGAAACTTAAATTTTGATTTTTAAGTAGTAATGACTAGCGTATCTGATAGTCGTTGTTTTTTTGTTAACTAAACTGTTTAATTTTTACTGCTGTCGAGCATTTGCAGGTGCAGGGGCAAAGCCCACGGTTAACCTTCTGCAAATGGGCGAGTAAGCTGCATTATCATTGCCGGGCATTATGATATTTCATATTTTATGGGCTGCTCAAGACTTTGGACGCATCTTCAAACACATGACAAAAAAAACACTATAATAAATAATAAACAATAATAATAATAACAGTGACGTATTCATAATAATGATTTGGCTGAAGGTACAATAACAAGACAGAGAAAAAGAAGGTTGTTCAATATTGTGCAACAGGCTAATCCATGAAGGGGCGATTAGGAATGGATCAACATTTCAATTGCTGTTTATTTGCCTATCGATGTGAGATCAAAGCGAATTTGTAAAATAACCAAATCTAAAACTAAAAAGGAAAAAAATAAATAAACTTTCAAACAATGCAACCGATTGCCGATTGCGACGATGGCGTGTGATTTTCGTATTATTTGACTGTTGTTTTTATCTCATTTTATTTTTTTTTTTTTCGTCTCCTTTTCAAATATTTTTATTGCTTTTATCGTTATCGCAGCTGTTGCTGGTGTTTTAGCTGGCACTTCATTTCGACCAAATAGATTACAAAACTGACAAAAAAAAAAAAAAAACAGTTTACCGACGTTTGCATTTGGCCGCCTTTGTTATGCCATTTCTTTTTTCACGCAAACCCAAACCCAAGCCCATGATCGAAATCAAAATAAAATCTTCAACCCAATCCCAAACGCTTGGCAGCTTTAATGCGCCAATTAAATTGCCACTACTTGTAAAGATCGTAGCGTACCTTCCAGCTTTATCTTTATGGTTTTGGTTTGTATTCGGGTTCAGGTTCGGGTTCGCTCTTGTCTCTGCAATTGTTTTTATGCAAATTCAGTTTCGATTGGTCGTCATCGTCGTCGTCGTCGTCGGTGGTTGCCTTTTGTGTAATGGCCATAATAATAACCATAAAATGTATTCATCAAAAATGAAAGGTCTCCCCAGATTGAATCTCGTGACGATACTCAATATTGCGCCAGTTTCTTAAACGTATTTTTTTTTTGTTATTATCTTTTATGACTTTGAACTTGAACTGGGTAAACAAAATAAAATTGTCTTTCTAAAAAGAAATTTCGTAAAATGAAAGGGATCACGCCTAACAATTGGCCTGCATATTCACATTGATCACAAATGAAAAGACTTCAATAAATGGCAAGGTCGTTCATTAAGCCCCTATTATAACTTATTGTCATCCGTCAATCGATGTTGTCTTCGTTGAATTATAAATCTTTAGCTTGGTCTGACCAATTTTAATCCTTTTTTAATAAGCTGTAAATGATTGTCCTTGGATTAAAAACACATTAATAAAAATTAGTATATATTATATTAATATTATTATATATTTTGTTATTACTTAGTTAGTTACCGCTATTGACTACACTACATTACATTTTTTAATGAAAAATTCCACGAAAAATAAATAACTAAATAAGACCATGGCAAATATATTATCCATAAATCTCGTTAAGATACCTCCAGAAATAACTGAGTTATTTGTACTCAACAAGTTTAAGATTGTTATGTACTTAGAATAGATTTTTTTCTGAATTGAAAAAAAGTAAGAAATAAGATACATTTGGGGACATTTATTTTTTAATGGTCGTACCTTAAGATTCTTAACTGGTTCTACCGATGCAGAGATGACGTTAAGCTTGTATCGCTGGTAAATACAGTACCTATTCCGAATGGTCGAATTTAGTATTTTGCTTATTTTTAAAATAAATTAAATATGACAATGTTTTGTACTAGACACAAGTACACTTTGGGGCAACTTTAAGATTTTTGTGTCCTTTTTATGGTTTCAATTTTTACAGACTTGAATTAAACCGAAAACGTACTTAAAGAATCCCAAAAAATAGAGTTTTTTAAGATTTCCGTTCCTACGAAAATCGAACTTAAATTAAAAATTTTGTTCTCAGCTTTAGAAATTAAGATTGTTTATACTTAAGTATCGCCTGTTTGAGTACGAAAATCTTAATTTTTTTCTGAGTATATATATTCTTAAAAATGGAGTTGTTTAAGAGTTTAGAATTTAGAGTTTTTATTTTGCCAATCTCTTAGGATCTATGATGATCATTTATTTGATATTAAATAGCTTAATCAAATGAACACGCGATTTACTCATTTAATTTATAATAAATAATTTATTTTTGATAAATAATTAAGGTCAAACACATTTTACATATCATTACAAGCTATTTTAATTATTCAAATGCATTATTAAAAAGAATACTTAAATGAATTAAACAAAATTTTAATTATATGAGCACTTTCTAATAAAATATGCCATTAATCAAGCGACTTTTACATAATATCAGAATAATATAGCGAATAAATTGTTGTATCTTTATATTTTATAATTTTATGTATGCAGGTATTTAATGGAATTACATACGCTGATCTAGAACTAGATTTATTTATAACTTTGAAACGGATTTGCGTATTTGATCATGGCATTTCTTATTGCATTATCAAACACATTTTTCATAGTATTACAAGTAATTTTAATTATTAAATTGCATTATTAAAAAGAATACTTAAATGAATTAAACAAAATTTTAATTATATGAGCACTTTCTAATAAAATATGCCATTAATCAAACGATTTTTACATAATATCAGAATAATATAGCGAATAAATTGTTGTATCTTTATATTTTATAATTTTATGTATGCAGGTATTTTATGGAATTACATACGCTGATCTAGAACTAGATTTATTTATAACTTTGAAACGGATTTGCGTATTTGATCATGGCATTTCTTATTGCAGCAGCAGCGTCTGTCAACCTACACCTTCAACCAGACATACACACACACACACACACACACACACACGCGCGCAGACAAAAACACACACACAATAACACACATACTCGGACGTGCGATGTCATTGCCTGTGAACTCGTCTATGGCTCCGTTCCGCACGCTCGTCCCGCTGCACATTGGGATAAAATGCCTTTATTTTGGTCACAACCGTAATTTTAATTTTTTTTTACACTGCAACCTTGCTTTCCTTGCCGCCCACATAATATATAAAATTCATATTAATGTTGTTATATTTTTTTCTTCATTTTTTTTATCCACAATTGTTAGAAAATATTTATATTTTAATATTTTTGCATATTATAACATAGCTTAATTAACGCAAACTTAAAAATAAGTACATAAACTTGTATTAATATAAACTTTCTTCTTCTTAATCAAAATCAAAATATGGTATACTTGTATACAAATATTTTCTATATACCTTGCGAAACATTTTCCATTTAAAGGTATTTGAATTGGTCAAACTGTTTAAAAATACGAGAACGCCAAAATTAAGAAACTTTTCTAATCAGCAAGCTTGCACGCACCAAGTGGCAAGAACAGTTGACTTTCAAGGGCTGGTGGAAGACAAGGACTGCACAATAAAATACCAATTAAATATTTTCGAGGTCTAGGGACTTTTATTAGCTTTGAAATAATTGTAGCATTATTGATATATTAACACGAACTTTTTTAGTTTTGGCCAAAATAAAGGCGTTTCATCCCAATGTGCGTTGGCTGACTGACTGGCCAAGTGACTTGGACTTGTGGTAACGAAGACGCTGCTGCTGCTGTTGTTGTGGTTGTTGTTGTTGTGGTTGCTGCTGCTGCTGCTGCTTCTGCGACTGTTGTTGTCGTCGTCTTGGTCGTGGTCGTCATCGTCGGGCATAAAAACCAAGAGCGGCGCCAGCGCCAGCCACAGTTGGTCGCGCGACTTTTGAACGCCTGTACGGATCGCATTGAGCTTGGCATGTAACATAACGAGCAAGTCTCTCACAATTTTCCCAGCATCTGTTTTTCTATTTTTTTGTTTTTTCTGTTACTGTGCATTAGTTACAACTTGGAGACTGGTATTTAGCATTTGAATGAAATTGTGCGAGAGGCAATCACAACGCGTAACAAGTGAAGTAGCTAGAAAATACTTAATCGGACAAACAATACTCGACTAAGACAACATACATATGCAATTGTATTGTATGTCTGTGTGAAAAATATTATTTAAATGTGCATTGTCTGAGGCAACAAATCGAGAGTAACAACAAAAACATCACCGAGTGCCGCCATTTCTGAGGAACAATGAGATTAGCATTGATATTGGTATGTATACAAGTAGGAAGTGAATTTATCCCAAAACCACACCCCAACCACCCCAACAAATCCCATCTCTTGCATAATCGATGCCCCATCTCAATCGCAATGCGGAAGAAGTGTTTTCTTCCTTAGGCATAAATTGAGCAACTTTTAAGCATTCTGTACATCAGTCGAGTTGTCGATTCAAAAGCCAACTTTTTAGAAGGCTTGTGAAGACTTGTGGCAATTTAAAAGTACAGCTATTATTTTTGGGCGTGATCAACGCCAACGCCACATCACAAATGCTTCCTACTCCTCCTGTGCCGTCATCCGTTTGGCTGCTCAATTAATTTGCATTGCAATTTCAGAGTCTAAGCCGGCTTGGCCAGCTGCCAACTGCCAGCTCGTGTTTCACTTTTGTTTAAAAAGTTGGGAGTAGAGGAGACGGATTTGGGAATGCCACATAATGTCTACACAGTGGGAGTTTTTTTGAGTTTGTGGTACAACAAAAAGTTAACTAGTTCGAGGAGCAAATGCTTGGCAAGTCTCTCTCGCAACATGATCGCAGTTCAGTGATCCTGAAACCATACTCTAGTACAAATTTAATGTCAATATACCTGAAATACACTATACAGTCCATGAAAGTTGTTTTTACATGGAACATTGTTACACTCTTTATAAATCACATACTGTACTACTATAAATTGTCACTAAGCCATATGACTGTATATTTAGATAAATGACTCCTCTAGTCTTGGATAACATTACAACAAATAAATATTACTATAGCTTATAAATTATTTAACAAAGTGACAAATTGTTCGTCTGCAATTCGTAATGATATTCTATCCTTTAATACATATCTATATGGTATATGGGCATTTCCACAGTTTATTACGGTAAATTCGCACGGGAAAATGTGACTAAAAACATTAAAAAAATAAAAATTCCAAAAAGTGTCTATATATCTGAGTAGAAAATCAGTTGTACTATATTTTATGTCTGCAGGAAATAAGGCCCCAATGACACAAGGCCCCAAAATAAGAAATTAATTAAGGCCACAGGTTTGGGTCGTTATTTCATAATGAAGTAGCACCTCAATTTCAAAAATAAAATAACACCCTAATTTCGGTTGTTATTGTATTTTTTTTATATTTATTAAATTTTATACAATATATAATATATATAATTCGGGTAATGTTCTGTTTCATAACAAAGGTTTTAAAAAAAAATGCAAATATTAGGCGATTTATCATAAATTTTAAGATCAAAATTAGTTCCAGGACTCAATTAGATTTTTTTGAATTGAATCTTAAAGTTTCAAATTTGTCACTATTAGGGCCCGTTTACCAACACTACTTTTCTATCTGGTGTGTCAATAAGTGAACTGTAGACAAAAATTTGTTTTAAAAAAATCGAGTGATTTTTGCAAAAAGCCTTATTTCATTTCTTCTTTAATTCTTCCTTTCGATCTAAAATTAAATTTGGGGTGTTATTTCCTTTTTGGGTCTTTATTTCCCAAAGAAAATTGGGGTCTTATTTAATTTCATCGTTTTTGTTGTTTCCTGTAAATTTTTTTGACGATTTATCTCTTTTTTTTTTGTCGTTATTTCATTGGGGCCTTATTTCATATTTTATAATCAAATATGAAAGCAATCAACCTTTCCGATTAGCAGACATAAGCAAAAATATGCGATGACGTTACGCTACAAAAAATTAAGTTAATTTTGAGTTAAAATTGAAAACACTAAACTCTTTGCAACGGTCAAGCATTTCTGCATAAAACTTTTTTTTCAATTTCACTTAAAATGATGAAAGTTTATTTTCCAGGTTTTTGAAGTTAAAAAGCTATTTATATTTTACGCAACATAAAATTCTCTAGCATTTTTTAGAGAACAAATGTATGCATTAATGAAAGTATATTACATTTTTTTTAAATTAGCGAATTTGTATTAAAAAATTTAAGTGTTTTTGTCATATAATCTTCCCCCCATTTTGAAATTCAATTTTTAAGAAAACAGGCAAATATATAGAAAATCTTAATTTCTTTAAATAGGCATTCGGTATATATTTAATAAATTAATGTTTCACAATAAAAATGGGCAAATAATATTCGACAAGTCCTGAATTCCACACTTAAATTATTGAAAAAATCAATTGACTACTTTAACTTAAGAGAATATTTAATCTATGTGATATTAAACTTTGTTAAAATTAAATTAATGAAATTAATTAATAAATTAAATGCAATAGAAAGTTCGTATAGAAAAACTCATTCAGGGAGGATCTCAAAGGCCTTGTTAAACTTGTAATCTCTACACGATCAATCGAGAAATTAATTTTAAAAAAAAGGAAACTTTATTTGAGATTTGCAACAAACTGGCTCACCCAGTATATCAGCTTTTACTAGCAATAATTTAAGTTAACTGCACAATCGACTTTCAGCTGGCAAATGTAAACGAACTGTAAACGAAAGATCCCCCAATCTTTGTTTTTGTCTTTATCTCTGTTTCTGTCTCTGTCTCAGTCTCTGTGCGGCCAACAAACTGATCGCTTCGTTGGGCCCACAGCAACAACAATAGCAAATTATCTTAACGGAAGCTGCCCTTGCCCTTGTCTGTGCTGAAGTTGGCTTAAAGTGCCTGCGGCTCTGTTGGTTGACCTCGTCCCTCATCCAACCAACTAAAAGAAGCACCAAGTATGTTATGGCACATCACATTAGACCAGAAATCACAAGAGATCTAAAAGGTCTAGATAGTTTCAGTTCCAGTTCCAGATAGTTTATCAGTTGCCTAATTGGGGCAACGTTTTATTGGCCCGATGGATTGCCAAACCGTCAGAGTTGGCCACAAAATATGTTTACGCAAATGTGAGGCGGGTTTGCAATGAGAACTCGTTTCTTGTGGTTTGCTGTTGTTGTTAATATTGCTGCTGTTGTTTTTGATGTTGCTGTGGTGTGGCATGTGGCATGTGGTGCATGTTATGTTGTTATGTTGTTGTTATGTAAAGGCGCAGGATTAACTGCAATTTGAGCTTTAAAAGCTCTCGCTAAAGCCGCTCAACAAGTTGGCTCATTGTTGTTTAATTTACATTTTATTGTTATGGTTTTTTGTTGCATCACTTTAAGCAACAGCAAAAACAACAACAACTTAAGCGATTATCCGCTGTGGAAGCTGAGCAAAGTAACAAAAGTAACATAAAACAACATCAACAACGTCAAAAGCAAAATGATGAGACTACAACTAAATTTGAAGCGTTGCGTGGCGCCTGTGGTAACAATTTCTACTTGCTGCTGCCGCACGCGTGTCGTGCCCCAAACGACGCACAGTGGGATAAACTCTCATTTAATTTTGTTAAAAATCATATCTTTTGAACCAGTAAAGATATGTGTTTAAAAAATTTTAAAAGCGTTTTAGAAGCTCTAAAATGATTGCACTGTGCTCTACCTCTTTTATCGCTATTTAATTGCGAGTTTTCATCAGTTTTGGACTACAACTTTCTCAGGAGCAGAAAGAAGCATGAAAGAGATGTGATTACCAAAAACTCATGTAGTAGTGGAATGAAGTACAAAAAGTTCATTGTTATTTTTATTCCGTCAAAGTTAAAAAATAGCCTAATTTTAGTGCTATTTTTAAACATTGCTTGAATAAAAAAAAAACATGTGAGGAAATAAAATTCATTAGAAATGAACATATTTTTCATATGAAGCCAACGACATAAAATGTGGTCGCTTAACTTGTCTGAATAAACTGAATAGTTTTATAGTTTTGTATTTTTTGTAAATTTTGCACATTTGTGCGCGCACTACAAAATACTTCAAATTGAATTTACTTCAATTTTAAAATGACTTCAAAATTCTTTTGGATCCGTAATCTTTGATGATTTTTCTATGCAATGCATATATTATTATTACAATCACATTTAGCGAAAAAATTATTGCTGCAACGTTTTTGCGTCCTAATGTCCCACTGTGCAACGCAACAACTCACGAGACTCGCATTCAATTTTCATGTGTTGCAATTGCGTTTAAATGGGAAACGAAAATATCTTTCTAAATTCAATTAAAAATTTATATTTTTTTAAGCACTTTGAAGAGTTTTGCAATAAGAAATGTGTGGTGGGGGAATGGAGGTTGTTGTTGTTTTGTTCTGCCTGAGCTGCTTGACAATTTGTTGTCACATTCTGCAAAGTGAGAGGCGACAGCAACAGTGCTTTTAATTAAATTATTGCATAAAAGTCTTTTGCGCTGCTGTTGCCACCAAAGATAAATCAATGCTAACCGAAACTGACAGGCGGACGCTAATAGAAAGAGGGGCGATAAGAGGGGTAGACTTGAGAAAGGGGGAACAGTTGCTGGCCGGCTTATATAAAAAAAGCGGACAATATAACAACAAAGATCACATAAATTCGCATGTAAGCGAAACTCGTCGACTTCCTCGCCTCCCCACACTCATTCCAACTCATTCCTCCACTTGCCTCTTGCCTTTCTCCTCCCTGGGGGCTATAACTATGCCCCATCCCCCATTTAAAACGTTATTATTTGACAGAAATTATTTCTGTCTTTTTTTTTTTGTTTTTTCTTTTGAGCATTTTTAGTGTTTATTTGTTTTATTGCTGCTGTTGCAGGTGCGGCCGTGCAGCAAGTGAACGAAAGTTTGCCAAAAAAGTCTTCCTGCTTAACACACACGCACACACATACACCCAGATTAATAAAATAAAAAAAAAGAAACATAATAATAATAATAACAGCGCGCTCGTAAATGATCTATCATGAGCGAAGTTGAGTGGAGTTGACTTGACACACTGTCCTAGTTTTGAATTTATCGTTGCGTTGTAATTGAGTGACAAAATGCAATTAAAATTTAACTATATTATGATTGCGGAGTTGCCTGTGAGCTTATATTGAATCGTATGCAAAATGTTGAAATTATAGACATGACAAAAGACAGAGTAAACGAATTGCTGATACCCTGTAGCACAGACAATTCAGATTAGTTGTATGATTTTCAAATAAATCTTTTCGATATGATATTTAGTCTAAATTCTTAACAAAGTCAAGCAATACAATTTAAATATAATTTTAAAAGGTTTTATAATGTAGCTGAAATTATAGTCGAAAAATCTAGGAATAACCGAATATGAAGTTTTAAAAGTCACAAAAATATATATGTTTTATTCTTAATCATTAATGATATCATTTGAATACTATCAATTGTATAATAGAAATCAAATCCAATGTAATATTACTACTGCGCTAACTTATGGAGAAAATACAATACAAATGTATGAAGATTATTCAGTGTTGTTAAGTTTATAAAGCAAAGAATAATTTTTTTTTTTTTTTGATACATTTATTTATAATTTGCGCACGTCAAATGCTACTTAAATCATTTTCAGCTAAATTTCAAGAATTAACAGAACAGGTAAGTAGCCGATTTTTAAACATGACAGGGTTTGAACCCAGTTATTTTTCAAACTGTAGTTTTAGTAATGTGATAGGTCGACGACTCTAACAGCTAAGCTACAGAATCACACAAAAAATAATTCCTCGTAATTTTAAACTCTTGTATTGCATCATATGCGGAATATTTATAGAAAAATCTCCGGAAATGTTCATCTAACTTAAGCTCACTGTACTCAATTTGTAATGTAATTTTTTTTTTGTAGTTGTTAACAGGAAATACCATTTAAATCATATTTTTATTGTATGGCAAATCAGAAGATTGAAAAAATTACTTACTCTCCCACAGCTGCAACAACTGCAGTATTAAAAGCATCAACCCCCATTGGTGAATTATACACTAGGCTATCTAAGAAAAAAAAGTATTCACTTCATTCATTCACCTTATTCAAGCCACATTTTGGTTTAGACCAAATGTCAAATGTGAAATAAGTGTATGTGTTTGGTGAACGAGCTGTAAATGTGTTTGTGTTTGTTTTTGATTTTTTTATTGGTGCTGCTGAAAGCATCGTTTGATTTTATTGATTTTTGATGATTTGGCTTTTTGTATCGAGACCATTCGATAGCCAAAAGCACAAAAACAAAAGAGCTTTTGGCGCAATCGAAGCGCCGTTCGATTGTCTCGATTGCGCCTTACCTTGGGCCCAAATTGGAGTGGACAAAGGTGCCAGCAAACAAAAGCGAACCACTCGTCTCTAAATATATATATGTATTTAAATAAGTATTTTTAACAATTCGCATTCTTTTTTTTGCAGTGCACACTGAGTGCAGCGCTGTGTTTGGCCAGCGCTGTAGGACAGTCGGAGTCGCCCACAAAGTCATCAGGCAGTGGGTATCCAAAGAAGGTAACCACTCTGAAGAAGAGACCCACTAAGACGCCCAGCACTGCAGCCACCGCGGCAATTGGCATCCAATCATCCACAACAAAACCAAGTAAACCACGCGTCAAGATTGCAACCACCGGCAAGACAAGAACCACAAAGGCACCAGCTTTGGATGCCAGATTCAGCAACTTACCCGCCGATGATCTGGAGTTCATCAAGGAGCTGGACAAACAGTTTAAGCTTCATGGCAACAAGATTAAGATCAAAGTAGAGCGTGACAATTCAACCAACAGCAGCGGCAACGGCAAAAACAACAAACGCACCATCGATGGCGAACTCGGGTCAGTGACTCCATGACTAACATAGCACTATGGGAAAAAAGCCCAACATTTTGGCATAAAATCGAAATATTTAATATTTGACATGCAGCGTAGTTAGACTGCAGAATTTTATTTATTTTTTTTTTGCCGAACTTTACAACTGTCTTACAACTTATTAAAGATAGATTGATTAACAGTTTTCAACTTTTTTACAATTATATTTTAACCAAACAAACACAATTCAAGCTGCAAGTTCAAGAAATTTGTGCGCTTTTTCACTTCAGGTGGCAACACTTAAACAGCTGATTGATCGTGTCTCAAACATTTAGGGTAGTCCCGAAAAAACTAAAAATACAATTTTCTGTTCTCACCCGAGTATTCAGATTAAGAAAATCAAAAAACCATTTAGATTTCAAGCAACAAATAATCAGACTTTATGTCATAATATCGGAGTTTTTTCCATAGTGCATAGTGTAACCACAGTTGGGTGCTTCCCAGATTGGTGGTGCTTTGTACACTTTAAACCAGTTTTAAGCACAGATTTTCATTTGTGATGTCATTACGTTCGATAGTTGACTGAATCAAATATGATACGAGCAATTTTACCCTGTTGATTCAAATGTATCTGCCCATCCGCAGTATTTTATCTATAATTTCATCAACAATCTTCCCATTACTAAGTAAAGTTAAATAAAAAGTAAAGTAGATTTGTGTACACGGCATATGTTAGTCAAGCAGTTCCAGCTCTATATCTCACTATATCCATTCTATATATTTTTCACAATTTCTCTAGTTTAAATATTATACACGTACAAAACTAACATAATTAATCAAATTAAAAAGTTTGTTTCAATGATTTGTAGGTAAATATTTTGACCCTTAACCAGCTTAAACCTTTTTAAAATCGGCTCTGACATTCTCGTTTACCATAATGATCAAGATGCAAGCTCACCTTTTCCAGTTAAAAAATTATGTTATGTTGGAAAAATTGCGTATTCTAAAAGTTCTTTAAGAAAAAGTCTTACCGACAAAATTTATTTAGAAGTGGATTTACGTCTAATGGGGTCCCTGAACTATTTCTGATCTCTATTTACAGAACATCATAATCACGTTCTACAACTATTTAATTAGTTGTTCATTATCATTTAATTAAGTAAATTATCACATAAAAATCAAACGCATATGAGTAAATGCAGTCAAATATATTATATATTTATATGTTTATGATCAAGATTATGATTAAGATTACGATCTTAATATTATCCTGTATAACTTTTCTTCTTTATAAAAAATAATTATCTGGTGCAGTAAATAATGATTATTTTATTTTTTTAACTGAAAAAATAATACATTTCTAGTAACTTTAAAAGAGCGTGAAATTTTACCATGATTTTTAAATTAATGATTTTTATTATTTTACTCATAAAAAATGCATTATTTTTCTTGAGTTTTTTTGTTTTTTATTTTTGGTTTTTGTCTTTCTTATAAGAAATATGGACAAACTTTATATGCATTCCTAGTCTGTGAATCTATGTATATTTGTACATTTTGTCCATATTCCTTATAAAAAAACCAAAAAAAAAAAACTTGAGTTTTATGTGCGTTTTATTTTTTGTTGTTCAAAAATTACGATTTAGTTTCTTTAGTTTTATTCTTTTATTAAATAACAAAAATCAAATATAATGATTATTTCTTGAGTTTCACAATAAAACTTAAAATGATTACAGTAGAATTTTTGGCAGAAGTGAGTTGTAACAAGTCGGCAAACATCTTTTGAGAATTCTTAACGATCGCGTAAACTAGATCGGATCTACACTTCTTTCATTTTTTGTTTAATGCTGATACTAATGCTCACTATTGCCTTTCCACAGCTATGGCTATGCACATCCAGGATATGATTACACGCCACCCAAATTCATGTTCTATCCGTACTCCCAACACGATATACCCGCAACGGAATCGCCCGATGCCTATGCCTACTCACCAGCGGACTATGAGCAACCAGAGACGACGCAGCCACATCCGCATCAGCAGGTAACCAGTGTGACCATTGAGCCATCCTATTCGTACGAGCTGAAGCCACAAACAACCTATGAGTCCGAGCAGCCAGCAGTGCATCCGGAGCAGCCACAAATTGATTTGCCACAGCCACAATCACAGCCACAACATGAGACGAGCGGTGCGGGCGGAGATGAAACCGCTGGCTACCAGGAGCCAGTGATAGTGTTACGCATACCCGGACCTGCAAAGTATGCGGCGCATTTGCAGACACTGCTACAGCAATACCTCGAAATACGCGCCGCACAGTATCTGCATCTGCTACAGGAGGCCGAACAGCGTAAGCAACAGCAACCTGAGGAGATTTCACCACAACAGCAATATGCCGCACCCGAGCAGCATGAAGAGGCACATTATCATGCCGATGTTAACTATGCCCATCAATTGGCACCAACACCGCCGCCCGTACAGTACGGATCCATTGATAATGTCTATCAGACGTACAAGGGTCGCCAGCCACAGCAGCAGATTCAGTACGAGTCAGTTCAGGCAGCACCAGAGGCATACTACAATCCCAGCGGTTACCACCAGCAGCAGCAGCAGCAGACACAGTTCTATTATGCCCAGCCACAGCAACAGGCGCAGTATGAGAGCAGCTATCAGCCACATCTCTATCTGATTGCCATGGCGCCTCAGGTGCAATACGCAGAACCATCCAACGCCGCAGAGCATCAACAGCATCAACAGCATCAGCTTCAGCATCATCAGCAGCAGCAACAGCAGCCCATATATGTGCCGGAGCAGGAGGCGCCCACAGCACCGGAAGCGGAGTCGGCTGGACATGAGCTGCCCATAACCGAGAACAATCCACGTGCCACACACACAAAGGTCATCTTCAATTCACCGAGCACTGGCGGCGACTATGGCGCCAATATGTATGATCTGCATTCCATACAACACTACGAGGAGCAACATCAGCAACAGCAACAACATCACCACCAACAACATCACCACCACCAGCAACAGCAGCTGGAAAATGTTCATGTGGATGTGGAAACGACAGCGGATGATTATCAGTCATCCGCTGAGGCCATGGGCATTACACAGCCGCCCTATAATTACCACGCCCATGGACTGAAAATGGCACGTCAGCAGCGCCAGGGCAAAAGGGCGGCCAAGGCGGAACATCCGGCGGAACATCAGCTGCAACAGATACGCGAGTATGTGAGAGAAAAGCTCGGCGCCGAAATGGGCTCAGCGGTGGAGTACAAGACGACGCAGCTGCTCGAGGGTTAATCGAACGGTTTCCAACCGGAACCGGACTTTGACTCATATTGTTAATATTGTATTGTATGTACTTTAAAAATCATTGCTCGTTTTACGTTTGTTGTTGTCTTATGTGTTGAAAAAGAGAGTAACTCTATCATTAGTATTTATTCTGTTGTGAAATCAGGAAGCGGATCCAGCTGCGAACCAGTTCATCGAATCCGATCCGATTCCATTCCTGATATTAATCAATTTCAAATTCATCTCGCGTTGTTTTTTCTCCATCAATTTCATGCTCATGCCACATGCCACATGCCACTTGTTTTTATTATCGTAATCCAATGATTATTATTATTGCATTAATTACTTTCATTTTTTTTTTTAATTTTTTTGTTATTCGCTAACAACAAACAAATTGTATTAAATATGTGCAATAATTAGTTTTAAATAATAATATGTGCTTATAAAATTATTTTTGCACAAATAAATGAAATGAAAAAAAAATTTAAGTAGCAAGTTTTTAAGAGACTACTTTTTATAGTATGTATCGGGGAAACAGATTTAGGAAATAAGTGGAGTACAATAGAGAGTGATTTTCGTTGACAAACTTGGTATGGAGGTTCCTGAACACCGTACGCAGATCAAGTTTGTTTTTATTTTTATTTTTGGATCGAACCTCTATCTTATATTGCTGTCATAGGACCGATCGGTCATAAGCATAAAAAAGTTGTTTGCTTTTTGAGGTATCTCAACAAATCTGACAGAATATGCATCTGGGTTGGAATTATACATCCTCACAAAATATGGTTTAAATCGGTTTCCTACATAATATAGCTGCCATAGAATCAATCGCTCGGAAACCAAATTTTTATACAGAGTAACTGGGCCCAGAGTATCCTACCATCGAGCGTGCTCGACTGTAGCCACACTTTACCAGGGGCGAAACGAGCTGGGGTAGGCGAGCCAAGCGAGCAACGGGCGGAGGCCCCTTGTTTTAGTTAATATTCCATAACTTAAAACTGTGGTCACTTAAACAAAATATGCTTTTCATTTTTTTTCTTTAGTTAAATGGCAAATGGCCTAAAAATGTGGGCGTGTTACCGCCTTTTCTCTGTTATTGTTACAATTTTAGCGAAAAATTTTTAAACACAAAGTACAAAATGTTATGAATATAATTCATACTAAAATTTGTTAAATAAACTTCTAAATTAGTGTTGTAGGACAAATTAAATAACCCTAAACAATGAGATTAACAGTTTCATGTGCTCAAGGCAACTCAGTTTCACAGCTGTTTGCTAAACAGTGTTGGAAACTGTTAAGATTTTGGCTATGCAACATCTGAGATGGAAGTATTTTGAATGCATCGTCATGAAAAAATCGTTAAATTGAACAATCTTAAATAATGACTTTATTCCAAAATTATGGTTATCCGCACCATAGTGCATACGTATGTTACAAACAGTACATCGCATACATCGTTGCATACATAGTTGTATTCCCTCATGTTGATCATTTTCAGCACAGCCTAAAAGCATATATCAATTTTTGATATTTGCAAATGGTATGTTTCAAGGAGTCTTTAACACATTTTAATGCGGAACATGGCGTACGATTGCGGGTACGAAATACAAGTACCCGTTAGTGCGCTTAAATTGAGACTTATGCAATTATCAATGATCATACGGAAGTCACGCATAAAACCAATAAACAAAACACAAAATCATATCAATTTGAAGCTTATGCACATTTTGGCTCGCATTTCTTATTTTAATTTTTGTTGGTGTTAAATGCCAGAAACTTTTAAATACCACATTGCATATAATAGGTGAAAAAAGCAAAAAGCTGTATAAACATTTTAATAACAAGTTGCTGAAATCACGCAAAGCGGCAGCCAAATAAACAGGAAAAGATGAAACTTAACGTACAAATCGACGCAAATTGATAGTTAATTTTTATTTCTTCACAGCTTAAATGTTTGATAAAAATCAATGGCATTTTATGCTATAGTCTTCTTCAATGTCTGATTTTTTCCAAAGCTTTTTTTTAGTTGTTGAGTTTCTTATTAATACCACATAATTGACGGAAAATAGTTATTTCAAATAATTGTGATAGTTGAATTCTTAACAGATCCTGTCAATCACTTGGTGGCTCACTAAATAAATCTGTTGTAATTATATGTACCATTTTTAATAATACATCTGTATTGTTTTATCACAAATTTTGAATTACAAACTTCGTTAGAACTTAGTTTAAGTCAACTTAAATGGACAGACTTTGATGAACATTATTTGGAAATTTTGTGTAATGTTTATAGTTGATTGTTTATATTGCATTCGTTTTTTAGTCTAGAAATCTCTCTGAACTGAAACTCTTTTATTGTACTTCTTTTTATTCTTAATTTAAAAATTAGATAAATATTCAAATATTTTAAACAGCAACAATGTTAGCCCAATTTTTTAAGTTTAGCAACTTTCACCTACTTTAATAATTGTGGATGGTTTTTCATATTACACCACATCATTTTAATGAGCTTTATATAAAACTGAAGTATGCAAAACAATGTAAACAATTAGCATAATTAGCTGCCGCAATGGATGGTAAATTGTACCAATTTCAATAATTTATCCTATTGCATTACGGCAGCTCAGCTGCAGTCCAGTCGAAATTATGAGCAACAAGAGAAAGAGATGCAAAAAGTTGCAATAAGAGGCGACAAAAACTTCCGCACACTCAAAAATGAGGAGATTAATATCGATTTGGCAGATGCAACCGATATCTGGATGCCTCATGCCTCACTTGCCGCATTGCATACCAACACGAAGCTATCGAAACTGAAAGTTTCTTCTCAAAGTGAACGATTCGATTGACAATTGCTGTCACGTTGGTCAGACGGGCAGTTAGCCAATATATTGGGCTTGTCTGCCCCGCCCAGACTGACCAGGTGGCCTAGCGATTAACCAGCATTTCTCCCATGATGCCACACTGTCACAGCGATCGGAAGATCAATAACTTTCAATTGCCACATCTTGTGGCATCTTCATTTATATTGTAAACAATTTCCGGACGCTAGTTGGGGACACTCCAGCTTCCCAGTGTCATCGAAGAAAAAACAAAAAGCAAAAGAAAAAGCTGAGGGAAAGATACAGCAAATACAATCAAGTAAAGCCTATAAAATGTATAATGATCTAAATGCTGCTATAACAATGGACACATAAAACACCAGAGCACAACAGCAATTCGCTCACTTCGCTCGCCAACAGCGAACAAATTAATAACTTAAGCGTCAAGCCAACACACAAAACGTAACATTTTCCAACATTGTCCAAGCGTTGCAAGCACCACAATGTGCACAGTGGTATAAAGTTCGTTTAAGTCTGCTGGAAAATTAAAAAGTTGCTTGCATAATATAATTTTATATTTATAAATTAACTTGCAAAACGTAAACAGCATTTATTATTAATATTTCAATCAAGGCTGCAAACCGGTTACCGGATAATGAACCGAACCTTTTAAATAAAAAAATATTTGATTCGAAAATAAAATATTAACATAAATTATATGTGTTTTTTAATATTACTCAACTATTTTAAGCTTCGGATAAAAATAGGTCGTTTTTAAATCTACAAATAAATTTAAATTATCATCGAAATGCGATTTTTTTCCAAGTAAAAATTTGATTGGTTTAAAAAGTCAAGAAAATATAAGAAAATAACCATATATAAACCTGTTTTGCGAACCGATCCCAAGTCTTGCTTTATGTTTAGAGCCTCCGAACCAAAACTTTACCAAAATTTTGGTGGTTTGCAGCCTTGATTTTTATGCCACAATTTCTTAAGAAATTTTAAAACACACAAGAATGATTGAGCCATGATCAGATGCATTAATGGAGAGATTACGTAATTCATTAATATTTTATTTAATTTATTTTAAGCAGCTGCAAAAAGAAATTATTACCAAATATTAATGGTGATTTTTTTTGATGGATTAGCGATTAATTAACTATTATAATGGAATTCATTTGCACAAAAAATAAAGTAACAAATAAAATAAGAAAAATAAAATGATAAATTGTATCCCTTCTCTCTAGAATTAATTTGATATTTGAAGCCTTGGTTACTTGGCTTTAAGGAACTCCGACAATTGCTTTTGCATTGTTTTTGAGTGGTTTAAGAAAAATATTATAACCATGCCCGATAAAGAAGACACCAATTTTAACCCACTGTGCACTGGGGTCTTTTTCTTCAGTGGCCGTTGCCGCCGCAGCATGTGTTGTTGTTGTTGTTACTTGGCGGTTGCTGTCGTTTGTTGTTGGTTTTGGCAATATAACGAGCATGCATTGCATTCACGTATTCGCATTGGCAAGGTTGTTGATCTTCATAAATGTATATATGTATATATGTATTTGTATGTATGCTGCCACCGACATGCGATTTTTTTCATATTAAACTGTCTTGGTTAAAAACTGCTGCAGTTCTACCAAATATAAATAATATAATAATAAAATATAAATATTACATTTTATAAAAATTTAATAAATTATATAATCTGGCGGCTGTCATCATAGATTAAGGTGATAGATAAGCAATGAACCCGTTTCACCCCGGCTTTCAAAACGAAATTAAGTAAGCTGCTTAAGAGTACTCATACTGGTCGGCAATCGAAATTGAAATCTTATTTATACATTTGTAACAACTCCACACAACTGCATCGAAGCGGCCTGTGGTCTGATAAAAAACCTCATCAATTTTGTGCAACTCTTTTCTCTCATCTAGCTAATTACTATGCACTTAATCAGTGACCATGAAGTAACTAAAACCTTAAAGCGCATAAAATAGATGAAAACAACTTTAAACAAGAAAAAATCACTTGTTTTGGTGGATATGGTTGGAAATGGTGCTTGCTGTGGCTCCAGAGGTGTCTGCTGTGGTTCCAAGATGATCAGATTGAAATGTGTTTAATCGTTCCAACTTAAAAACTCTTCGTCAGCCATAGATAGTGTTTGCCTTCATTTTCATATTTTTATAGGAAATTATTTAATCACATTTATTCAAGCTGGCTAGGAAATATAAAAAAAATAATTAGAATAAAAATTAAACCTATTGTATTAGTTAATCAAAAAAACTAGGATTATAAATTCAAGGTAAATATTTTTTTTCAATTATTAAATTAATAATATAACAAATAAAGAGAAAAAAAAATACTTTATTTTAAAGATATTATACTTTTTAAGATTTTATTATCGTTGTTTACATCTGTACGTTTTTATTGATATTCTTTAAAATCAATTCAAAGATAATTAAGGAGCATTATAAAATCTTCTATAACTTGTGGATAAAGAAAATGCACATTTAAATTAAAACAAAACTATATTTTTTACAAAATATTTGGTAGTTGAATTATTAAAAATATTAAGATTTTAAAACATTAATTAAGCCACACGTAAATAAAACTAAAAATTTAAATATTCTTTTACGAAATAAACAATTGATTAAACTATTTACATAATTAGAATATTATCCAGATCAAACAATTTGTATATCCTGCATTTTCTTTAATATTAGTAAATTATTTAGCAAAACCAATCAACTTTATTTTCTCTGGGAAAACATTTGATGTCCTACAATTAAGATAAAGTAGTTTGCAAATAGACTATAACCTGTCACAACAGACAACATAATACCATTATATGCATGAATTTTTTGTTCCTATGAGCTTTAAATATATTATTATTAGATGTTTGAGTATTTGACTGATTGACGCCTTCCCATCGTGGCCAGCAATGGCAAAACGCAGCCATTCCAATGAACTGCATTTTCACTGTGAATGTGTGTGCAGTTTATGGCTTAATTGGCCGAAACGAAATCGAAACTATAGTTTAAACAAAAAACCAGTTTAGCATTTGACATTTGATTTGTGTGTGTGGCAGCAACATCAGCAGGGGAGCGGATACAAGTCGATTTTGAATGTGCGTCACACGAGGCGTATACTTTACAGCTCATTATGATAGCTCAGTATATCACGCATACGTACAGTGCGCTAAATGGCCGTTACAATTTGAATGTCTAGCTGTTGATGGCGTTGAAGTTGCCGCCACCGATGCACCGATGCACCGTTTGGCGCAAACAAAAAAATACTCGTATAAAAAAGCGAATGTCTCTGTAACAGCACATCTTTCACCCTCTCTTTCCCACTCTCGCTCTTACTGTGTGTTGTGTGTGTTTTTGTTATACTTCGCTATTTTTCTTTGGCCCGCACATTCGCATAAATTTTCCGCTGCGCCGGCAGCGTCATTATAAAAGCCTCGCCTTACCAACTCGACGTTAACAATTCAAATCCAGTTACAGACGCGAAATGATCTTCGCAATGGCATCGCGCTGTCGGTCTACCAAGAGCCTGAACCTGAATCGGTCGCTCCTCTGCCTTGTCGCGGCATTCCTCATTGTAAGTAGTGCCGGCCGAGGACTCAAATGAGGATACACTCTATCTCTACATTGAAATCAACAAAGGATTTAAAATAAAAATTTCCTAACTTTTTTTTATGGTGCAATGTGTGTGTGTGCTACAAGTTAGAAATAAAAAAAAGTGACTTTGAAGCATTTAAGAGTTAAAGTGAAATGTTTGACTGAGACAATCGTTCAATGCAAAACTCAGTACAAAAAAATACTCAGAACAATCAAAGAAAATAAAAAAAATGTATAGAATGAAAATACTTGCATAAAGCCGTTGCTCTGGACCTATTAAATGATACTTATCATTTTAAACACAGAAGCATGTGATGACTTATTATACTGTGTACTTTGCTAAATGATATATTTATATATTTTTAAAATCTTACCAAAGCCTTCTACCTCGATTTTTTCAGTAGTACTTCTTGTTATAATAATATTAATGATCAATTTAGGATTAACTTTTGCAATTCAACAAACCAACTAAAAAACTTAACAATCAGGATATAGGCAAAATGTAGTAAATTTACTAGAGGAAATGATAGCATAATAATTAGCTTAGCATAGTCCTAAAAAAATACCAAATATACCAATTATCGAATAAAGTATCGTATATGTTATGTTATTAACATCTGTTAACCAGCTGTACAGTACAAAATGTTGTTGTCAGTTCTAAATATTTACACAAATACAATAATACTACGTTATTTGAATAACAATATTACTTTACGACCAAAGTAATCATTCTAAAATCAAGATTTAAAATAATTGGTATACTTTAATCCTATGCTTATTTTTAGACTTACTTAAAGCTATCGAAAATGTTATATACCAGTAATATCACATATAAATATTGACTTTAACAAAAAATTTAACCTTTGATCTATCATTAAATACGAGCTGAAAATTTTTTTTATTAATTTTCGCAAACATAAAGTCTTATTTAAAAATTGAATATATTTATTTATTTCTTATTAAAGAAAATAAAATATTTTTTTTGATTTATGCAAAATTCTAAAATTTAGTTTTTATAATATTATTATTATATTACTTATATTATTATAAGCAAAAACAGAATAAGTTTAGTTTTTTAAAATAATAATATCTAAAACAAGTTATTTCGAAAATGAAAAAACCATTTAGATAGTTGACAGTCAAAAAAATTAAAAGTCAGTTATTATTGTTTATTTCCAAGTGGATATTGGTCGTTAGCAACGTATGAATTAATTCAGCTGTGTACAAACATTAGCTGCAACTGTCTTAACATTCACTTAGCCTGTAAATCATACAATAAACAACCAATTTTGGAGGCCATCCATCCTCGCCAGCCACCACACACTTAATCGGCCGCAATCAAAAGAAAATTGCGTGTTGAAAACATTTTACGTTGGGGCAACCATCATCCATATGCATGGGCCAATGAACTTGCAGCGGACGCAGCTCATGCGCCAAGTCAATCATAAGAAATTAAGGCAAAAACGATGACAAGGAGGAGTAGGAGAAGGAGGAGAAGGAGGGGAAGTAGGCGGGGGCTGAGCTCTGGCAAGTGGCCCGTTCCCGTTGTTATAAGCGCTGCACCCCGTTGAAAGCGAAAGCGAATTGGTTAACTTTAATTAGTTTAATTACAAAATCTACTGGTGTATACACACACACATACGTGCATAGATACAAGTAACAACATTGATTTAAACAAAAGCAAATGACCAACTAAATAGGCGCTTTGCATTCACATGGCCAACAATCGATGCCGAACCACATCCAACATCGAATTTCGAACATCGAACATCGTTAACAATTACCATTAAATTGCTCTACATTTTGACAACATCATTTCACCTATCTGTCTTTCTCTCTTTTTCTCTTTCGATCTTACTCTTTCTAACTCTCACCCACTTGCACTTGCAGTTTACGTTGCAATTGTCGCTGTGTAGCGCCCAATCACAGCCACGTTTGAGTCGACGACCTGCTGCAAAGACAACTGCAGAGGAGTCCAGTGAGAGATCCGTTGTGCCCGATCAGCTGGCATTAGCCGCAAGTCGTTCAGATGGCCAAGGACGTGGCTATCAACGTCGCGGTGCAGCAGTCCATACAAGAACTAAGGAACCAACGACAGGTAAGAGAGTGACTCAACGTCCAACTCAATTAAAATTATATGAGAGCTTCAAGTCATTAAGCTTTTTTATTTTACACTCATAAGAATCTTACCGTAAAATCGCCCTTGAAAATGCGCCAAAGTCGATTTTTCAAAAATTAAGAGATAATTTTCTAAAATTATAAAAGTTTTTCTATCTGAGTTGTTTATTTCGTTAAAAGTCTTATCAATAATAAATAAATAAAAACAACAACAAATAACAACAAACAACAACAAAATACTTCAATGCCTTTTCATTGTGAAAAGCCTAGCCTTCTGTATTTTTTGGTGCGTTTTTAAAGGTGATCCTCCTTTAAGTACAGAAAGAGTTTTGAGCAGAAAATCAAAGAAAATTTTTTAAATTTTGGAAATTTTTAGAAAAATTAACCGTAAAACATTTATATTAGGACAATGCTTTCTACATATATTGAAGAAAAGTATTTCTCGATATTAGAAAATCGTTCTCAATTGTTGGGCGATTAAAATTTAATGGCTATTTTCTTGAATATAGAAAATAAATTTTCTGAGTGTCGTGCAGCTCAATAAATCTATGGGCATGAGAAAAAAAAAAAATGTTAACCCGTATCCGGATTAAATTCTTTTTCAAGAGCTGAATACTGAAACGTTGCACAGCTACCGTTTCGGTAGCTTTATCCAACATATTTTGTTGTTTTCTGTATGTATGTATATAATTTTTTTTTATAAATATTAAAAGATAACAAACATTTTTACTTGTATAG
This sequence comes from Drosophila falleni, assembly GCA_035045575.1. Classification (NCBI taxonomy): domain Eukaryota; kingdom Metazoa; phylum Arthropoda; class Insecta; order Diptera; family Drosophilidae; genus Drosophila; species Drosophila falleni. Next base: position 2,521,023 of record JAWNOV010000113.1, on the reverse strand, counting down.
AGCTAGGTTAATTCGGACCAACTTCAAACATTCATAACTTTGTTCAAACCATCAAAAACCGAACCCTTGAAATATTTATCCCGCAAACCCGAACCTGAACCGAACCACTTTCTTAAATTAAAAGTTCGGTTCGATAGTAAAATAACTACATAAATTTTATTAATTCTAATATAACTAACATTTTTTGAGACTTTGGATAAAAATAAGTTTTATTCAAATCTTCGAATAAATTTAGATTAGATCAAAACTCGAATAAACAATTGGACTATATTATTGTATTAAATTAAACAAAGGTTCGAACCTATACCTTAAGCTTATGGGGCAGTAGTATAAAACAACTTTATAAATTGAATTCTAAATCGTTATATTTATTTTTTTTTTTAATCATGCCAAATTGGACAAAGATGTTGACGTGTAAGGCTGCTAGGTCAAGGGTTACACCAACTTTCATTTTAATCATCAATTGACCTCTAAATTCATTCTCATTTTTACGACGGTTACATACTTTGCACAAACTTAATATACCCTCGACCAGCGTATAAAATGTTAGGAAATGATGCAATGTTAAATTAAAGCTTTTTTAAAAGCTTAACAAAATGTCTCTAAATCATTTAATATGAATTAAAAAAGGTGCGATAAAGAAAGAGAAAGTCATAAAATACTCGAGATACCCTGTATTTCCGTAAGACTGAAAAGCTATTTATCAGCTGCTGAGTGTTACCAATATCGGATCTGGAATTTGGCGGCATTCTAAAAGCTGCACAGCTGGCAACTTTATTAGCAATTAAATGAACTCAATTTAACATTTTCAGTTAAAACAAATGTTTTTTAACCAATTTCAAACGTCGTTCTCGCTTCTCACACAGACTACAGCTATGGCCAGCTGGAGCTAAATCTGATACGACCCGAGCATGAGACGTCTTCATTACCGCCGCATGGCAAGATCAATGGGTATTACGGCGGCGTTAGTTTGAGCACAGCCTCTGAATCGATTGGAGCGGTCAATAACAACCACAACAACAATAACAACAACAACAACAACAACGGAGATATGAGTCACGAGAAGGCATTGGATGACTCGGAGACGGCTGCCGAGTACGTGGCCAATGCCATGAAGATGGCCTATGGCACACGTCACAAGGAGCAACAGCCGCAACTGCGTATTGTGGCTGCCACACAGCGTCCCTACAATCCAAGTGCAACAACCGAGCATAAGTATACACAGCAGCAACAACAGCAGCAGCAACAGCAACAGCAGCAGCAGCAACAGCAACAACAGCAGCAACAGCAACAGCAGCAACTGGAGCAGGAACAGTTGAAACAGGTGAAGGCACAGGCGCAGGCGGCGCTGTTGGAGGCACAGATGCAGGCGGAGTTGCAGGCGCAGCTAGTGGAGCAACAGGCATTGCTGCTAGCCGAACAACAGCAGCAACAACAGCAACAACAGCAGCAACATACAATTAATGTGGCAAGTGCAGCATCTCCTGCCGCTCCAGCGCCTGTCTATGAGAAGGAATCGGTTCCAAGAAGCTATGAAATATACGAGACACCCGCTCGTCCCGAAGCCGAAGCCGAATCCGCTGCTGGCGACATCGAGCGTCTATATCGCACCAAATACTATAGTTATGCACCACCGCAACCATATCGCAGCATCGAGGCGGAGGCGGAGGATAAGGTGCGTGTCTCCGCATCCACAGAGATACCCAAGGCGGAGATAATGAAGCAAATTGAAAAGTCTGTCATCAAATACATGAAGGAACTGGAGGCGGAGGGCAAGATAATAACCACACCACAGGAATTGGCACTGCCACCGCCAGCCACCAAGACCTACTACAAGCTGCTCTCGCTGCCCAGCTCCAGTCAAGGTTCCGGCAATTCTGGTGAGGAAAAGCGCTACAGCAGCAGCAGCAGCACAGTGCGTCCCAAGTACAGTAATCCATCAGCAGCGGGACAGGGACAGGGTCGTCAGCAGGCGCAGTCTAGTCAGCAGCATGGCCAATACCATGCCCAGCAACAGCATCAGCAGCAACAGCATCAGCAGCAACATCAGCATCATCAGGTCAACATCAATAAGCCAACGAAGCCACAACGCTATCAGTCCGAGACGGAGACCGCTTATCAGGCGCCAGAACTGTCGGCAGAAACCATGGCACCCAATGTGGAGTTCATCTATAAGATTAAGACCCGTGCTCCGCTGCAGACGGCCACCGTGAAGACGGTATCGAAGCCATACACTTTGCCCCTGAAGAGCAGCTCGGAGCACTTTGATCATGGAGCTGCTCTCAAGAATATCGAGGAGTTTGATTTATCGCATGTGGTCACACAACCGGAACGGGAGCGGGAGAGGGAGCGGGATCGGGATCGGGAACAGGAGCAGGAACAGCACGTGACCAGCAAACCGCAAAAGCTGTACTTCAACTCAGAGATCTATCATGATATTAACTCGCTGCCCTACAAGGGCGAGAAGCTGCGTGGTCTCAGCTCCAGTGCCAGTCAAATGCATTCCGTGCAGGGTCAGGAATATCGACACAAACTGAAGGCAGCCGCCGATCTGCATCCGGATTACAAAGGCTATTCCGGTTATTTTGCGGAGCCCGTGTCTAGCAGCATGGAGCTGTCGGAGAAGCAGCCGCTCAGCGGTATTGACAACGAGGACATGGATGACGGCTATCCCATACCCTATCAGTATGTGCTGAAAAAGGAGCCACTGTCCAGCAAGTACGAGGAGGAGCGCGAAAGCTGGGAGTCCCTGCGTCAGGCGTCCCATGGCAAGCCAGCTTCCGGTGGCTACAAGTCCACAAGCCTTGACTACGACAGTTATAGTCCCAAGTTTAACAACAATCCCGAGGGCTATGGCTATCAGCACACCTACAAGACGCAGTTGCTCCGCGGTGGTGCCGGCTCACCTGGCGGTGGTCAACCCTCGGCCGGGAATGCCGTCAAACGTGGTAAACGCGGTGGCGCCGCAAGTCCTGGCAAGAAACTGCTGAGAGGCGGCCCCTCAGGTGTTGGTGCCACAATCGGAGTCGGTGGTAGCAAGCACATCAAGGATCTGGAAGCAAACTTGGCACTACGACCACCCCCTAAGAAATAGTATATTAAATAGTTTATTTTATGAAAAAATCTGTTAAATGTTGTCGAGAATGTTGTCGTTTCTTCTACATATGTATTTTTTTTTTGTTTTTTCCTTTAGTTATTTATAGTTTACTAATACTAATTATTTATTTTATAGCCAGTTGCTTTTAGTGAGTGGGGGAAGCAGCAGTTGTTACTTAACCACATAACTAAGTAGTAAACAAATACCGACAACCGAATACGGAATACGAAATCATGTTGTGAGCTAGAGAAATACTTTTTGTAGTTCACAATCAAAATAAATATAATTATGAAAAGCTCGAAAACGAACACTATTCTCAACGATTACACTGTACTCAATGGGGGCATTCAGCAGGGAATTTGATCAATCATGATACCTGATTACTACTTATCACATTCAGCTGCAAATTTTGATCAATCGAAAATGTCGAATTTTAATATCGGTGTCACAAAAATGTAGTGATGTAAAAATATATCGAAATATCGACAGCTCGTCATTCGCGGAAGCGATTAGCGATTGTTTTTGACGCTCTATCGACCTGACTAAATCGATATCCATGAAGAAAAGCTTAAATTAGACATGAAAACAATGTAAGAAAAAAAATGTCTAATAGAAAAACGCGTGCATTTTGTGATTATAACTGCAATTTCAAATAGAACATTTTTTTTTTTTTTTTAAACTCGATGTTTGCAACCGATAAACTTTTTTTCGATATATCAACAACTCGACATTTATTTTTAGCAATTTTCTATTTCGATATAAAACTCGATCTAAAGTTTGGACTCACATCACTACAAAAATGTATCGTATAGTGTGATATCTGATACTGATTGTTCATAACACCCGATAAAAGGAGATTTTTCACAAGCATAGTGGTCTGATTTAATAAAATGGTATCACGTCATTCAGCAGATACTGATTACTGATTCATCACAAGTAAAAGGAACGATTACTGATTCTAGCCTGCTTCCAGAAGTGAAAATTATTACTGGGTCATTCCCATTCAGCTTTCAAGACAGACTTATGAGCTTTAAATTAAAGCTTACATTTTCAGCTTTAACTTTTTTTTTTGAGATTTTAAATATTTCAGCAAATTACTAAAAACTATAAATATTTTGATTTAATCAAAAAAAGTTTGAGATAGCAGCTTCTTTGACTGCGAAAAACGAAACATCACAGCAATAAATGCACAATAAAAATAATTTAGCATTATTAAAAGCTCAAAAAGAAAGCTAATTTAATCACACCATTTACCAAATGAAAACTTTTTTCCATAGCTTTGTCGATAGTATTTAAAGCCCCATAACTATTAAGTAAAGCCTTAAAACTTGGATTGCTTGCATTTCAAAGTTTTGCCACAACTTAAAGATGTTTACTTTTTTAAGAATCGTGTACTTTGTATAGCAAATATATAACAGACTCAATCAAAAAAAGCTTTACACTGCAGCTTTCCACACTACGACTATCACAAGCTCAATGCGGTGAAGCTTTAAAGTTAATCTTTTTGAACTATAAGATGTCTAAGTATACATTATTTTCTTAGTTACAAGGTAACCTAAAAGTAATAATATATGTATACCCTGCAACCACTTAAAGCTTTCACAGTCGTATCTGTAAGATTTAATCTCTCAAGTCTTAATTAACAAGTTTACCCTTAAAGTAAGGCTTTCTTACTTTCAGGTCTAAGACCAATCAACCAAGTCGAACTATTCACATTTTTCTTTATCATAAAATATCTGAGATTTCTGTTCGTCGATGATCCTTATAAGTAGTAAATTTTCCTAAAATATTTACTAGTCCGTCTTATGTTCCACCCTCTCAAATTCTTATACTTAAAACGATATTATAAATATTCTTATAAGCTAAGGGTTTTTTGCTTCCGAATTCTAATTTGATCAACTTTTTGCACATGTATTTGTATTACTTGTGTATGTTAGATAGTTAAATGTATCCCCAAGTTATTGTTCCCTAATTTCTTTTTAATCAGAGCAAATTTACAAACACTTTTTTTTTAAGTAATGCCTTGATATTTGGAATTCTTAATAATGTATATTCATATTCAATGCTTCTTTTCATAATCCAAAATTTGGAACTCCAATCAAAATATCAAAAAAAAAAAATGTTTCTTTTACCACATTGTGTATAATAATACTCTGGACGAAACTTTATTTCACATAAATGAGAAAATAACAAAGCCTTAAGCCTAATCAAATATTTAAAATACAGTTTCTCACATGAAAAGTAAGAGAACATTAAACATTATTTGGCAAAAATGGGAAATTGGGTCTAGGGGCTAAAAAGGGAGTTTTCCCGCAACGGCTTATTCATGATGTGAATAATGCTCGTAGTGCTCGGAATGATGCACTGGCTCCTCGTAGTGTCCATGCTCATGCAAATGCGACTCGCTGTGGTGCTCCAAAACCAGGCCGTGATTATGATTGTGCTCAGTCTTGGGATGCAGAATCTTTAACTTTTGCTTGGTACCGCCAATTTCGATGGGCTTCTTGACCAAATGCTGATCCTCCTTCTTAATGTAAACGGGCACGGCATGATAATGATGAAATTTGACGCTCTGATGCGATGTGGCGTGCTTGTGATCGACCTCATGATGCACCTCGGTCTCCTCGTGTTCCGGCTCATATTTGGCATGCTCCTCATGCTCGTATTCGTGGATTTTTAATGCGCTGGTCAAAGCCAAAAGCGCCAGACAAGGAAGCTAAGCCAAAAATAAAATAACAAACACATAAAAAAAATAAATTTATTATCATCGTTTTTGGAGTTAAACAAAAGGATCAAAAGATCGTTTGGTGCATTTTAAGAATTTTCAGTTGATGATCGTTTATATCCTTTTGTTTCTTTTGTAGTTTTCATTATAATTTCATATTTTGCTTACAACAAATTTCATCATTTTGTTTTGGCTTTTAACTGAACACAAACACACACACAATACACTTTTTAATATATGTATAAATACAAAAAAAAAATTGGGAATAGTTTCTTGTTATTCCTTTGAGTTGTTATGGGATGTGAACTCCTTGACGTTGGTGAACTGAATGTGGCTCAGCGTTTGGGACCAGATTCGATTTATACCCAAAATATGATGTGGCGAGCTAAAGCCGAACGAACAACCAACGAACAAGTGAAATGTGCAACACAACAAATAACAGAAACAGCAACAACAACAATTGAGTAACCGCGGCAACGAACTTCAAAATGAACAGCAACAACAACATCAACAGCAGCAGCAAACGAAATCGAAGTTGAAGTTGAAGTTGTTAGCGGCATATATGAGAAGTTGTCACTAACGTTGTTGTTGTTGTTGTTGCCGTCACACTCACACAAGCATAGACACTCGAGCACTCTAACACACACACACACACTTGAGCACATGCGTGCGAAACTCGTACAATTAAAAATTATTACGTATACGCCACCGCCTGGTGCTTTTACATTGAAAACTTGTTGTCAATTGATGTGGCAGCCACATAGGCTGCAACAGTATAAGCAGCAGCAGCAGCAGCATCGGGTTAACCACCGCCGACACAGTCCACACACCATCAGCATTAACCGGTCGAGCGGTGCATAAATATGTAATGCAAGCGCAAGGTAATTGTACAAAAAAAAAATATATATATATGTTACATATTGAATTTTCAAACGGCGGTCAGCAAAACAAACAAAGAAAGAAACATTAAAGCATGCAACAAACAAAACATACAAATAATATTTATGATTTGGAGATTGTTTTATTTGTTGCATATCGTACACAATTTACACTAATTGGCCGCAAACTGACATCGATATCCAATTCAAATTTCATGCGGTTTTCCCCCATGTCAACAAATAATCTTCCTGTTTGGTTGCATCTACGGCAGTCTAGGGATGTGTTTGTTGCAATTGCCGCATATGTAACTGCTGTTCTGTGTGCAACAACAACAGCGATACCAATTGTTGCAAGACTCTGAAATTTGCTTCCTCATTCATTCATCAAGCCGCGCCCAATCAAATGTAAATGCACAATTTTTGAATGCTTTAGAAATTGTTGCTCGGATGATGGATTGATGGATCGGCCCTAATTATAGTGAGGGCTGTGTGCAACACGTTGCAATACGCTGCATTTAAATGAGGCACGATGAAGCATTATGAGGTTGATTAACAGTGAAAGGTACAGAGGTATTTATTTTGCCTATAAATCGTTCGATGTGTTTGTAGATACTTTCCCAATTGGCTTATAAGCTAATAGCTATTAAATGATTTAATCAGTTTCCTAGCGCTCCAATTATCATTTAAATGTACATAAAGTAAAAATAAAACACGATAGCAATTAAAATGCAGCACGATTAGATAATCATTTGGTGAATGGCGCTGTTTGGCTCAGGAAGCTCAAAATTGCAAAAGTTTCCCAAATTTAAATTGTCGATTTGAGACGAACTTTAAAACCGCTATAAAAGTACAAAACTGTCTTGCCAAATGGCACTATTGTTTTATTGATGTTGATATTGTTGTTGTTGTTGTTGTGTTTGCTACTGTTTGTTGTATGTGCAATCGATTGCATTTCATTGGGTTAGTATGCTTCAACAAGAAAATAGTGCAAAGAAACTGCAGTGCAAAAGTAAAAGTAAACTACATACTTTCTCACACAACGACGACAAATTTGCATAACAAGCAATTGCCGTTGTCGAAAGCGCGCATGCTACACTAGCAATTTTAATTAATAATTTGATAAACGATAAGCCGTTTATATAACAACAATCCTCTTTTCAATTGGCAGGAAGTCTCTAAGCGCGTATAGACTAACAAATTTAAATGCGTAACGGCCAATAGCCTGTTTAAATTGCTGTTACTTGTTGCTAGCATAATCGATTCACCGATAACATTAACTTACGACTCTCACAGCTGTCAGAATGTTCAAACGCAACAGTGTTGAGAATGTAGTATCAATATATACCGAAAATATATCATTTTTATTAAATATATCAAGCAAGCCCTATTTACATGAATAATAATATAACGTAAGCGACACACGATAACGTACCATAATAGTGACAAATTGCACAAAAAAAACAACAAATAAATACATTTTGTATGACAACTTTAAAATTTTTTTAAAAACAAAAACAAGGTGAGTCCTCTATTTAAAGTTTTTTTAACTTTTATTTTTTGGAATCTTTGGCGGATAATAGTTATTTACCCACTATATTTCAAGAATACTCTCTCCTGAAAAAGTTTTTGTCAGTTGCGTCACTTTTGCAAATAGGTCTCGATATATTGAAGCCCACCATATTTCCGGCTAATAGCAATTTAAAAATTTTTCTAGCATAGAACCTGGAAATAGCCAGAATTAGATAAAAAATAGCTAAGCTGGACCCATGGATTAAACTTATCGCTGCTCAACAAGTTTGATAACAAAAAGATCTCAATGTCATCGCTATCGATATTGCGCGCGACACATGAAATGTAACTGTAAACTGGCCAGGTGTCTGTGAAAGTTGTGAGAACCAGTTGTGTGTGCCATGGATCTGGGTGACGCCAAACTCCGACCCTTGCATGTCCTTGGCAGTGGCTCCTTTGGGCGTGTCTTCTTGTGCCTGCAGCGCGAGGGTCGCCATGAGCGTAAAGTGTGCGTTAAGCGCATAATTATGCGAAATGTGAAGACAGAGTTGGCCCTAATCAAGGAGGAGGTACTAGAAAGACAGACATGAATATTATTATTATTGTTATTGTGGTATTGCAATTAATCAGTTTACCAGATTTATATCATCTCACAGCTGCGCCACCCGAATATCGTGCAATTCATACGCCACTTTATGCACGCGGGCACTATGAACATTGTCATGGAATATGCATCCAATGGAACCATACGCAATGTCATTCAACAGACACGCTCAGCAGGAGGTGTGGCAAGTGGTCGTCTATTACGTTATTTTAGCGATATGATTATTGGACTGGAATACTTGCACATACGCCACGTTATTCATCGCGATATCAAGCCAGAGAATATGCTGCTGGATGCGAATGATCGGGTCAAGTTTGCCGACTTTGGCATATCCAATATACATACACCCTCGAAGGAGCTGCCATGGCGGGTCCTTGGTACACCACTCTACATGGCGCCAGAGATAATGTGTGGCGGGAAATGTGACTTTAAATCGGATATCTGGTCACTGGGCCTGGTGCTCTACGAACTCTGCATTGGCCGCAATCCGTTTATATCAGTGCTTGATCCAAATGCCCGTTTCGAGCAAGTTCACAACGTAGTTAAGGCGATGTCGCGTCCCAAGCTCGACTGTCAGCTAATGCGACAGCGATACGATCCTGTTTGGACGCGCATCTGTGAATCAATGGTTGTCTACGATCAGAATAGACGCATCTGTCTGCCTGATCTCTTCTGCCTAGATCCCTTCATTACGCTGACCATTTATAAGCAATACTTTAACTATAGCTACTAAATTGTAACGTCATTCCATGTTAACATCTCTCATAATTGTCATTATCTCACATAGTATTCTGTTCAATGTTCCATTTGCTGATAAAACAAGTTTTGACTTTATTACTAGTTAGTTTTATGCTAGATCTCTTCATTACACTGATATGAGCAATACCTTTACTATAGCTACTAAATTGTAACGTCATTCCATGTCAACATCTCTCATAATTGTCATTATCTCATATAGTACTCTGTTCAATGTTCCATTTGCTGATAAAACAAGTTTTGACTTTATTACTAGTTAGTTTTATGCTAGATCCCTTCATTACACTGCTGATTTATAAGCAATACTTTAACTATGGCTACTAAATTGTAACGTCATTCCATGTCAACATCTCTCATAAGTGTTATTTCCCATTCTGTATTTTGTTTAATTTTCCACTTCATCAAAACTTTTGTACCAGATTTTAGAGAAGTGTAACATTTTCGAATAAACTGTATCAAATATTTATATGTACTCAGGTCGTTTTGTTGGTGTAAGTTGCTGTTGGGTTGCTGCGTAGCCAATCAGCATTAACTATACTAGTCTAAGTCTAAGTTATTCATTTGAAAAATATTTATACGTTAAATTAATAGTCGAATTTAAATATACCTCAGTTAATATTTAACTGCACTATAAAAACAAAAGGCTCCGCCCCTTGCTCGCTTCGCTTACAGTAAGGTGTGGCTACAGTGAAGCACGCTCGACAGTAGGATACCCTGTGCCCAGGCACTTTATACTTCACGTTGATTTTTGACCGATTGTTCCTATGGCAAGAACATGATATAGGAACCCGTTTTGAACTAAATTTTGTCAAAATGTATACCACCAACTTTAGCGCCTATTCTATCAATTTTGTTAACATATCTTAAACAACAAAAATACTTGTCCATACTGAAACTTGACTTTCGATCGGTCAGTCCTACTTTCCAACTTTGTTCAGGATGGACATAACCAACTTAAATGCGTAAAAGTTTGATTAAGAGTTCTCAAAAACAAAAAACTTTCTTACTAAAACTTGATTTTAAACTGAGCGTCGCTATGGCAGCTGTATGACATTGTGAACTGATTTTAACCAAATTTGGTCAGTATGTATAGTACCAAATCAGATGCAAATTGTGTCAGATTGGGATTAAGATATATCTTAAAAAACGAAGAAGTTTTTCATACTAAAACTTTATTTTCAACCAATCGTTCCTATAACAGCTATATGACATTGAGTTTCGATCTTAAAATAAAAAAAAAACTTGATCTGCGTACTGTATCCAGAAACCTGCATACCGAGTTTGAAATCTCTGTTGATCCTGATCAAGAATATATATATGCTTCATGGAGTCTGCCACGTCATTTTCTGCCTGTTACAAGCGTTCTGCAGAACATGTTATACCCTTTTTTAATGGGCACACGGTATAAAAAAAAAAAAGCCTAAATAGATTTTATTTTAAAGTGTATAACCGTAGTTCATTAACTACGAACGTTGTTTTCTAAGCCGCTATAAACCCAGGTTTATGATATATCTTCAAGACTGAAATTGTGATGACATTTTCCCAACCGATAGTAAATGCAAAGTTACAATAGATATAATCGGTTTTTATATCCAAGTCTAGAAAACATTATCCAGTTAAAGTTCCAATGTAGCAACGAATGAAAAGATTGTAGCAGTTATAACAATCGTTAACTTTATTAGTTAAATTGACTATAGATAGGATATTATTATCTATTTTACATGCTATAAGCAATAAATCATAGGAGTAAACTACACCTTTCGCTGTTGAATCTTGCGTTTCAGACTCTTGACCAGAGCACTCGTCTCGAGCTGTTGCTTAGATCGCTTTTGAGCTGGTGCCTCATCATCCCCATTATCCAACTTTCCGTCATCCTGTTGCTGCTGGCGACGCTTGAATTTTTCGCCAATCAGCTGTTGCATGCCCTTGGTGGCCTTGTAGTTGGAGTTTGTTGGGTCAATGTTGTACTCATGGGACTTGTAGACAGCCTTAAATCTCGTATCATTTAAGTCCACCTGGAAATTATCATCTTCGTGGGGTTTACTGTCGTTCGTTGCTTTGGACTTTTTCAGTTGCTTGCGTCGTTTCCGCTTGCTGCTGGCATTCTGTTGCTCATCCTTTAAAATCTTGGCAAGACTAAAGTGTTGCTTTTGTTTACCACCCGCCTGCTGCGTCTCCAGATCTATATCATCATCGTCATCCAGCAAGAGGGCCAGTTGGGCTTCTGCCTGTGCCTCTGCTTCAGCTTCGTCTGGCGTTGATTTGTTGTGCTTTTGCTTCTTTGACTGCGACTTGCTGCTTTGTTTGGGCTTCTCGTAGTCGCCGTTGGCGAACTCATCGGCAAAGTAGGAATCGTTCATGTCAATGCCATCGGGTATCGAGTCGTCATCGCTGTTTTGTGCAGCATCGGGATCAATACCCTTAAGTTCCAGTTGTTTGCGACGACGCTGCTCCTTGCGTTGTTTGTTCTTCTCGCTACGTTTCTGCAGCACTTGCTCAATGGGCGTCATTTGAGATTTGTTGCTGATGGCTGACTCTTTTGCATCCTTGCTGGGCTTATCGCTCGTTTCAACATTCCACGACATTTCCATTTCATAATTTTTCTCCTTTGACTGTTTCTCCTGGGCGTTGATTTCGGCAAGCAGATTCTTATACTTCTCAATGCGCTCCTTTTCTCTTTGGCGCTTGCTAGGCTTCTTCATAGTTGCTTCTGGCTGTGCTTGCTCTGTCTCTGCCTCTGATTTGTTTTTAGGCTCCTCCACTTCCTCCTCGTCATCATCGTCATCATCGTCGTCCTCTTCACTGCTGTAAGCAACAATTTGGCGAAGTTCCTTATCATTCAACTGATCCACCTTGCCGCTGGACAGCTTGTCTCCCAGCTCACGTCTATCCAATGCCGTCTCGTCCCAGGTTAAGTCCACCTTCGCCTGTTGCAGTGCCGTTGTTGTAAACTGTCGTGGCTTGTAGCTGCTCGCATCCGGCAACTCATAGCACTCGTCCGTGGGCATGTCCTCGTCAAAGCTCGTGTCATCTGGTATAAAGCGCAGATCCACACGCGTCGCCGAGCTCTCGTACTCAATGCCATCACACTCCTTATACACCTTGTCCGCCGTGGAGACGCTGTCGCATTCAACAACTGCATAATAATAACGCAAGCGATTCAACTGATATTGGCGTAACTTTTCCATGTGATAGTCATCGCCCTCCTCGGCATCGCTGTCCTGTTCTCGCACCAACTCCTCATCGGAATCCAGATCGGAGTCAGCCTCGGGCTTGCTGCTCAACAGTTCAGTTGGACCGTGAACATCTTCTTCGGCCATTCGAGCTCTACCGTACTCGGAAGGATAGATCTTGACGCTCAGAATGCTGCCACCTGGCGGCAAAAAGGAACTTAGCAACACCATCAAGTCTTGGGCGCGAATGCGATCCCAGTCCATGTTACAAACGGCCAAACGACGTGACGATTCCTCTGTGCATTCCGCATCCATGTCCAGTTCGCCCCACACGTGATCGATTTGCAGCTCTGGTCCCCCATCTTCCCCATCCTCATCGCTGTCCTCATCTGACGATGAGTCAGTCATTAAGCGACCCTCGCCACGAGCATAATCCACATTTGGATTCGTTAAACGCTCGCGTAAATTCTCAGGCACCTCGGTTTCATCATCGCTGTCCAACTTTAGTTCATCGCGTGCAATGGCCAGCTCTTCGGCACGGCGTTCATCATCCTCACTAGTTTCCTTCTCCTTATTTGACTCCTTGTCCTTATCCTTATCCTCATCCTCATCAGAGCTCTCGTTATCGTCGAGCTCATAAAACTTACGCAGATCCTCAGCGTTGGATTTGTTTACTGGTCTGCCGTACTTGTCCACGGTGTACTTCACTTTGAACTTGTCGTCATCGAACATGCCCTGGAACCGCTTGTCGATCTTCACCTTTCTCTGCACCTTTGGCACACCGCGAAAGCGCGGATCGGTCAGTAAATGTTGAAAGCGCGCATCTTTCCAAATGCCAGATGCTTCAGGCTGGCCAATTTGGTTTTGTGATGATGATGTAGCCGGCTGCTCCTCCTTTTTAGGCTTAGCATTCTTTTTAACTGACTTTTCCGGCTTCTTTGCCATTTTATTGCAATTCAAACAAACTAACAAAATATCAACACGTGCATTGAAGGGTAGGCTGCATATCGATATGTGCCTAAACGATATTTCTAATATCGATGTAAAAATAATTTGACTTTCTTAAGGTGCCCACACACGACAAGCATGCGCGCTGAGCTATCGATATTTGTATAAATAACGCACTGTTAATTAAATCGATATTATTAAATTACTAACGTTGCCACCTATAAACAAGTTAAGAATCGGTCTTTTAAGTAAGTTCACTTTTTAGCAAGCATAACTAATATTAATGTATGTCAAAAATAATTTTAATCATGTTTATTTTGCCTTTGACATATACGGTGAATTTAATTTGGAATGGCGCCCAAACAGTTGGGCAGCGCCGTTTGTTATCGTTAACCCAGTAACAACAACGTATTATCGATGACGACCTGCGCGAGTCTTACTATATATATATGTGTGTGTGTATGTGTATAAGAAGTGTTTTTATTTAACTTTTTACGGATTCCAAAAGCACGGTCGCATTGTTTATTGTCATTGCAATCAAATGATGGCATACTGTGTCGCACGTGGATGCCGCCAGTGATCCAAGGAGGCGTTTTGTTTCGTTCTGCCTGCGTGGATACGTATTGGATATCATAAACAGAAACAGAAACACAAATAGCAACAGCAACAAACATCACGTCATTTGGATAAGAAATCAGTTTGTAGTTGCACCTAGGATAGAACAGTTAACAGCGAATTCGTCTCACCAAAACACAGCAATCAAAGAGTCGATAAAAAAGAACAAGAACAACATAAATACTGTCGATACTGTCAAACGTATTGACGAGGGGGAGGCGGACGGAGGGCCGACAACAACAACAGCAACGAAAACAACAACAGCAGCAACAGAAAAAGTATGAGTAATAACGTAGAAAGTAATGGCAATAGACGCACCGTTGATTGGCAGCGATTTGGTCTTGGAGGTGACGATGAGGGCGAGATAACAGTAGCTAACTTTCGCCAGCGCAGCAACAACAACACTGGCGGATTCGTTGATCTTGGTAATGAGTACACGTATGCAGCCGGTGGTCATCATGCGTCCGGCGCCAATGAGATCTTTGCCGGCGAGCAGGGCGACAAGCCATGGTAAGTCGCATATCAATTATATTGAATATACAATATATTTATTTCGAATCATCGATCAACAGGTGGCGCTCAAATTTCTTCATCTCACAACCGGTGCTCTTTGGCACTTGGGACGGCGTCTTCACCTCCTGCCTGATCAACGTGTTTGGCGTGATCGTATTTCTACGCTCCGGTTGGATTGTCGCCCAGGCGGGCATTATAAATGCCGTGCTTATCATTTTTGTCACTGTGGTCATTGCCCTTATCAGTGTACTCTCCGCCATTGGGATCTGTGAGCGGTGTCGGGTGGAGAGTGGTGGAGTTTACTTTCTAATTGCACATACACTCGGTTCCCGTTTTGGCGGTGCCCTTGGATTGCTCTACTGCTTTGGCCAGGCCGTCGGATGTGCGCTTAACGTGATGGGCTTTGGCGAATCAATGGCCGGCCTGGTCGGTCTCGCCAACAACAATTGGGCCATTCGTGGCTTTGCTACGGGCGCCGTTTTGCTGCTCGGCTGCATCAACATTGCCGGCGTCAAGTGGGTCATCAAGCTGCAGTTCATCTTGTTAATGATTCTGCTCATATCCGCATTGGATTTTATGGTGGGCAGCTTCACTGGCGGAGATCCCGGTACGTAATTGATATACATATACTTAGGAGACTTTATCTCTGTTCTACAACTCTTTATTATATATATTTCAGAGAGTGGCTTCGATGGCTGGATGAGCGGTAACTTTATGGAGAATCTTTGGCCAAAATATGAAGATGGATATTCATGGTTTCGTGTTTTTGGCGTCTTCTTTCCCACCGTCACCGGTGTCCTCTCCGGCATTAATATGAGCGGTGATCTTCGCGCTCCCTCGACAGACATACCCAATGGCACATTAGCTGCATTTGGAACATCGTAAGAATTTTTTCTTAACATTCATGTTTTACTTTTATACCCGTTACTCGCAAAGTACAAGAATGTCGTCTTTTTGTTGATTTTGTCCCGCTCTTCGGCTTCGCGAATACCAATTTGGCGTACTAGCTTTTTTGAAATTCAATCTTTAAATTACATCCAATTTATTTAATTTTTTCTATTGAATTATTTATTCAATTGTCAATATTTGAGAAGAGGGATTAAAATCTTGACTGAAACCGTAACCTTAAACCAGTATTAGTAGATTGAAATTGGTAAATGTAACTGAAACCCAAGAAGAAAACTTTTAAATTGTACTGAAACCGAAATTATTCAATCCGAAATAACCGATTCGTGTATAACAGGTAGTTTAGGTTCGATAAAGCATTAAATGAGATCACTGTTTAGCAAACAAATTTTGATTTTAAAATTGAGTATCGATCTTATTAAATAGATCTTTTTTTAAATTAAAAAGTTTTTTTTATGAACTTTTTCTATACACATTTTCACAACTCATTTTTTTTTTTTTTTTTTTTTTTTTTTTTTTTTAACCGATATCATATAAGAAATTAGTAACCGTAACAAAACAGATATACAGACATTTTGCGTAACCGATAACCGAAAACCAAATTACAGACGTATCCGAAACTTTACTGATACCCTGTTTGAGACATATATAATCAACTTTTTATTTATGCTCGATATATTCAAATTAACTTGATTATCTCTAACTTGATTTATTAACTCGATGATTTCTCGCACAGGACGTTCCTGTACATGGTTTTTGTGCTGTTTTTGGGTGCCACGTGCAAACGTACTAAGTTACTTGTCGACTTTATGATCTCCGTGAAGGTTTCAGCCATACAGTTTTTGTTGCTGGCTGGCATTTATGTGTCGAGCATGTCCTCCTGCCTGGGTGCCATGTACGGTACGCCGCGCGTCCTACAGAGCATAGCCAAGGAGAGTGTCATACCCGGAATTGATGCACTCGGCAAGGGTGTAAGTGAATATAATATATATAGCTATAACTATTTCATTAAAATAATCCTTCTCTCTCTCTCTCTCTCTCTCTCTATCTCTCTCTTTCTTTCTCTCTCTCCCTCTGTCTTGTTTCTATTTGATTTATGCAGCGTGGACCCAACAAGGTGCCTCTGTACGCAATGGCTGTTGTGGCTGTGGTCACCGTCACTTTTATCATTGTGGGCGACATCAACTTTTTGGCGCCCATTGTGACAATGCCATTCCTTATGACATATGCGTGCATAGACTATGCATATTTTGCTCTTGCCCAAACATTTGATATACAGGAACAGCGCGAGGAGCGTTTCCGTATACAAGCCTCCAGTCCTAGCTATGAGACGCGTCGCTATGGCAGCGTATCGGATGGAGGCAATGATCTGGATTTGTTGTTTCCGGATCGTGTGCGTCATAAGAATCTGCAGAGTCCACAGAATTCACCGCTGCATCAGACACAACCAACACCTCCAGTGCCTACTGAGAACATTGTAGATTTCGATGCACCAGCTCCAAGCACATCGTCCGGTCAAGGCGATGCTGCGACAACATCCGCTGCCGACCGCACCGCATTGACCGTGGAACAGTCAGCGGGCCAGGCTGGCAGCGAGCTAGAGGATGAGAATGAGCCGATTGCACCCATTCGTCCGCCCATTCATTCCAAGACGAAAAACTGGTACTCTGGCTTCTGCAATCGCTGGGCTTCATTGGCGGGCGTAAGTTGAGTTTTCAATCGCAGTGAAATCTTTACTTTAATATTGTGGATCACTTGCAGGCGCTCATCAAACTGCTGGTCATGCTGTTGGTGAACTGGTACTATGCCTTGACCTGCTTCGTGGTCGTCTTTATTGTTTGGTTCTATGTGGGCACAGCTAATCCCGCCGTCAAGCCCGGCCTGACAGCCGAGTTTAACTTTTTTGGCTGGCTGAAGAGCGTCATCTTTCGATGCTTCGGGTAAGAAGCTTATCAAGAAAGAGAATCCACCGATATTTAATATCTATAATTGCATATAGAAAACGCATGCACGAGTATGAACAAATTGTTGTGACACCCTCTTGCCCGGGCGTGGATCTGTCGCCAACCCAGTTGAACGAGCAAAATGAGGACTTCAGGCCGCGTCCCAATTACCATCACTCTTCGGTAATTGAGGGTCGTCTGATAGATGACATCTAGACTCGTGGGATATGGGCCGTGGACTGTGGAGAGTGGACAGTGGGAAAATGGGTTTAATGGGAGGAGTTTAAATGGCATGGCAAGCAATATTTTGAGTGCATTTTGCTTTAACTAAACGATATAACTTACGAGTATATATATAATGTAATGCTAAGGATAGTTATATTTAATCCAGCACATGCATTTAGAATCGATCTTCCCACTTACACTTACACTCGAGAGACCGAACCCAGCGCACATTGCAGCTTTAGCTAAAATTAATTGTCTACTAATTATGTATATTTAATAATCTAAGTTCAAGAATTTAATAACCTGCTTTTAATATGTTCCTTTCTTGTGTAAAGTCTCTTTGATATTTTTCTATTGTTTAGTTTTATGGAGAGCCTGTAAAACTGTTGCTTAATATGTTTCCGTACGTTTTGTATCGTCTTAAAGCGAATACATTGCTTGTTTGTGGAAACATATGTGATACTGAGATAATAAGTAAAACAATCAAAAACAAAGTAAAACAAGACCCACGACCCAAAAGAAAAAACAACAAAGAAACAAAATGAAATCAAAATGAAAATGAAATTTGACGCGATCGCATTCTATGAAAGTATATAAAGTACAGATAAAATTAAATTGATTTAAAAGTCCTTAAGTTTAATGTGTATACACATACAGACACACCACACCAACATACACAATCATTTGAGCATTAGTAGTCACAAACTGTTAGAGCCACAAAGTCAAAAACAAATTCAAGTCCAACTTTTCACTCGCAAATAAATAAGCGACAGCAATATAAACATTTTTAAATCATAATCTATAAACCCAAAATAACCGCAATAGCTGCATTATATATACCATTAAATTATTTAAATAGGTATGTAACCAAATGTTGTTTAAGTAAAACTATAACACACTTATATAACAAATTAACAAAAACAAACAACAAAAAAATCTTTGCAGCTCGTTATATTTCAAAAATATACAAAGCGTTTTACTTTTGGACGTACATACATATATAGCGTAAATGTAACCTAGTTATACAAAAAGCAGATAGCACATCCAAGAACAAACTGATGATATATATAAATGTAATAACAATATTAACTGAAATGTGTATTAAACCAGTTTAATAAACCAAAAAGACATTTTTATTACAGAAAAATATTAACATTTTGAATCGCCTGCAAAACTACAAAAATAAAAAACATTGCAAGCTATACAAAAATCGCATATAGCCAATTATCCAGAAATGTTGAATAAATTAAGTTTTTGTATATATTTGCCTGTTTTGCCAAAAGTTGACTTCCAAAATGGAGTGTTTATAATGATTTTTTGACGAAATCTTTCTTCTAGGAACAAAAAGGTAATGAAAATGCAACGAGAATACTTTAATTCTATTAATAAGCCTTTATTAAAATATTCCCTCAGGTTTCGCTAAAATCAGTGATTGAACTTTACGCCGCGAGAACGACTTCCGTTTTTTGTCGTATGCAAATCCCTTGTTTTTTTTTTTAAACGAACCATTGCCCAAAATCAACATTACCAGCAATTATAGTTCCAATTAATAGCTATAAGATTCGTCGTTTGTCAAAAAATGTTTTGGCATATATATTTTTTCACTTTCAATGCGTAAGAATGTCGCATTCGACATTAGAGAATTGCCCATAAACATATGTATATAGTTTTATGTAAGTCTGTTAATCAGAACTTTGAATCTGTCATTTGGCGCCAATGTTTGTATTTGAATTGGTTACAAATTTGATATCGATAATTGCGTGAATCAATTAAACGATAGTCAAGTTTGTCAGCCCTCGAATGCGATTGCTGCAACCCTATAACCTCAAAAGTGATACAATAAAAACAATATACACCGCAATTTTACCCAATTCCTGATCAAAACTGACAAGTGCAAGTACATGAGGTTGCTCCAATAACACCACCCAGTCGCCATGAACACCCTAACGCGCCGTGTCCAGCAGCTACATCACTGGCGCACATATTGCATAAAACAATGCACCGTCGCCGGCACAGAAGCGGCAGCTAAAGGTGGGTAAACAAACTAAATGATTGATCAGATTGTGTGGCAACTAGTTACTTGATGCTGTCAACAGGCAAACCCAATTACGAGGAGCTCATTGGCAGTCGACATCAGCAGGCGCAACGGAGCATTGTGGTGCAGGTCAGCTCAGAGAAGTCTTACAATGAATTGTATAACTACTGCAGCAGATTTGGACGCATTGTTAATGCCCACCATTACTGTGTGCAGCATGAGGATGAGCTACACTACATGCTGCTGGAGTATGCCAATCCCGGCGAGGCAACAGCCGCCATTGACTCCAGTGCGTATAATGCCGAACTGAGCACAAGTGGAGCAGGAGGAGCTGGAGGTGGAATACCGGTGCGTTCACCTTTCCTCTGGTTTAGGGCAGCAGCCGCTGGCAGGCGCAGTCAAGCGAAACTCTCGGCAAACCACAAGATCCTACCGCTGGCCACAATTGACGGCACACGGCCGCTGGGTCAGGAGCATTTGCAGACACTGTTGCGTGGAGCCGAGAGTATTGAGCAACAGCTGCTGTTGCTCTACGAGCACACGCGTTTAAATGATTTGGGCGTGCGAATGCGCTTCCTGGCAGCGCTGCAGGTGCAGCAGGCCATCTCAGGCATGTTTCCGGATGCAAGAGCTCAGCCATTTGGCTCCTCGGTGAATGGCTTTGGCAAAATGGGCTGTGATTTAGATTTAATATTGCGTTTCGATGGCGAAACTGCAGCCAATGATCAGCGCGAATTGTCGCGTCTTGTTTACCACACCAAGGAGAATCTGACCAACGGTCGCTCCCAGACGCAGCGACAAATGGAATGCATTGGTGACATGCTGCATCTCTTTCTGCCCGGCGTTTGCCATGTCCGACGCATTCTACAGGCGCGTGTGCCCATCATCAAATATCATCACGAGCATCTGGACCTCGAGGTGGATCTCTCTATGAGCAACCTGTGAGTACCCACAATCCATTATTCATTTGCTAATAGGCATTTTCAGAATCGCGAACGCGACATTCTTACAGCTTTAAAGTGAAAAATTAAAACAAATGAGAGTATTACAATTTTATTTTATTTTATATGATTTGTTCATATATTCTTTATAAAGTCGACGAGCCGAGTCAATGTAGCCCTGCCCGTCCGTCTGTTTGTTTCTATTCAAACTAGGTATCAGTTTTGAAGCTATCTTGATAGCCGAAACCAACCTTAACATTTTAGGTGCCGAAACTGGACCCGTAACCGTATTTAAAACCGGTATGGTTTCGTTAAGTTTTTAGAAAAATAATTTGTTATTTTCTGTTAATATTAAAATATTAAAAAATAACAAAACTGCTAGAATTACCCAACTTCGAATTTCTATTACTAAACCGATTGCAAACGAATGTCATTATAATCATGATTTGGCCGCTAAATGAATTGTGCATTCAAATTAATTCAATTTGGTAAAAAAATATTTACTCTCTAGGTCTAGATATCGACTTTTAATGCAAACACTGAGAATTTCGAAAATTAAAAATTTGTAGTCTCAAATTTGCACTTGTCTCCCCTTTTGTTTTTCGAAAATTTAAAATTTGTAATCCCAAGTTTCAACTTTAATGTCATGTTTGGTATAAAACAACAATTATACAGTATTCAAAATCAAAATTTATTTGTTGTACCGATACGTACCGGTACTGACAACGGATCCAAATGAAAAAAAATAAAATAAAAGTCATCCTTTTACCGAAATAGTTGTTTCGGGGCGTATTTCGATCTCACATTTGTTTCGATTTGATATTCTGGCTTTAAAAAAACCATTTTATAAAAAAATTGGTTACTTATTTTGTCTTCGTTCAACTTTTGGTGGATATGCCTTTACTTATAAAAACTGAAAGGCCTTGTAGCTTAGTTGGGCCAAAGATGGCTTTGTTTATTAACGTACTTATTGTTCGAAATGAAAACTTAGGATCTATGAAGCATGGACATAACTTTTTGCACTTTGCGCTCGCCTAGGCTCGTCTAGGCTGTTGATAACTTAGCTAACTCTATAACTCTAATAAGTTGAAGTTGTATGTGGAGTTTTGGGGGTTTTGAAGTTTTGAAGTTTAGCGCCTGTAGTTGCTGGCCTGCTCCTCCTCCTTCTTGACGGCCTGGACGAGAATAAAACTCATAACGCCACAGACGACATTCATCATGGCCATTGTCATGGCGAGTCCCACAATCCAGGAGGTCTTGCCCTCAAAGAACCAGGTCAGCTCATCCACACAGCCACTGAAGAATGCATTGCCACTAACAGTGTCGCGGCAGGAACTTGGCAGCGGTTGATGCAAATCCAAATAGTCCCATGGTCCACTGGCGCCACAGCAGCCAATATTCTCCTGTATCATGGTCAGCACATAGTTTGAGTACGTGTACTCCGATGTCGACACAAATCTTCTCAGCGTCACATCCAACAGCGGCTGCAGGCTCGAGTTAATTGTGCTGTACTGCAGCAATACGGCCGATCCGGCAACAGTTCCCACAAATCCAAAGATCTGTGTGCCCACGAATACAAAGAGTGCCAACGTGTTCTCCATGAGAGCACTGAGACAGCCCAGAAAGCTAACAGCCATCATAATGATGCTGATGGCAATCAGCACATAGACGCCAATATAAAAGGATTGCGCTTCCAAAATGCGCAGCCAGTCATTGAATCCCGGTTCAGCACGAAGCCAGACGGTCAGGGCAAACAATGCCGTGGAGATCATCCAGGCAACTATGTTGAAGCAGAAGAGAGTGTACTTCACACATCCAATTTGTTTCTCCAGCTGCTCGTCGGAGGCGCCATAGCCAATACCCATGTTGAAAGGCTGCAGAAGAAGCAAAGAAAAAATATATTAAATATATCGAGCATAAAAGAATCTGTTGAGTTGGCTGCATTAAGAAAGATACCGCAGAGAAATCCACTATGTCAATAGACATCTCTTTAGTAGAATCAAGAATAAAGATGTTTTTTGTATAAAACTAAGAAGTCTGGAAAAATTAGAAAAAATACACTATATTGTATGGATTCTACAGAGATGTCTGCTGAATTGAAAAAACAAGGAAATATACAAGATTCAATACAGGTTATTACAAAGAAACTCTGTTGATTTCTGACTTCATCAACACGAGTAAAGACAATATGTTAGATAGATATTACCGAGAAGCTCGTTAAATTGGTAAACATAAAAAAAATATAGTACATTTAATGGTCATTACAATGAAGTCGTTTATATTTGGAGATACAAGGCCAACGACAAGATATTAAACAGATATTACATAAAAGTCCTGACACAATCGGCAGGAAGAAAGACAAGATATTTTATGGATATTACAAAGAAGTCCGTTGACTCATCGATATTATTAAAAGCTTTCTCCCCCTTAGCACATTGTATTAATCACCCAAGCCCCAATAACTTTGGCAAGCAATTTCCAGAGCCACAGCCCCAAATGAATGCGGCCAAGCAAGTTGGCGTTATCGGCGGTCTGTTTAGCAAATAGCGTTATCATTAGTTGGCTTTGTACGTCCCACAAAAGTCGTACGCACTACTACATGATTAATAATCAAGTTCTTGGATTGCAACACTCATTGAATTCCAGTAGTAAACTCGCTTCTTAGCTAAAATTCCAGACAGATTTCGTTTATAATTAATTTTAATTGTTTTTATCTTTTTGACCCATTATCAACATTTCTTGGCGGTCACTCGCGAGCACTTTTCAAGGTTTTCATAAAAAAAAAGAAAATTGAACGTTTTATTTTTGTTTTTGAGAATTAATTGAGTCACTTCACTCGTGATATGATATAAATATAAGAAAGTCTTACAATATTGTTCTTAATATTGTGTTATTGGCTTCACCTTTTGTATTTTTCACAGGAAAAAAAGAACAAATGTTTTGTTAGACCGTTGAGAGCGTTATTTAAAATTTAAAAAAACGCAGCTCCGTTTGTTTCGTTCGTTGAAATCGTTTTGCCTGTTTGAAAAATGAATACAACGCCAGCAACCTGATCAAATGTGGTACAAAAACAACAAAAGCTTCAACACGATGACAACATCCACACAGTGTACAGTTTGGCGGTCCGCAATTGTAACAGGTTGAGGAGGCCTTTAGATAAGATAAGATAAGTCTGAGGCATGGCAAAGCTTTTATTGATAAGATTAGATACGAACAGGTGCCGATTGCTAAATGCCATGTAAAACTTTATAGTATGTCCATCTCTTTTACCCCATTGAGCAGGTGAATCAGTTACAAACTTCTTTCCCCACAATTTGCCTTACCAATGTGTGTTGTGATTCATGGACGAATCCATCGAGCTACTGATATCACACTAAAGCCCAACACTGCAGCAGTCATACTCGTAACCATATCCGGTTTGTGGTGTGTGGTCAGTTTTTCTCAATGAAACACACAATGGATCGCCTGCCACGCCTTGGCGGTAATGTGGGCGGTCAGTGTGAGTCAGAAAGCCAAAAAAAACTTCCAAACTGCGATCTTAATTTACAAACTTAATGATTCTATTAAAAACAAGTATAGAAATGTACATGTATAGAAATTCTAAAGGTATTTTGAAAATTTTTAATATTATCGAGTATAGATTGATAAATGCAATTATCAATTATAAAACGATGACCTTCACAAATATTTGCAGATTTTTATGAAAATAGCTCTTCAAGTAACCGAACGAATTTTTTAGGGGTTCCTGAAATGACATAGATTTCTTAGACATATTTTTGGATTAAAAAATATTTTACAAAACAAATTAATGGCCGTTTTTTCAATGTCTATTTATATGGTTTGATAACTATACAACAGATATTTTGAAGTAAAATGTATAGAAAGCAATGTCAAATTTATATTTACTTATTTATTTTATAAAATTTAAGAAGACATTGAAAAACCGACCCTATGTCTTTTAAATAAATTCAAAAATTTCTATATATATTAAATTTCAGAACAAGCATTAATATTAGGGTGCATCGATTAGTAAGGGCTCAAAAAAAAAAAATTAAAATGGCAAACCAAGATCGTAGTCAACGGTCAATTATAAGATGTTTTCATCAACAACCATAGTTCTTAAATCATTTTTGGGTTGAAAGATGTATTGTGTTGAAATTTGTAGTATGTTGTTATTAGCATATTGTAGTCTTGTTAGACAGATGCTAACAAGATTGGTATCAAAACTCATGTTGGGACCAGTACTTTCAATATTATATAGAATCAATAAACTAATTGTCCATAAGAGCATCTATAAAAAGCTTTCATCGCTTAAATCTATTCTACTTTAACAAGCTGTACTTATTTCGATGGGTATTAACTAACTATTTAATTTATTTTGACATTTTCTATTTTCCAGCACTGGTTTCTACATGTCTGAGCTGTTGTACATGTTTGGGGAGGTGGATCCGCGCGTGCGACCCTTGACCTTCAGCATACGACGCTGGGCGCAGTCTTGCGGCTTGACGAATCCGTCGCCAGGACGATGGATAACGAACTTCTCGCTGAGCTGCTTGGTCATGTATTTCCTGCAACAACTAAGGCAACCCATACTGCCATCAATTAGTGCGATGGTAAAGGCAGCAGCTGCCGCAGACATCAGGGTCACCGAGGATGGAGTCAATTGTACCTTTGCCCGCGACATGGAACGTCTGTCATTCCCAAGCCGCAATACGAGCAGCCTAAGTGAGCTTCTCCTGCAGTTCTTTGAATTCTATTCTCAGTTCGATTTTCACAATCGTGCGATCTCATTGAATGAGGGTCGAGCGTTGGGCAAGCCAGATCACTCAGCAATGTACATTGTCAATCCACTGGAACAGTTGCTGAATGTCAGTAAGAACGTGAGTCTGGAGGAATGTGAACGGTTACGGATTGAAGTACGAAATGCCGCTTGGATACTCGAGTCTGAGGTTGAGAACTCAACGCTGTCGGAGCACGAACGACAGGAGCAGTCCTGGGGTCTACTTAATCTATTTAAGCATCCTGAGAAATCTATAATACGTCCCAATATGTTTTTCAAGCCACGCATGGTTGAGGTTAGTGATCTCTTCGAGAAATCACAAAACGGTGCATCAACAATGCCGACCGTAAACTACAAAAACTCCACAGTGCGCCAACAGGTGCAGTCCATCAAGGCAGCCACACGCAGCGAGCTAAAGCAAATGCGTGAATCCAGCACAACGACGGCAACGGCAACGACGACGTCCACGTCGACATCGAAAACCAAACGCAGCAGGTGATAAATGGCGGCATTTTGAGACGACAAAGCCCGACTTAGTGTACATACATAACTAGAAAACGTAGCTCTACCATTGACCACTGAATTAGTTAACTAAATGTTGTTCATATTGTTAAGCGTTACGGCCAAGCTAACAGTTAAGGAGGCGTACAATTATAAAGTACGATTTTATAGACGCTGTATCCTAGAATCATGCAAATAATGGGACATTATTCCCATTGCATTGCTAATTACTGACGTTAAGTATTCTAGCTGTTTTTAATTAATAAAATTATAAATAAAGTGTTTTTCAAAATATACGTGATTTTTTATACCCTTAGCCCATTTAAAATAAGCAAAAAAAAAATATAATGTGTTTGGCAGAACGTTTTGTTCAAGTTTGTTTCTATTTTTGGATCGGACCACTATATCATATAGCTGCCATTGGAACGATACGTCGAAAAAAAAGTTTTAGTATAAAAAAGATTTTTTTGTTTAGATATCGTATCCAAACTGACAGAATATACATCTGGGCTGGTATTATACATCCTGACAATATCTGGTTCAAATCGGACCCATATATCATATAACTGTCGAAGGAAAAATCGTTCGAAAATCAACTTTCAGTACAGAGTATCTGGGCACAGGGTATCCTACTGTCGAGCGTGAGCGACTGTAACCGCCCACTTGTTTAAAATGGTGATACCTTATGAGTTTTATACAGGCACTCAGACTCAAATACTTACATATGTATATAAGCTGAGACACATTCTACCACTGTTTTTCCTGTCTACAGACTATATATGCATATCTGCTTCTCTAATAATTGTAATTGATATCCCACAAAAAAAACCTCTAAACGAGGTAAAAGTCTAGTGACGAAAGCAATTTCCAGCCCCAAAATTTCTGATATCCAATTTTGTGACGAACAAAATTGAGTTTAATATAAAAATTTTAAATAAAAATATAAATTAATAAAAAAAAACAATTGGCCTTGTGCACTGTGCGCAAAAAGGGTGAGCTTCTTTGTACATAAAAATTACTTTTTGCGCAGTGCCGAATGCCAATTGTTTTTTTTTATTAATTTATATTTTTATTTAAAATTTTTATATTAAACTCAATTTTGTTCGTCACAAAATTGGATATCAGAAATTTTGGGGCTGGAAATTGCTTTCGTCACTAGACTTTTACCTCGTTTAGAGGTTTTTTTTGTGGGATATCAGAAATTTTTGCAATTGCTTTTGCTTTTGACATTGTAAATTTATCATTGTTGAATATTTTTTCATATTTAAAAAAAAATTTTTTTTAATTATAAAGAAAAGTAGGGGGCTCCGCCCCCTGCTCGCATCGCTTAAGTTGCTACTCTACTGTCGGAAGCCCCGTACCTACTGTGAGAAAAAAAAGTTTCTCATACTAAGACTTAGACTTCGCCCGATCGGTCCTATGACAGTTATATGATATAGTGGTTCGATTAGAACCAACTTTCTTCAGGATCTATAAGTCTAACTTAAATGCATATTCTATTAGTTTTGTTACGATATCTCGTGAAAAAAAAGTTTTTTATGCTAAGACTTGATTTTCGCACGATCGGTCCTATGACAGCTATATGATATAGTGGTCCGATTTGAACCAACTTTGGCCAGGATATATAAAACGAAGTTAAATGCATATTTTATCAGTTTGGTTGAGATATCTCATAAAACAAAAAAGTTTTTCGTACTAAGACTTCATTTTCCCCCGATCGGTCCTATGACAGCTATATGTTATAGTAGTCCGATTTGAACCAACTTTGCACAGAATATATAAAACCAAGTTAAATGCTTATTGTGTCAGTTTGTTTGAGATATCTCATACAACCAAAAAGTTTTTCGTACTAAAACCTGATTTTCGACCGATAGAAAAATGTATACATTCAGTTAACAAGCAATATCTTCCAAATCCCTTGGTCAAAGTTTATGTTTCATATACTAAAAAACGCAAAATTCTACGTACTACAACATACTAAAATTTAATAAAAATCGTTAGAGCCGTTTTGTCAGAAATCGCCAAAATGTAAGCTAAAAAACTTTATTTCACCTGTAAAATGTTACCTGAGTACTTTAGAAAAAAAGTTTAAAGGTACGCCTAAAAGCCCTCAAGCACACCTTTCCAATGATACCCAGAACATATCTATAGCTACTATGGTATGGAAACTGGTGAGGTTTCAAATTTAGCGGGATTTAGCGATTTCCCGCTAAACTAGCGGGAAATTGAAAAAGTCGTAAAACAAACATTTCTAGATTTTCAAAAATGAACAAATCCCCATCATAACATCTACGCTTTTTTAGCGCTTTGATACAAACAGACAAACAAAGAAACTTTTTCACTTCATTTTTAGTATTCTACTAAAATTTTCAAATTTATTTATCTTTTGAACCAGTTATCGGATTTGGGTCATCAAGGTATCAAACGACGCGTATTTTTGATAAGAATTTTTAAAAAATAAAAAATTTTACGTAAAAGCCCCAACGGCTCCATAAGCTGCGATCATATAAATTTTTCCCCTCCCACTTACACCCTCGTATCTCATGACCCAGGTGAATTAGCAAAAGTTTTAGTATGCCATTTTGTAAGTTAAGACTAAACCTTTCGATCGGTATATAACTCGATCTGATCGGACAGTCGTAGCAAATTTTCCAACTTAGCTGTATATATTGTTAGTCGCCTTTCGCACCCTTCGTGCTGCTTTCGTCACTAACGCGAACTGCCGTCCGCAGTGATCCTTTTATTAAGAAATCTCTAGGATACACATCTAACATGCGGAGATTACAGTTAAGGACTTGGAAGAACTCTGGCACAACATAACTGTTGAGTACATATTAATTTGTAATTACAACTTCTATAAATGAGTTGAAAACAAAACTGTTTAGCAAATCATAATTGCCTTTAGACTATATAATTTTTTAAATATAAAACGAAATTATTTTTGTTAAATTAAAACGTAAACGACCCTTGAAGTAGCTTCTATAATTTCTCAAAAAGTGTTACTGATATTTTTCATTAAATTAAAACTGTATAATTTGGTTCCCCTTCGACTTGTAAACATATCATACAAAATTAAATTATTTTTAGAATGAGTCCAACACAAAATATAGGTACTATCAAATATGTTGACTGATATATTGTACTCAAAGAGGCACTATGCACATACATTTCTATATCTATTTGCATACATCAATCATAGCTGTAAATCATATATCAAAATTCAACAATCATCATTTTAACCTTAGATTTAGGCAAAAATTGTCTTAATGTTTTCATAATTGCTCAATTTATTAAATTTGTTGTAATAGGTTGTTGTTCATTTCTTTGTTTTGTGTTTTCTTTTTTATTATTAGTAATATATTTTGTATAATTACGGCAAAGTCTTGATCGTTAACAACGCGCCTCATGCTGCCTTTTTTTTTTAATATTTTCTTTTTTCTCTCAATCTTATTTTTTTCTCTTTCTGTTTCGGGTTTCTCTTCTTTCATTCGTTTCAACTATTTTTGTTAATGTTTTAAAATGCTACAAATTAGCACACGAAATTTGATTTAACATATGTATGTATGTATGTATATGCATGTCTGTATCTATGTATAACAAAAGGCTATATTTATATAATACGTGTGTGTTTATGTACTTATGCAAATGGTTTTGATCTTTAATGTATGTGTATTAATTTGTTTTTAATGTAAGTTTTTCTTGATTTCTTCATTTTTAATGCTATGATTACATATTGCTATGAATATGTAATAGTTGTTGTTGTTCTTGTTTTTGTAGATGTTCCTTATGCGCCTTATGTTTTTATGTGTGTGTCAATCACGTATTGCATATGTATTTGTTAATTTTCTACGAATTCCCATTTGTTATTCTTGTTGTGTGTGTTTTTTATTTTTTTGTTTGTTGCTCTGCTTCATGTTGCCATTACGCTTAAATAATTAAAATAATTTACATACAGTTAATGAAAATTAAATTGTAAATCCTAGTTCATAGGTACAAAATGATTGTTTGTCATGCGCCACTTCACAAACTAAATCGAACGACAAACAAACGCCTAATAAAATTAATATATATTTATATGTATATATTAATATATATTTGTATATATAGAAAAAAAAATGATTTGAAGAAACAAACAAGAGTCCTGTTCTTGCGGACAGTATGCAGGTGTGTGTGTTTGGGTGTGTGTGTGGAAGCCAGCCCAAGGAAAACATTGGGTTTTTAACTATATAAATAGTCACAAGACAAAAAAACAAGGCATTCTTTTTGTAGAGCTCTCGCTTGGCGGCTACTAGACAATAATTTCGACGGTATCATCCGATATTGCGTTGGCTCATCTAAACCAGAGCTTGAGACGCAGTGCATCCACGCCATTAAGATAGTAACGAAATAGTCGTTTATCACGCACAAAGCCCAAATTTTCATATAGACGCAGCGCCGGCTCATTTCGCATTTCCGTTTCCAGCACCACTTCATCAGCATTGTCAGCGAGCATGGCCTATAAAGATTTATAGAAATTTTGATTAGAATTTAATATTCATTTTTAGGGGCCAAATTGGCCAAATTGTAGACGCACCTCGATGGCTTTGGTCACCAGCGTTGTGCCGATCTTTAGCTTGCGGTATTCCTTGCGCACCGCCAACATCGCAATGTAACCGCGTCGCACATTCATATGCATGTCCAGCTTGCATACAATGGCGCCCACATATTGATTATCGTGCGAGGCTAGGAAGCATAATTTTGGCCAATTGTAAATGAAGTAGCGGTAAGTGTATATTGAATATGGCTCGGACAGCTCCGCCTGTATCAGTCGCATTATATCCTAAAAAAAAAGAAGATATGACATTAATAATACCCAACGTGTCAAACCGAAACGAATTTGGGTTACAATTAAGGTTTTGGTTACTTTCGTATTCTGGTTACTGAAAATCTTTGTTTATCGGTTACTTGTATGTTTCGGTTTTAAAATAGCGGTTTGATTTCGTTTTTCATAAAAGAAAAGAAATAAGTGGTGCAAATAAAAAACTAAACAGATCTATTCATTACGATATTGAATATTGAAATTAAAAATCAAAATAAGTTTGAAAAACGATGTTTACACTTTAAAACAATATACCCTTTTACTTATTTTTTAAATAACTGAATTTAATGCTTGATGCAACCGAAACTAATCGGTTTCAAATCGGTTATTTCGGTTGCGTTATAATAAACTAGTTGGAAAGGCTATAGTCGAGATCCCGACCATAGAATACCCGTTACTTATTTCAATATGAACTTAAGTACGTTATCGAAACTTCTACCTAACAAAAACAACTGCATACTAGGTTTATGTTCATTTTAATTAAACTTGTTCATTTAATAAAAAGAACTGCTCATTTTTGGGTGCATTTAATGTCTTTATTAATATAACTTTGGTTAGCTATTACTGCCGATCTACTTGTTAAGTGAGATAATAGATACTATTAATAGATAACGTTAATTACCATAAAAACAGTGGGTGTAGTAGTTTTTCTGATTAACGGACGAAGGAGGCGTGTCAAAAATGTAACACAAACTTGACCTGCTTTATCCCTTATAATCTCTGAGATCTAGTCGCTCACACGGACGGACAAATTATAAGGCTATATCGGCAAGAATATAAATACTTTATACGTTTCAGTTACGATAGCCAATTTCAATCGGTTAATACCGATTGCTAAAGGTTACAGTTTTGATTACGGTTTTAATCCCTGCTCCTAACAAGATAGGATTTTGAATTTGTGTTGTGAAGTTGTGAAGCTTACATGCATCTGATGCTCGGCTTCGTATTCCTTGTAAATGATTTCATCGGCTGAAATGGCAGGTTCGAGCTGAAGCTGGGATTGTTGTGGTTGTGATTGTAGTTGTAGTTGTGGTTGCGGCTGTGACTGCGGTTGTGGCAGCGCAGCAGCGGCAGCCGCAGCAGCTGATGTCGAGGGCGCCTCATCCTGTGGACTGCCTCTTGTTGCGATGGCCATGGCTGTTGTCTTTGTTGTTGTTGCTGATGTTGTTTGTGTGTTGGCAGTGCTTTTACTTGTCGCAACTACGCTGGCGCCTTTTACGCCTGTCGTTTGATGCTGCTCCTCTTCATCCTCCTCCGCCTCCTCCAGCAATGGATCCGATGCTGGCAACAACTTGGACTCCGTACTGTCTTTAACTGCAGATTGGGACTTGTTATTGTTTTTCACTTTACCGCCGCTGCTGCTGCTGCTATTGTTATTGTTGTTCTTGTTGCGGTTGCTGGTGTTGTTGTTAACATTGTTGTTGTTGTTGTTGCTGCTGCTATTGTTGTTATTGTTAATATGATTGTTGTTATTAATAGCAGCACTCTTATTTGCATGCCCATTGAGTGTGGCCGTGACTGTAAGCATCTCAGCCCCCACCGATTCAGCCTTTGCTTTTGTTTTTGGCTTTGTCATTGCCTTATCCTTGGCATGGCCATTACACAGTTGCACCTGCTGCATAATACCATTGATCAGCTCAACATCCGCATCATCAGCGACATTCCCAGCAGCCTGGACATGTCCATTTGCCTGATAAGCAGCTTTAACTGCCGCTGAACCTTGTGCTGCCTCTGGCTCAGATTTTTGTTGTTGTTGTTGTTGCTGCTGCTGTAACTTTTTGTTTTTATTTTTAAACTTCTTTTTAGTGGCCGCCGCAGTTGTCGCTGCCGTCGCAGTGTCCGCCATGGCCGCTGCTGCTAAACAGAAGCAAAAAATATTTTTTAGTTTTGTTCCCAAACAGGAGGACACAGCTGAGTGCGTTGGATTAGGAAAGGTGTGGGGGGAGGGTTGAAAGTATAGAGTACTGGGTACAATGGGCACACAATGATGTTCACCTGCTCCAACTGCTGCTGCGACTTCTCAGCTGTCGATGGCAACTTTGATTTCACTGTCGATGGCGTTAAGTCAACGCACTCGATACAGATTTGACTTTATTTTTGGTTATATTTTCACAGTTGCCAGTTTTTCATTCACACACCCGCACGCACACACACACGCTCACTCTGCTCCCCTAGGGATGTGCGATATTTTCGTGTCTGCGACTTATCGCGACTATTTTTAAGTAACGAGTCGCAGTTACTACACCGAATATCGCGAGTTAAATGTAATAACTGTTTGTATCTGATCTACGAAATATTCTATCAAGTGATTTTTACCTATCTTAATTAAATAAAGATTTGTTGTAGATTTTTAAGTTGTTTTTCGCCGAGAGGGCACTTCTCTTTTATTATTATTTTATATCAAATTCATCAAAATACTGCAAAAGAAAAGTCAGTCTTTTCGTTAAACAAAATCCATTAATTATTTATTTGGAGAGTAAAATACACCAATGTGGGGAAGTATTTGTTTGTGTTTAAAAGGAACTTCTAATTGTCACCTTAATTTGAATTTTGTCCTCTCTAACACTCACGAGCACACACACTCTCACGCATGCACACACACTCTTCGGTGTCGCACTTTGTTCCTGATCCGTATATGGTACTGAATTTAAATTTGTTTTTATTTTTGCATTTACACTAGTATGTGCATAATTAATTTCCTTTCATTTTTACGCTTCTTCGTTCGCCTCTTTTGTTTTCAGTTTGTTAGCTCCGATTTCGTCTCTTGGTTATGAACAAATTCACTCACATACACACATGTAACACAACGAACAGCTGTGCGAACAAATTTCGGTTCTGTTTGTCATCGATAACTATCGATTGTCAAAAAGTTGCCCGAAAATCGTTTGACTTATTTAAATGTGTACTTTGGCGCCAATTCGTGTCATTTTTAAAAGGTTATTTAATATTTTAATGGGCACCAATCATGGCCACAGTAAGCAGCTCATACTCAAACAACGTTTCTGTTTTATTACGAATTGTACTGCAATTTGTATTTAAATACGTTAAAGATGCTGTTGAACAGACCTTTCGGTTCGATTTCCCGGGCTCGAGTTCCGCTCTGAACAGTCTGAATAAAAAAAATTAAATAAATATTTACCCGTCGTCAAAGTATAATACATGTACTTTTAAATTCTAAAATTAAAAATAAATAAAGCGAGAAAGCAATATGAAAATATTTAAAAAATTTCTTTAAAGGTCCGACTCCAGCAGGACCGGAATCTTTTTCGCTTATTCTGTATTTGAAGTTTAACAGGTATTTTTATTTCCGGGCCTGCTGGACACAGGCCTTAATGCTTAAGAATTTTTTGGCAGAGTTCCACAATGTTTTCCCTACAATGTCCTCAAGGTTTCCAGATCGATTAGTGACTATTCCATATGGATTCCACAACTTTTCTCGAGGTCTGGAATTGCTGGGAATGTACAGAATGTACAACTTTTTCGTATTTTATATATATATATATACATGGTACCAACACCATGTTCATTTGTAGTCTCTTGTTGGTAACTTAATCTTGTTTGTAGATGGAATGCTCGAACTTGAATTCATTTTATGTTTGAATGATTTAGCGTCAATTTCCCTCACAAAATAAAAACAAAATTTGAAGCAGCGATGCCAACCTTCGCCTAGTTGTATTTAGCTATCAAATATAAAATTGCTCATAAATTAAATAAAATAAAACAAAATAAATAAAAGTTAAATTGGATGACTAAAAAACGTTAGCAAATTAATATGTGATCAAACTCTAAGTTGATCTCTCTCGCAGCGACTTTTATGCAAAATTAACACTTCACTGTGCTTCCTTCCTGTTGCTTTGCCGGCTAACTGAATGAGTCAACTGCAGCCGAGTGTCTCCAAGTGATGTTCGTCCGTCCAATGTCCAACCTCCGCAGCGGCAAGCTCTTATGCAAGCGGCGCATTAACTGCTGCGTCTTGAGAGTTTTTAATTTCATTTCGATTTTTAGACGAGCTCAACCAAAGTTTTGCAAAAACAATAAAAAATAAATGAAAACGATAGATACAAACTTAAAGTAATTTTATGTGAAGATTGTATACACTTTATTGTATCTATTAAAAACTTATATGGCAGTTTTTTATTTTATATAAAAACAAAGTCTGCATGCCTTTATGTGGAAAAGATTAAGTACAAATGTTCAAACCATATAGTAATACAGTATGAAAAAAATATAGTATTAAGCTTACAAACAAATTGTTTTCGAACAGAAACGGGTTCAGGCTCAATGGTACAAATAATTTAAAGGAATAGTTTACAATCCGATTCAGTTGTACAAAAAATCGTCTGGCTAATTCTGAGCAAAACTTAATTTAATATAAATTTTGTCTACAACTTCTCTTTTTAAATCTATAAACGTAGCCATTATGAAGTAGAAGAATGCTCCGCTAAATGCTTGAATAGATTTCGAAATCAAATGTGCTTTCAAAATCTAACAAATGCATTGTTAATAGTTCAATCTGTATACTCGTATATCGCATAAATTGGCAAACCTTTCAATATAATCATAATACTCATTTAGCAAATGCAGACAGAAACAGACAGAAAATACTTAAGACTCGCCGGCGGCCTTTCACTTGGACGGCTCGAAAGCAAGACAAACTCAAGCCAAACCAAGCCAAAGTAAACAAGTCAACAGGCTGGGCAACATGGCTTGGCCAAGTTAATGAAGATGGTCACAATGTTATTATGGAGCTAGCGCGACAATATTGACTTCAACTTTATCTGCGATTGGCATTAAATTTCCGAAGAGCGATGTTAATTAGCAGTCACTGTTTGTTTGGCTTTGGTATTTAACAGTCGCATCTGTCGCATTTGTCGCATTTGTCGCGCCCTCTAGAGAGCTTCACTGATTGATTGGACACTTTATTGCTATGTGAATGAGTTAAGAGCTCATTGAACGGTGGGGAGGGTTTTATAGGGTGTCACTTTTGCTGCGATGACACAAATTCGTCGCCCCTTAACAAAAGACTTAAGCAACGAACTTGGCATTGCAAAGTGCTTTCGTTGTTGTTGTTGTCGTTGCTGCTGCTTGTTGTTGTCGCTATTGTTTTTGTTTGTTTTTTTTTATGCCTACTTATTTCAGGAATTGGAGCACAATGCAAGCATTTACAATGTGATGCAAGTGACTTAAAATTATACCGAATTTTGACATAAACAGTCACACTTGAAGCTGAGAATCAGATTTATAGTGTGAATTTTGTTTGTAAGTGGGTGTCTACATATTGAAAATGTATCATTTAAGATCAGCTTGATTTTGAAAAAGTAAAAAAGTTATAATAAAATATTATATAATAAGTTGGAGTGTTAAAAAAGCTTGCAATTTTAAAATTAATTTAAATTGAATGTGATTTGATCTACTAAGCTGAAATTTCTCCCAAATTTTTGCAGGTTTTCAGCCCTGGTATTTTTGAGATTACCATGTGTTAATTTATGTTAGGTTCATTAAGTTGAAAGAATTCCTTTTTAGCTGCTAAAAGTGTGCTAAAACTATATGAAAATGATCGTCTGTTGCTGAGAATAGCTAAAACTTGAGAGTTAACTGTAACACGGTTAAACGCGATTGAATAATTTTTGTTTTTTTTTTAATTTGCATATGCCAATACATAATATCGCTCGCTCCTGCTCTCTTTCTCTTTCTGTTTGTTGTTTCACTTTTTGAAAACCAAAAGCAAAAAAAAAAAATTAGCAAAGCAAGCAGCAAAAGCAAATAAAAGGCATGGGGAGAAAGTGAATGGCCGTTTAAAGTAAAAGCAATAACAACAACAACAACAACAACTGAAGACGAGTGACAAACCAACGCCCCAACGTCTCTTATCATACTCGTTGTAACACAGACTCCTCAAGTGGGGCCTTGTTTTAGATTTGTTGTTGTTTCTCGTGCTGTGCATATATGCATTACGTTCGTACGAAAAGCAATTTACCTTTTTGTTTTCAAACGATGCCCCAAGCAACAACTACAACAACTACAACAACTACTATAACATTTGGCTAGTCATGTTGGCAGTTATGTGGTGTCATTTGCCGGCATGCTGTTGCAATTCAAAACACTTGAAAAAGCCCCAAGCCACAAATGAGAGCTTAACTCTGGTTTGGGGAGTCATCTACGCATCCATTTAGCTTGGACATCAACTGTGTCGATTTGTTTTAGTCGCATTTTTGCGGTGTCAGCGTTAAATTGTGCCAAATTTTGTCACCAAAAGGCCACAAAAGCCACCAGACTTAAGTCGAACCGAACAAGTAGTTAACATTTTGTGTTTTTCGTTTTGTTTATGGCAAAACGAAATGGTAATGTTACAAATTTGTTGCCAAAATCGTTTTTAATTATTTCCACCAAAAGCGAGCGAAGCGCATGGCCAAAGAGTGGAGAGGGGCAGGTGGGCAGGTGGGCTGGTTAAGCAAGGGCACTCAGCGTAGCATTATGCAAAAAAAAAAAACAACTTAGAAGATATTCAAAATTGGAGCAAACAACAGCAAAGCCAACAAATAAATCAGCTTAAAATAATTTGCACAATTATGGAAATGTTGACATATTATACATTAAATACCAATTTAACATTTTATCATATTTCAACTAAGTTCCTAAATACTTCTTAAAAGCAAAGATTAATTAGACTGAATCTAGAAACTTAATCTGATTTCAAAATATCATAAATATGTGACTGTCAAATTCCTAGATATCTAAAAGTTGTTAAAACTATATCAATTGTCTGCTAGATTAAGATTGATTTTAAAATATTCCTTTTTTTGTAAAAATTTTGAACGAGTTTAAAAATTGCTTCACAGTTTATTTTTGGTAGGTCTTATTAGCCATAGTCTTTATAAAACAGTGTTGGATAATTTATAAATTTTAAAATTTCTGTCTACGCTTTAAAATTTTTAATTTGTTTTTTTTTATTATTTCAGTTTTAATTTTATATTGTAATTTAAAAAGAAAAATATGTTTCATAATTTAATTGTTATTTCAATCAGCTTAGTTACCACTAAATAAATGAATAAATACTTTGCTTATTGTCTTACTAAAGTAGATAAGACTCTTGTTCATTAGTTTTTAATTTAATCTTTGAAACACAATAATGTAAATTAAAAATTATGATTATGTTGTAATTTTTATAATAAAACTTAATTATTTATTAATTTAATATCAAAAAAGAATAGTTGATAAAATCAACTTAAAAATGTAAGTATAAAAAGAATAAAAATAAAATTAAAGTAAAAGTCTGAAAAATTGAGGAAAAAACCCTATTAGATAAATAGGTGTAAGTAATGGTATCCCACAATCCAAAAAATTTTCGTTTGTTTTGTTTTTTTTGATAATTATATATATTTAATTAAAATTTTTAAATTAATCTGAATTTTGTTCGTCACAAAATTGGATATTAGAAATTTTGAGGCTAGAAACTGCTTTCGTCACTAGACTTTACCTCGTATAGAGGTTTTTTTTTTGTGGGATATCAGAAATTTTTGCAATTACTTTGGCTTTTGACATTGTAACTTTATGATTAATGCAGGCAGATAGTAAAATATAAAAATTTAGTTGTTGAATTTTTTTCATATTTAAAAAAATATTGTTAAAAAACATAACTAAACTAACTGTTAACACTGAATATTTCGCAAAACAAAACCTCCTTAGACTCTGTTCCAATGTATCTATGTAACATACAGTCTGTATTACTTTTACATTGTGTTCAAAACAGTGCTGACCAACAAGCAAGTAATTTCTGTCAAATCAAATAGTAAAAAAACTCAGCAATTGGCTGTGCGAAGCGTGGACCAAACTAGTCATTCAGTTTCGATCAACAAATCGAATCACAATGCACGAAATGCTCCATTTGTATTAATAAGTATCAATTGATTCGAGTGCATCGATGCCCAACGCAATGCAATGTGATCGGCATATACATCCATATACTTAAATATGTATGTTTTTATGTATGGACTTCGACTTGATATGCATTATGCAATAATGGCCCCGCCAAAGCCAAAGCCAAAACAAATAATAAAAAAATAGATATATAAAACCAAACGTAATCGTAATCAAATTCCAAATCAATTTCAACAAGCGACTGGCGTCAAGTGGCCAGGTTCCCGAAATGGAGCAGCAAGCCAAAAAACTGTAGACTGAAATCCAATATGATGCTCTGTGTGACAGGGGCGTACTGAGCAGGATATTAACAGGGTATCGAACACTAGGTCGACTACCAGTTTCTTTTCAAATTATTTTTTGGAGAGTAAAAAATAACAGCAATATATATTAATAAAGAAATGATAAGGAATTAATAGAGATTTCGTAAATTCTACATTGTTAAAATTTAGATAAATATTTTTTTAACATTAGCTCTGAACGTTTTACTTATAAATTATTGTGCTAATCACGAATATAATTTTAAATGTATTTTTTTTTTATTTGACGTTATTTAAAATCAACTACAAATTATATATAAAATAAAAAAAAATCAATGTAAGTTTTAAAGCTAAAAAACTATCAAAGCAAAAAGTCAAGAATTAATTAAGGGTATTTAAAGATTTTAATTTAAAGTTTTAAGGCAGTATGAAGGGTACGTCGCTAATGACAAGACTAAATAATAAAGTGACCACGGTAAAAACTAAGGAAAACAGTAGTTATTATATGTGGTTAAATTCAACCGAAAATATGATTATTTAATAGAAATTAGATTAATATTAATTGCTTTTAGAATAAATTTAATTCTATAGTTAAATTAAATAAAATTGTTTATAAGTTAATATAACTAAATGAAATTTCCAATCTTAATTTTAAATATAAAAGATTTTCCACTTTTGGTTGTTTTAAAAAATATCAACAATTAAATAAATAAACTATCAAATTATATATACTTGATGTCACCCCTGTTTTAATTACGCCTACGCCTCTGCTTAATTGCGTACCAGGGCACGAATGCGTTTTCATCTGGCAAAGAGAAATGTAAGATGTGAAATGGGAAATGAGAAATGAGAAATGGCACACAGCATAAGCTGGGTAAATAAAGCGTTAAAAACCAGTGTGATAGAATGCAGTCGCCTTGCCTGCATACCGCTGTCCTCTCCTTAAGTCGTGACTGAAGCTCCTTGGACTTACCCCCCTCGGCATTCTGCACGCTGCCCCAACTACTGCACAATCGTTGTGTGTGCTCTCAGGTCGTGCAGGTGCACTTGGTCAAGGTAAGCGAGACGAATGAACAGCTGAAAACAAACACAACATCATCAGCTATACACTGAAAGAAAAGACCAACTTCTAAAATCAAGAACATTCATCTTAAATATTTTGTTCTTAAAATAAGATTATTTTAAGACCAAATTTCTAAAACTAAGATTATTTATCTAAAAAATCGTAAACTCTTAATATAAGAATAAAAATCTTAAATTGTTAGGAAAGTATAAGTATTAACTATTTCGTATTAAACAAATGGTTGCATCGTGACGCTCTGGTTAGAGAGGTCGCTTCAGTTGTGAAGCAGTAGGCGGCGGTTCGAATCCCGCTCGTAACAAATTAAAATAACATTTATAAAATTACTAAAGCAGAATTTAATGTGAATAAATTAAAACTTAAAAATTAACAAAGTTATAAATATAAAAAATAGTTTTATTTATTTTATTTTTTGATTTTAATTTTAAGAACATTTATTCTTAAAATAAGAACTTGGTCTTATTTAAAATGCTCCTAAAATCAAGATGTGTTTTCTTAATTTAAGAATTTAAGGTGCTCGACGCATTTTTTAGACCAAAAATCTTAGTTCTGAGACCAAAATCTTGATTTTAGAAAATTTTTTTTATCAGTGTAGAAGCAACAACAATCTCAAAAATCAAATAACACTTTGAAGCCAGAAGAGGCTGAAGCTTCAGCTTATGCGACTGCAGTCGACTGTCTCTTTAATTTGGCACAGAATCCAAGTTAATATACGCATTGCCAGTGCCAGATAGCCGCTTCTAGAGATGCCTCATCACACGCAGACACACACACACACACACACGCGACACACACACACACTCAAATATAAAAGCAGAGCTTGACGCTCTCTTTTGGACACGCAGACAAAGCGACTGAGACGGTGACTGAGACGGTGACTGAGACAGTTAAAGCGACGCGACGCGACACGTCGACGGCAATGTTGTCGTCGGTCCGACCCGTTCAGTTAAATTCGAACGCTCATTGAAAATGGTCTACAGGCTGCGCATGCGCCAAGCCTATAACTATAACTCCACGTTCACCTAAAAGTCGTAGTCGGTGTCGGATTTTGCATTCGGATTCGTCGCGTGCTCATATAAATTATAGTTAACTATCGAATTTCTATATATAAATTTCTATATATATTGTAAATATTTTTGTTGTTGTTTTGGTGCTTCGAAGAAAAGTAAAACGAAACGTCAAAAGAAATATTGGAAAAATGTAATTGAAAATGTGTTGTTTTTAGTGTTAAAGATATAAAAGGAAAAACAAGAAAACAACTGATAATTGACATATGTAGACATATGTATGTTGTGTATGCAGATGGGGGAAAATGCTTTCAACGAACTTGCAATGACCTTGACTCGACTGCATCGGTAACAGATTCATGAATTAAGGGCGTGACGGCAACAGGCGTGGGTTAGCCCAAAGACACCTGTGTGTGTGTGTGTGCGTTTGTGTGTGTGTGTTTTTTATGTTTGTGGGGGATAGGTATGCAAATGGCCAAAAGATTGCAGCATCTTTCAATCATTGGCCTCAGGCAAATTAAATCAAATTGCTTGAATATCAAATGTGTTGCATAAATTAAAAGAATTAAATTATTTAACGATCACAGGGTAAAACATCGTTAGAAAAAACTATGTGTAAAGTTTTTTGTCACTTTATCCTTAAAAGATTTTAAATAAACAAATCGAAGCTGCTTTAGAATTTAAGGCAGCAATTTTTTTTATTAAATCATTCCAATCTTTACATGAGATTTTAAATTTATTATTATCGATGCATAGAAAATCACCCTTAATTATACATTAAAATTCTTGAAATCTATATTATAATTTGTTCTCAGTTAATACTAAATCATTGCAAATCACGATTGAATAATATTAACATTAATTTCTATTTTCAATTTTATTTTCATAAATGAGGAAGAAATATTTTTTTACATTTAGCAATTTATTATTAACAAATCTATATAATTAAAATATAATTTTTAGTTGTAGTTCAAA
This sequence comes from Drosophila falleni, assembly GCA_035045575.1. Taxonomy (NCBI): domain Eukaryota; kingdom Metazoa; phylum Arthropoda; class Insecta; order Diptera; family Drosophilidae; genus Drosophila; species Drosophila falleni. Next base: position 2,478,776 of record JAWNOV010000113.1, on the reverse strand, counting down.
TTCTTATTAAGAATCACTACATATATATGTACAAAGTATTTAATAATTGTAAAATGTTAAGAAATTTGTTCTTAAGTGTCAGTAATTAGGTCAACCCTTTAGAAAAATGTAAAGAAAAGTGTTTAAGGTTGGACAAAGTCGTGATTATCTAAAGAATTGGACTTGCACATTAATAAATTCTTAAGATGCTGACATCACAGTAGATACAGAATATTGATATAAAAGAAAACTGAATATAGAGCACCTTGCTTATAAAAAAAAACTTGCAACTATATTTCTTACATTATTATGAAATGTAATAAGCCCGCCTAAGCAGTTGAAAGCTTAACAATTCAAAATTATAATCAACAAACCATATATCTTTTTAAAAAAAAATAATAAAAAATGACATTTGGTGACAGTGATATAATTTCTACAAGGAAAACGAAATGTCAACGCATAATTTCAGCGACATTCTTTTATGATAACTATTAATATAACAATAATAATAATAAAGAAAAAATTGACCGCTGAAAAAGCAGCGAAAACAATTAATATAAGCAAAAGTGAACAAAAAAAAGTTTAAAGTGTTTTACATTTGTTTTTGTTGTTATTTTTTTTATGTTTGTATTTTGGTGGCACAGGTGAAAGTGTTAATAAAAAAAGGAAAACAACTACAACAAAAGCAACAGCCAAAAAACAAAACTATAAAGAAAGAAGCAAAAGAAAAAATAAAAAGAAAGAAAATATAAAATCAATAATACAAATTAAGCGTAAAATTTGTTAAGGTAAAAAATCAATTGAGTGAAGTAAAAGTTGTGCAAATAAATGAAAATAAATAAATAAACTGAATGAAAACTGGTGAAAAAAAACAATCAATAAACTGGCCATGCTTACATATACATATAGTACCATATCTATCAAATGCAATTGAAACCAATTGAAGCCAAATTTGGTGAGCCGGCGGCATGTGGTTGTTTTTGCTTTTTGCTTTTGATATTGCTTTTGATATTGTCTTTGAATTTGTGTTTGAATCTGGTTAAGGTTTCTTTTCCTGGCCACCCGAAACAACATTCACTTGTCATATGTAGGCAACGTTTATAGAATTTAGCAGTAGCAACAACAACTATAACAACAACAACAACAACAACAACTGCTGCTACTGCAACGAAAACTTGCAAATTTTTCGCCATAAACTAAAAGCCTGTCTGGCCAGTAGGCTGAAAAAAGCAGGAAAACCCGTGTACAAAAAAAAACGTGGCAATAACAACAAACACTGCTGGCAGTGTAAAAATAAAAAAAAAACCGAGCCAAAAGCAACAAACATTTGTAACAACCTGCAGTAAAAGTGGTGCGTAAAAGTCGCCCTGTCTCTTTTCAGCTGTTCATCTCCCGTTCTCTCTCTTCCACTCTCTCTCCCTCTCTCTCTCTCTCCCTCTCTCTCTCTCTCTCTCTTTCTCTCTCTCTGCACGACAGTTGGCTAATAAAGCGCAGCAGCTTGAAGTTGATGAATTTAACACGAGTTGTCGCCACTGACTAATTGTCCAAAGTGAGAGCAGTTAGCCAGTTAGACCGTCAGTCCGTCCGTCAGTCGACCGTCCGTCAGTCGACCGCCAGCGGCGCTTTCCAAACAATTCATACCGGAAATGTTAGCAGACGACCCTCCCAGCTGATTAATTACTGTACCTTAGTACCTTTTGAAGCATATTAATATTCAGTTTTACAGTTCGTGTCTTAAGTCTTTTGTCAATATTTTAAACTCTTGTTTTTTTTAGTCTTTTTTTTTGGGTGTAATAAAAATGCGAGCTAGTTTGTGTCTTAAATCTTTTGTGTAGACATGAAATGTATTAGACGCGGCACGTGAAACCAATTTGTGAAATAGAAGGGTTAAGGTTCTCTAATTACAACTAGTTGTGTCATACGTCATTTTTTGGGTGCGATGTACAATAATTGCAGTCAGTTTGTGCCTTAAGTCTTTTGTCTTTATGAGAATCTAGCAATCTGTAAATCCATAAAATATTTAAAACTTAACAAATTCTTCTTATATACCAAATGTAACCCTACACAGGAAAAAAAATCCATTCTAAAAATCTAGTTTAAAAAATTTGATTTTAGCTTGAATTTCTTAAGTATATATTCGGGATATAATTCCTAAATTAAGATAATATGTAAATAAAATGGCAACGTTAATCAAAAACCAACATTAAAAAAGTGAAAGAAGACTAAATTTTTTGATCTAACTCAAAACGAATATTAGAGAACCCGAAAAATTAAAATATTGTTAAGAAAAAGCGGGCTTAATTTAAGTCTTTCATACTTGGTTTATAAGAATCCGGGATTACCGTACTTCTGACACCGCTGAGATTAATTTTAGCCCGGAATCCCGGATTTTTTTTCTGGGTAATAAACGCTGATTACAATATATTTTCAATTCCACTTGCTGGATAATTTAAGTATTTATTTAAGTCTTTTGTTTTTTTGAACATTGATCAATCTCTAAGCCGTGTGTATTTCTTTAAAATAGTAAAAAAAAATGTCAAAAATTACAATATATTTTCAAGTCAGCTTGCTACGTAATTTAAGTATTTTTTTAAGTCTTTTGTCTTTTTAAGCACACGGCTATTTCTATAAAATCCCACTTATTGCTAGATCATCTAAGCATTTAGTTTATTCGATTTTTTTTGCATTATTTCATAATACTTTAAAACGATTTGATGATCAAGCTGTGTGGTATTATTTTTTTTTTTTTTGTATAAGCAGCGTTGCAGTTTTTTTTAGCTGCACAACGAGGTCAAAACGGCTTTGGTGCCTACTAATGATCGCTGATTAATCTTTGGGCAACATAATTCAGATCTGTAAGCTGATCTTCAAGTGTTACTAACGAATGCCAACCCATAAGCCCAAAAACCGTTGCTCTGACTGTCCCATGAATTATGTTAACTTAACCATTCTTAAAAATAAAACTTTCTTCGGGCTTTAAAACTGTTTATCAAAAAGGGTGCGGCACATGTGTTTGATATTTTACGACTAACCCACTTGCATTTCACAAGACCTTATTAACTGATCTGCAGCAGTTTTTTAATATTATTTTAGTATTTTAGTATTTTTGTTGCTGTTGGAAATTGCTCTTGAAAAGGTGTAAAACTGAGACGGTAATTTAAAGGTCATGATAGTTACCGAGGTGACCAGCAAAGTGCCTTAGTGCTTTTGATTGACTAAGCTAATGAAGTGGACTTACTAACTCTCGCCCCTTCTCACCCTCTCTCTCTCTCTCTCTCTCTTTCATGTCTATCACTTTTTCTGTCTTGATATAAGAAAAACAATGGACAATGGCAAAAAAGGCAGCTCGTAATGCGCCGCCTTGACGATTACTTTAAATTGGATTGTTGTTGTGAGCGTTGTTGTTGTTGTTGTTAGTGTTGTTAGTGCTACTGTGATTGTTGTTGTTAGTAATGAGAGAGGTCAAGTGAATTTTAGCGTTCGCTGTCCTCAAGAAAGTTGCACGTTATAAGGTTCAGGGTTAAAGCCATTCGAATCCAAGCACTCGCTAAGTAAGTGCAATGCCACAACTAATTAGTTAATCTAAATATTATATTAAATATAATATAATATCTAAATATTATATTAAATTAACATTTGCTAATTAATGAGATATAAATATATATATGAACAGCATTATTGAAAACAATTGATGGATTTAGAAGATGAAGTTTAACTCCACTTGCAGTAATATATATGCCCTTAAGACTCTAATTAAGTTTAATTTGCTAGCTAGTTTGTAGATAAACAGCTAAGCAGCTGTGTTCCAAAAATTTCTAAAGTTCTTGAAGATTGATTTTGAAAACAACCGTTCGAAATGTCGATGTTCCTTAACTATCAGAGATTTAGTGTTTTACGAACATATTTTCGAAGTCCATAAAATTGACTACCTCTTACTTACTTCCAGTTTCAATAAAATTTTTTGGCGAATGAATATTTATATAATTAACATATTCATTTAAAATATATTTTATGCATTTGCATTCAATTTAAAAAAATATTTAATTTTAATTCAATAAACATTACAACTTGACAAGTCTTTAAATTTTTTTTTTTACCATATGAAAGCAATGGCTGCTTGTTTTCAGGAACACCAACAATTGCCTTTGAGATTTTAGAGATTTGTATAACACCTCTGAAGAAGTATATTTAGCAAGGCTGCCAAGCATTCAAAATTATCCATCCCGTAATATTAAAAAATAATTTTATTTAATTCAATAAATATTACATTTACAAGTTACAAGTTACATTACAAGTCTTCCAACAATTTTTTAGATATTTGAAAGCAATGGTTGCTTGTTTTCAGGAATACCAATAATAGCCTTTGGGTTGCTTTGGGGCTATTAGAGATTTGTATAACTCCTCTGAAGAAGAATATTTAGCAAGGCTGCAAAACGTTCAAAATTATCCACCCCTCGAAACGGAAGCTTTTAGTAAAAGCTTGCTATAGTCTATTTACGATTATTTAATAACTTTTATTTGATTTATTTTATAATTTTTTTAAAAACCTACAGCTTTATGTGTACAAGCTGAACTATGAAAAATGCACTCAAAAAAAATATGCCATCCTAAAATTAGGTACGACCGTACTTGAATTTATACCGTTTCGTTCTTAAAATTTTAAGATTGCTGTGTACTAAAAGTCTTGAATTAAGTATAAATCGATCTTAAATCTTTTCAAGATTTAAAGGAAGTTAAAAATAAGAATGTTTCGTACCAAAAGCAAGTACGTTTTGGGATATTTCTTTTGCATTGTCGCACCTTAGAATTCTCAACTGGACGTTAAGGTTGAATCGCTGGTAAAATCAGCACCTATTTCGAAAGGTCGCTAAGCAAAAAAATATATCATTATTTAATGGTATTTAATTTTAGTATTTTGTCTAATTTTAGTACACATACTAGTGTATATTTTATGATTAAAATTAATTAATAATGAAAAATGTTTTGTACTAGAAACAAGTACATTTTCGGTTTAGTTCAAGATTTTTGTGGGTAGTATGTTTTCAATTTTTTCAGACTTGAATTAAACCCAAATCGTACTTAAAGTATTCCCGAATAATCTCATTTTAAGGTTTCCGGAATTGCGAAAACCAAACTTGAAATAAGCTTTTGTTCTCAGCATCAGGAATTCCGAGCTTAGACTGCCTTTGAGATCGTTTAGACTTGAAAATGGGCTGTTTAATACGGAAATCTTGATTTTTTTCTGAGTGTGAGCACCCGAAAGCTTTTGTCTCACTTAAAGCTTTTATGTAGCTATAGATTAAAAAGCTTTGTCATAAGTAGGAATGTTAAAAGTTAGTTTATGTGTTTGCCAGCAGCTGAACTTTATGCACCCTTCACTTTCTGTTAGAATATAATATGACTTAAACTTTAGCTTTCAGCAAATGTCACTTAAGTCATAAAGACACACCAAAGCCAAGTTATGAAAAACGTTTTGCACATTTTATTGAGTTTTTAAGTCATATGTCAAAGTTTTTAGACCAAACTTAGCGACAGTTTCACTTCCGTCTGAACGAATGTGTCAAGTTAAATAAACGAATGAAAGAGCAAAGCAAATAAAAATTAAAATGAAATTAAAATGTCAAATAATAATATCAACAACACAATAATTAACATGGCAAATTGCATTAAATTAATAGCGGCTTTCCAGGCAGGGACTAGGCCATTGTGAATATGTAGTTTAAAATGTTAATAACAATAACAAACGGCAGAAATTACTTAACAGCAATTTAATTGTTACCACAATCACAAACACACACTCACACGCACACACACACTATGCGCATACACATGAGTTGTGGCAGCAGCGCAGTCGACGTCTAATGCGCTTCAGTGACGTCGCAGTCGCCGTCGCAGTCGACGTCGACGTCGCCGGTGGATTGGAAATGCACTCACCAAAGATTGGCTCACATTTCGTGCTGTTGTTGCTTTTGTTGTTGTTGTTATTATGTTTGTTGCCGCAATTGTAACAAATTATTTGCGTTTTGATTGCGGCCAATGTAATACACACACACACACACACACACTCACACACATAAATGCAGTGAGACACGCACAGCGACACTGATTATGAAATTAAAATACATTTTTTTTTGCTCTCCACATATTTCTTTTTATTGAAGTTTAATCGAATTTTGCTGAGTGCTGCGCATAGAAATGCAAATTAAAAAAAAAAACTGAGACAAAATAAAATTACGTATGCGACGTGTTGTTAGCTAAAATCAATTTGCTAAAAACATGCTGCGAAAATGCAGAGAAAATATTTTTCAATTTCATTTGAATATAATTATGAATATTGAGCTGAAGCTTAATAAATTTTTTATAGATTCTGAAATAGATATATTAGAAAATTTCATAATAAATGGATTTGAACTTTAAAAACACTCAGTTGCTTACTTATATATAAAACTTTAGTTACAAAATAAATAAAAAAAATATATATACAATACATTTCTACTTACCACAAAATAAATGTAATAAAAGTAATGCTTAAACTCTTTAACTTATGTTAAATGACAATTGCTTTGTGGTTTTCCGAGACAAATATAATGCTACGTAATGTTGCATTGTATTGAAGCAATGTATATAGCATGATCACTGTCATTATCACATATCATTATAAGATGGTTACATGCGGTCGCTGACTTTGATCTATTAATTAAGACTCACGGATCGATTGCAAATCGCCGAAGCAATTCATATTCATTTGGTTTTGTCGCAATTGTGTATACTGAAGTGGAAAACTCTTTAAAATCAACTGCTGTACAATTTGCTTAGCTGTCAAGTAGATTTCCGCCAAATGAAAAGAAAAAAAAATGGAAAAATTGAAGAAAAACGGAAAACAATTAAATGAAATGCATGACAAAATTTTTGTCAAAAGCTGACAGCAAGAAAATCAACAAACCAACAAGACGACAAGTGTACAAATTCATTTGAACATTACAATGTCATAAATTAAATAGGAGACTGTTCGACTGGGAGATACCATATAAATTTCAAATTAATTATAATTATATATCAGTATCTTATAATCGAATAATTGAAATTTTTGAGTGTAAAAATCAAAATAAATACATATTTCGAAAAAAATTTCGAAATTAAGAATTTTTCACCTGTAGGGAAATTTTAAATATTTGGAGTATACAATATTGAGAAATTTTCTTGGAAATAATTATTATAGAAACAAAAGTGTGAATTTAGTTTTTTCAGTTCCGTATCTATACCGAACTCAATTTACACTACTTAGACATTTAATGTTATACAGGGTATACTTACAATGTTATTATATGTACTTACAAAGTTTTATGAAAAACAGTTGCCGTTTCAGTTGATGGGAGGAAGGCGTTTTTGTTATTTGCACCATACTTTTAAAAGTAACATAAATTTGATGATTTATTATGCAAAGTAATAATGACTAACAAGAGAAAAGGAGTGAGAGCGAGTGACAGGAGAGTGAATATATATATAAATATGACGTAAGAGCTGATCGCCAATTGGCGATCTTGTCCAGCGTTTGCTGATTGTGCGGAACTACTTTTCACAGTCCATTGCAGGCTGGTCTAGACTCTATCAAGTTAGAGTTTGAGTACTTTGTCTCGAGCCTATCGAAGCGATTAATTTTCACTTAATTGCCGTAGTTGAATCATAAATTTAATGAGTGCCGTAGAAAGCGGTGATGACAACGATGAATATGATTGCCTCGATCGTCAACTACGTGGACTTGTTAAGTGTCCAGCAGCGAAGCCGTTAGCAAAATGAACTGTTAGATAATCTTGACAAAATGGTGAAAGAGTTACAAAAAAAATAAAAAAAAAAAAAAGGAAACAAATGCAACGATTATGGCTAAAGTATTTGACTCCAACAGACTCAACTCAACTCAACTGGCTACGTGACGCGCATTCTAAATGGCCTCCGACTTAATGAACCCATACTCGTACTTGTAACAGCTTAACAACTCTGGTGACTGGAACTAAAACTGGAACTATAACTGAATCTCTAACCTGAGTCTCTAACCAGTCAGACATTTCGAAATACTCTGGAATTATCCAGAGACACAGACAGAGTCAGTCAGTTAACTGGAATCGGCAGCTAAATTCATTTACACGAGTATTGCCTCGTTGAATTTTGAAGTTTATTGCAATCCTTTCACTGCAATAACTTTAAAAAAACAAAACCAAATGGATTACCACATCAAATGCACTTTATTTTATAGCTGAAAATAAATCTTGGTAGCAAATGGAGAAGTCAACTTTGTGTATAAAGTTTACCCATATTTTCAGTTATAAACTTATAAAATCCTGAAATTTGGCATATGTACGTGTACAAGTTATGTCTCTATATAGAATTTCTTTTGGCTTCATCTTCTGATTGATCTCTTTTTTACATAATTCGAATTCATTTTAAATGTATTAATTTTTATTCCACCAATATATATCGTATACAGATTCTGTTGTTGACTATTGAATTAAATCAAAACTTTTTAAAAACAAAATTCAAATTGAAACTCTCGAAAAAAATTTTATTTAAGAATATCTTATTTCCATTTACTTACAATAAGAACATTCCAATAGTGCACTGGGTACAAATACAAGCCAAAAATGCTGAACTTGTTACTTTTATCAGATTAACATTATAACAAAGAGTTAGAGATATACACAGTTTTAAAATTTTTGTTTTTAATAAGATTTGAATATTTTTGAAATTTTATTTATATTCATTTAAAATTTGTAAAGCACATCATATTCAAGAAGTTACATCGTTAAAATCGACTAGAAAATTTATAAGAAAAATGTCGGAAATCAAAAGATTATTCTCTTCAATCTCTAAGAATATCTTGTATTTGGAAAAAAAAAATTAGATTCCAAATTTATTTTCTAACTATAATGCAGCTACAACCGTCGTCGGCTCAAACGCATTTTTATCAATGAACTTCCTGAAAGAACTCTATTTATCTAAGGTCCTGAGTCCATATTTTATGCTTTTTATTCCATAATTTTTATTTTTATGCGAATTATGTCTGCCTGATGATCGCTTTATCTTAATAAACAAATACAAAAGTGCCTATAGTTACTGATTATTTTCATTGATATCTAAAATATATCACTTGATAACAAATTAAACAAATTTTAGATTTATTCTGCGCTCATTATCAATATCTCTTCTTCAACAGTTCAGATATCTACCAGGAGTGGTTTTTTAAATAATTTTAAAAAATTCTCTGCATTTCTTAAAATAAAAATGACATCAATATTTTTTCCTATTTATACATTGAAAAGTAATGAAGACCGTTTTCTAAAATCTAGAATATTTACTTACTTTACTTTCATTTTAAAATAAGAAAATCGAAAGTGAATAATATTTAAAAATAAGTTTTCTAACAATTTAAATGTTATCTTTATTGTTGAAAATGATTTAGATAACAATTGGGAATCATTTTTTCAGCATTTAAAAAAAAAATTAATTTAATAAATAAATCTTTAAATTTTCTCTTTCTGCTTTTCTTACCTGTAGTGCTGCAAGATGAGCTGTTCCATGCGGCATCCGCTGCTGTTGCTGCTGCAGTTGACAATGTTGCTCTGGAGGATTGAGGCATTGCCCACGATACAGCAGCAGGGAGCGCACAGTGGGGCCAACTATGTGCAGCAGCTGGACAAGAGTTTCTTTCAACCAAGAGAGATCGAGCAGACCATCGATGAGGTGCAGAAGATACTGGCCAATGATCCAGCGCTGCCCAGGCTTACCCGGTAAGTGGAAGACACGTAAAGAAATAGATAGAGAATAGAGCTGATTGCATCTATTACATATTACAGCGGGGAGATCGAGGAGCTGTATGAGAAGGTCACCCGAGAGGAGTACGAGAAGAGCATCGAGGCGGGCGACATGAGTCGAGCGGACAGCATGCGGGCTCTGATGTTGGTGCTGCCGTTCAACACGGACAACAACACCGAGGAGAATCTGCAGGAGCTGTACACCCGTCCACCCGTTACCCGGGTCATTGATGGCTATACGCCACCCGATCCCATCAAGTTCCTTACGCCCGATCCCAATGCGGCGCCCCGGAGCACTGTGCCCGGCGGCAATCCCGCTGTGGCAGCCACCACCTATAAGCCCGCCTATGGCAATCTGCCCAAGCATGCCCTGTATCCGGCCCCAACGGCAACCACATATCATCCTCCCGCCCCGGCGCCCGTCATGTACCAGCTGACGCCGTCACTGGCCAAGCCGAGCATGGATTTCCAACCGGTTACCAAGCTGCCCCAGGCATATGACTATGCTCCTGCTGCTGCTGCGGTTCGTCCAGCTGCTCCACAGACCGCGCAGAGATTCAGCTCCCATTACAATGCAAAGAATGCGCAATTCTTGCGCAAACCGAAGCCACAGGCACAGGGCACAAAGTCAAAGTCCAGCGGCACCGTCAAACCCGTGGCGGACATCCTCGAGAGCCTTGGGATTGTGGGTGGAGCTGGCGCTGGTCAGACGAATCACAAGCGCTATGCCATCGATGATTACTATCCGGCGGAGAGTGCACCACAGCCGGTGGTGGCAATGGCGGATTTGCGTGGTGTCCAAGGCGCACGCATTCGTCCAGATGCCTACTCCAACTTCAAGCCATTGAACATTGGCGAGGAACTGCGCGTCAAGCCGGAGGTGGAGGGTTATCTCACACGTTTTGGCATTGTCAAGAAATCGCCAAAGGCACTGAAGAAATCCCAAGCCACGGCCACGCCCACGGAGGAGCCAGCTGGCGCCCACACGGAGCTATCGACGGCAACGGCCAGAGTGCCCAATATGGAGCTGGCCAAGCTGCTCGAGAATCTGCAGGAACTGGAGCGATTGCAAACGAAGAGCACAACCACCACCACACCACGGACCACCACCACGACAAGCACAACCACCACAACCACCACACCTGCTCCAACCACATCGTTACCCAGCTCACAGCTGATCACACATGGCGCACCTTTGCTGATTGAGCCAAAGAAGCCACGACGACGCATTGATCCCAACATTGACATAAACTTTGCCAATGGCGGCAACCAGCAGAAGCCGTCGACCTCCATGGATGAGCTGTCCAAGCTGTTGCAGAATCTCCAGGAGCTGGAAAAGCTCAAGATCAATCCCGAAAATGTGCTTAAAGCGACCAGTCCAGGCACACAGGCACTGAGCAATCGCTTCAGCGTGAGCAGCACCACCAGCACCACCAGAGCCACCACCACAACCACGACAGCTGCTCCACTGACAGTTAGCAATGATGCACGGGATTTGCAGCTGATTCTGCGACAACTGCAGCAGCTGGAGCAGGCGAATGCGGCACAGAAGGTCACCACTAGCACCACTACCACCACCAGCACCACAAGGAGACCAAAGCCTAAGCCCACTGCTGGCATACAGGGACTCGGTTTGGGTTTGGATGCCGCACAGTCGAGCCGCTTGGCCGTCGCCGATCTTGCCCAGCTGCAAAGACTGCTCAGCGATGATCGCGAATTGGAACGGCTCTATGAGCAGGCGCGCAATAACAAAAAGGTGGCCAAGAGTCCCAGCACCACTACAACCACCACAACGACGCCACCACCACGACCCACTAAAGCCGCCGCTGCCGTGGATCATGCACAGTTTGAAGCGTTAATCACACGCGTCCAGCAGTTGGAGCAACTGCAGCAGCCCATATCCACAACGCCGGGTTTCAGCACACGCAATGTGGCAGCTAGTGGACACGGACACGGACACGGCGCAAGCCTAAGCCTGCCCAGCAACGACTACGCCCAGCTGCAACAGCTGGCTGCATCCTCGCCAGACTTGGAGCAGTACCAGGGCCAGGGTGACGTGGAGATCTCAACGGCGGCAACGACGTCCAAGCAGCGACAACGACCGTTGAACCACTTTGAGCGGAGCAATGGTCTGCTGCAGGATGTGCAGCCGCAGGATTATGTGCAGCTGCAGAAGCTGCTCAGCAAGGTGCAGGAATTGGAGCGGGTGCAGCTGCAGGAGACGCGTCCCACAACTGGCCATCAACTGGTCACCGCCGCCTCGGTGCGCACGCAGAACGTGAAGAGCTTGAGCGGCGCACAGATTGTGTATGCCCAGCCAGCAGCAGTGTCCGCCGACCAGGAGATGGATATCAAGCTGGATCTGCCGGTTTACAGGCAACCCGCGCCAATGGTGACCACTCCCATGCCCATGGGATCCATGGGATCCAGGCTGAGCTCCAGCGAGGAGCTGCGTGAGTTTGCCATGTCCAGGCCGGCACATCCACAGAGCAACCGACCTGCAGCTGGCCAGGATCAGGATCAGGACTTTGAGCAGTACCAGCAGTTCTTTAGCAGCCTGGAGGACAATGGAGAGCGTCAACATCAGAGCTATCAACACATGCAGCCCATCTACAAGACGGTGACGTCAACATCCACGTCAACGTCGAAGCCATCCACATCCAAGCCTGCTCCCAGCAGCACCATGAGGCAATCCGATCTGGCGGAGCTGCAGAAGCTGCTCTACAATACGCAGCAATTGCAAAAACTGGGCGTGGCACTGCCCAATGAGCTATCCCAGCAGCTGGAGAGTCAGCTCCAAACACAACCCACGAGGAGCAGCACCAGCTCCACTTCAACTAGCACCACTTCAACTAGCACAACGACAACAGCTGCTCCCGTTCCCGTTCCGGTTCCCACTTCCACTCCCACACCTCCATCTCCAGTCTTTATCTCACCCTCACCCTCACCCTCGTCCTCCCCCTCTCCATCGCCTGATTCATCATCGCCAGCGGTTTTCTCGCTAACCACCAGCAAACCCGCATCGCCACGCCCACCACGGCCCAGCCCACATACGACAGAGAGCAGCGTCGAGCTGCCGATCTTCAGTGCCACAAAGATCATTGAGGCTGCCATCAAGCGGGCTGCGAATCGCATTGGCGTCTCCACGGAACAATCGCCCGTGAATCTTGTGCCGGGTGTGGGTTACGGCTTCCGTCGACGCAGTGACGATCAGCTCGATATGGAGGCGGAGGCGGAGGGGAACGGGCAGGAGGGTGTCATGGATGGTGATCTGATGGCGGAGTTCAGTGAGCTCAACTATCAGCTGGCCAAGCCGGAGCCGGAGTCGAAGCCGGAGCAAGTGCCACCAATGCTGGGTGGTGATAATCTTGATGAGTTGCAGCGTCTAATCAGCAATCTTCAACAGCTGCAACAGCTGAATGTGAGCCTCGATCTGGTAAAGACACCCCAATCCCAGGCAGATGCCATCTATTTACAATCCCAGCTGCAGGGACAGCAGCTGGACACGAGCAAGACGCGCAGACAAAGCCTGGACAATAGCAGCAATGAAGCCACCACTACCACCACTACCACCACCACCAGTGCACCAATGGAGACGGAGGATGCCTCCACAACACAGTCGCCCACAAGGATTAGCCTGAATCTGGGTTTGAGTGATGCGGAAGAAGTCACGGGTGATACTACAACTGAGGCAAGCAGCAGCAGCAGCTCAACCACTGAGGAATCACGCAACGGTTCACTGGACGATCTGGCGGATTCGTTTGGACCCGATCCTGTTTCAGAGGAGCCGCCGCCGCCAAAAAAGAAAAATGGTTTCTATTTTCTGGCCGATTGGAATTCATTCCTCGAAGTGGGTGATGGCGATGATCAGGTGGTGGTGCGTCTCAGTCCCAAAATTGGAGATCCACGCGACTTTCTGCCCGTCTAACCTCTAACCTATCTGGATCTGGATGTGTGGATCAATTAGCCAATTAGCAGGCAGTGTGTATATAGATCTTAATTAGCTCCCTCTAAAATTATTCTAATACCCCAATCCAATGATTGTCATTATGATTGTCATTGTGATTTTCATTATGATTAGCATTATCATTATGATTATCATTACGACTATCATTATGATTAGCATTATCATTTTGATTGTCATTGCGATTTTCATTATGATTATTATTGATTATAATTATCGATTATCGTTATTGTGTGCGTGTTGTATTTATTGTAGTCACTGGTTTTTTTTTTCTTCGCCGCCGCCTAATGGACCCGATCCCATCCGGGCTACCGGGTCGTAGTCATAAGTTGGGGCCTAAGCCTAATGTGTAAGAGTCAATAACAAACAAACAAAAAAAAAAAAAGAAAAACAATCGAGTGTGCTTATAAGGAACCAAGAGTTTTATAAACATACAACAATTTTCAATAAGGTTTAATAAAGATGTGTACAAAATTTATATGTACAATCGAAATGTGTTTAATTTCGTTTATTTCCGATACCGACTCTCATTTATTATCCCGACACATTTCCAAACAGTTGGCTATAGCTTGTTTTGATAAAAAGTCATTTTTTTTTTTAAATTCTACAACAAGCATTATATATTAAATCATATTTGAAGCCATACATTTTTTACTTGCGGGATGATAATTAGTTTAGCCCAAAACTAAAACATAACCATCGAGCTCGATGTCTATACGTTTTTCCCAAATAAAAACTATATAGAGATATAAAAATATGACCAAAAATTTTCCTCCCGATCGGATGATAAACACAGAAGTAGTTGAAAAAATTTTGTATACTAAAGAGAGCTTGTTAATAAGAACCCACAATTTTGTTTGTGATCAAAAAAGTTTATATATTTCTATATATACATCATATATGTATGTATACTAAAAGATAAGACATATTTAACAATAATAACTAATAATTAACGCAACAACATAATGCAAGAAATAGCTAAAAAGCTAAAGAAATTTCTAATTTGGATAACATACTTATCAGCAATGGAGCCAAGGCTCAAAGAGTCCAGGGATGACGAGCTCATAGAATATAATACGACGTGCCTGGACTACAGCCAAGGTATAGAGAGCGCCAGGGGATTGCAGAAGGGGCAGACGAAGTGCCAGCAATTGCAGCACATCATCATCAGCCTCAGTCTGGAACTGGGCAAAGGGCACAAAGCCCTGGACGCCACGATAGATGAAGATGCGCACCCGACAACATCCCTCGACGAAGGCCAACAGCGTCTCGTCGAGCACACGCAGGGTCGTGAGCTGACGTGCCCGATGATCGGCTGCCAAGGACTGAAAGAGTGTGCCATTGGCATGATGCAACTGTATGTGGGCAGCTGGAGCAGTTGATGGTGCCACCGATGGTGCATCGGGAGCGACAATGGTCAGACGGGCATAGAGGAGCCTGCCACGCTGTGCAGGACCCACATGCAAGCGTATTGTTTGCACGGGCTGCCAATTCTGTTGAGCAGACTCACGGAGTGGTGGTGGCAGACTCACGTTGTACATGATACTTTCCGCCGGCTGCTGCTCCGGTTGCAATTCCAGTTGCAGTTGACGCAGTCGCTCAATCACCGCATGCAACCGTATCGTGTCATCATCTTCATTTGCATTGGCCAAGTTGCTGCCCATGTAGGCCAATTGCAGGACATCGTGCACTGTCTGCTCCAGTTGAAGTTGAAGTAACAGCTCCCCAGCCTGACTATCATTTAGTGCCAGTCGAGCGTGCAATGCCCTCAATTCCCCCAGCACTGGCCAAATGAGTTGAGAACTCCGTGCGGCCAAGACACGCGCCGGACTATTTGGCAATGGTAACGTATCCGTTTGCAACGTTACAAACATTTCCGATCCAGTTTTAATTGCATGTCGTTGAAGCTGATGCATTAACCACAAGAAATCCTCCACAAGATGCTCGTCATCATAGAGATCACTCTCGGGAATGCTCAGTTGTGTGATGTTCACCTCGGTCTGCAAACGGAAATTGAGATGATCCAACAGTCGCTCTCTTAACGTCTCATATTGCTCCTGGGTGATCGCATGCGAGCCATCGAGATGTGGACGCAATTGTGACTCGATGCTGGGCCGATTTAAATACTTGATGGCCTCCTGATAGCTCGGCACACGACGTTGCATCTGTTTTGCCTCATGCTGTTGCTGCAGCTTCTCCAGCGAATTTGCGGGCACACCCAACGGTTCAATCTCAATCTTTGCACTTGTACGCCAGCTCTGTAGATTCTGTAGACTGCTGCATTCCGGTTGCTCCTCGCCCAGCTCGTAGCTGGTCATGAAGCTAAACTGATCGTTATCGCTGTTGCTTTCATTGCGCAACTGGAGCACTACCACATCATCGATGGGACCACTCTCAAAGGATCCCGCATTGGCAAAGTGCGTGCCATTCCAGCGATGGATGCGTGTCCAGCAGCCAAATTCGTTAAGCAGCAGATAATTAACGCCTTTTACCGGCGACTTGACCGCAAATACGCGACGCAAATCCGACTGATCTGCATCCTGTGTCAGTTCAAAGCTGTGTCGCAATTGCTTCACCTGATACGGCAGATGCAGCAGCCCAAAAAGTCTAGCAAGGCGCTTGCACAGCTCCTGATGTCGTTCCGCCAATGCTGTCGTCTGGCGACGATAAAGGACATGTGCAGCCTGCTCTGCCTCATGGGGTTGCTTCACACGCAGCCAATAGACGCTCCAATTGCCGGTGATAACCTGCGTTGCTCTTCCCTGTGCCCACAAGCTCTTCTCGTGCCAGGCATTATAGTCGAAGCCATTGATGCGAAAGCCTGTGCGCAATTCTGGAGCATGCAGCAGATCGAAATATAGTGGAGTCTTAAGATGCAATTGCTCCTCCCGCAGCGTGGCCACATCACTCAAATTAAAATTACGATCGCCATTGATAGTTGACGAGTTGGCCAACAAAGAGTCAAGCACATGCACGGACTGCATCACCAACGGCGTCTCCACATGTTGCACATGTGGTGCTTTCACCTGCAAAAATAATACGAAAATTTCCATAGATTACATTACTGGTCGAACTATAGGATAACCGCCACTCAATTTAAATGTATACTCATTGTAATTAAAATTGTTGTGAATAAATAACAAAATTCACACATTTGTTACTTTTAAAATGTTAAACCCAATGAATTTGATTATTGTTTTACTATAATGCAATAAGTTATAGAGGTAATAAAGAACGGATACTTTCAAAACTTGGTTTTAAAATTTTAATTTTTTTAGATCTATATAAAAAAAAATTTATCTTTGAATAACAGAAATGTATCTTTTAAAAAAGAAATGTATCTTTTTTTCTATTTTCCGATAGTATTAGATTTGCAGTGCAAAAATAGATATTTGGGATTTTCAATATATTGGCAATTATATTGAAAATATGTTAAAATGCAAAAAAGTCAAGATTGAGAAATTAATTTATGCGTAAATTATTAAATCAAGTAAACATAATATATGCTGGAAGTTATGAAGACTTACTCCGGTATTCACTTTTTATTTGAATTTTATCGAATTTAATAAAATGTTTTCTTTTAACGTTGCACTTAGGCTAAGTATTAAACTATCTGACTTTACTTTATCGGACCTAATTGCGCCAGCAAAAAAAAAGGGTTTTCCATGAATTGAAAAATTTTGAAACGGGGAGATGCGGACCAGGCTGATCCAGAATTTCTTTACTTTATAGAGTCTGTTTAGTCTTTCAGTTCCCTGTTACATACATTCTTTTCTATAAGTGACGGTTATAATATACAATAGATGCAGAAGGTAACCCACCAATAAGGTATTGGAGTATTCTTCAAACAGATTGTGTCCATTCACTAGACCCTGGAGCAACACATGTCCATCATCCAGATGAAGTTCCTGGGCCAACAGCGGATAGATGAGATGTTGCTCTGTATGAAGTGTAACAACGTGCGATAGATTCAAGTGATTCAACTGCTCCACTTGCAATGCGTTGTTGTCCAGGGCTCCGGGCGTAAAAGTGACTGGAGCTGCAAGAAAGTTAAGCAGATCTTTAGTGTTATCGGATCAACAAATCAAACAACATTCTTACCAGCCGCTTCCCAGTCGCGATCCACGCGAAGTGTGTCATAAAACCATTCGGTGACATTGCAGCCATTGATTCGTTCGCCTTGTAATATGAGTTGATCAACCTGAAGTTGATTCATCTGGACAGGCGCCTCGAAGTGCACAGGCGAGTACAGTGTTACCTCGTCCTGGCCATCGAGAAAGATGAGCTGCTCCAAAAGCTCCTTCAACTGAATGCCATTCATTTCGGTTATGTGAGCGCCACTGTGAATGCTCACGCGACCCGTGAAGATTTTGTGACCCTCCACATGCAATTGAGGCTTCTCTTTTTCAAGCAGATTGGCAAAGAAATCTTGCAGCGGCTCCAGACTGCGATTTCCCAGATGACCCAGAACCGTGAGATCCTTCAGCTGAAGTTGCGGCAAATGAATTAGACCACGTTGCACAAATGCATTCAGTTGTGGATGCCAAAGCAAACGTTCCTCCAGCTGGTTAACAGCTTGGCCATTCAGTTCGCCATCTAGCTGCACATTTGCCACATGAAGTTGCCCAGCCAAGTGTAGATTGCCGTTAAAGCTTAGAGGTTGCAGTTTGTTGGCCAATTGGTTAAAGGGCACACCATTTAGTGCCTCCAGTCGGAGACTGTCCCGGACAATAACACCTCCTACAAAGTTCTTGGTGCCCATAATCAAGAGCTCCTTCCCACTCCCATTCAGCTGGTCAGATCGAAAGACAATATCCTCGAGCAGTTCGGGCAACAGACGTTGGTTGTAACTGCCCTGGAGCACAAGATCGCTGGCAAAGATTGGCGGCTGTTGGAAGCGCCAACGTGTGCGCAACTCATTAGGCTGATCCAGCCAGACAACCTCACGCTGCAGCTGATCAAGACTGCGTCCATTGAGTTTATTTTCCACATACACTGCACCACTAATCGCAATCTGTTCCACCTGCAGCTGACCATGGAGTATGAGCAATGGCAACACATCCAACTGTTGCAGGAAACTCAACAATTGATCGGCGTCGAGTCCCTGCAACTTTGCCGTCTCCACGCCCATTGGAAGGATGAGTTCCTGCACCTGGAGATGATCAGATTGCCTAGAGATGCTCAACAGCTCATCAAGAGGACGACCATTGAGACGCCCCTCACCCATTATATTGAATGCGACGTCCAGTTGATCAGCCTGGAGGCGTTTAAAACTCGCCTGGCTAAGATGTAGAGGCTCCTGAAGTGTCTGGTAACCAGAGAGCGGCACATCGTTGAGCATGTGCGTAACCTGCAGCTGTGGCAACTCCATATCGTTGACAAACTGAAGTCGCGTACTTGGCGCCATCAACGGTGTATCCACGTGCAAAGATTGATCGAGTAGCTCCTGCAGGTGGACGCCATCAAAGGCACCGTTTAGTCGCAGCCGATGGAAGTAGACATAACCATCCAAACTATTCACATTGTGGAGTGTCTGATTGGTGTGCTTGGTCACAAACAGCTCGATGGGAATGCCACTCAACTTGCCATCCATGACATGTGCATCCACTGGCAACGTCAGCTGATGCACGTGTTTCATTCCAGGTATCAACAGCTCCTCATTGCCATCAACAGATCGCTGAACGAGATCCCCCAGCAATGAATCATAAGTGTTCCCATCCAACAGTCCTTGGACCTGCAAAGGTCCATTTACAACCAGGTGAGCAAAGTGACACGCTGCATGAATGTGATGTGATTCCAAAAGCGTGGGATTCAATGGCGCCTCCTCAAACTTACGTCCCTGCGCAGTTCCATTCAGCTGCAATAAAGCAATCGCAATGTTTATAGTTTTTTAATTAGGATATGTAATCAATGTAAATTATATTATATAGAAAAAGTCAAGACTGGTAAAAATTTAAAAATATTTAGTTCCATTCAGCTGCAATAAAGCAATGGCAATGTTTGAAGTTTTTTAATCAATGTAAGTTTTATTATATAGAAAAAGCCAAGACTGGTAAAAATTTAAAAATATTTAGTTTCCTAGACTGTACGATACTTAGAGCCTAGACAATTAGATACTTGGCAGAGTGTTGTATTAAATTTTCGAAATTACTCAAACTTGATTTTCGACCAATCAGTCCTATGACAGCTATATGATATAGTACACTGATTTTAACCAACTTTGGCCAAGATGTATAAGACCAACTTAAATGCACTTTCTATCACTTTGGTTACGACACCTCATACAACCAATAAGTTTTTCGTACTAAAACTTGATTTTGAACCAATCAATATATATAGGGACCAATATGATATAGGGACCAAAAAATAAACAAAAACAAGTGGGCGGTAACAGTCGAGCACGCTCGACAGTATGATACCCTGAGCCCAGGAACTCTTCAATAAAAGTTTATTTTCGACCAATTGTTCCTATGGCAGCTATATGAAATATGAAGCCGATTTGAACCAAATCTGGTCAGAATGTACAAAACCAACATTAATGCATATTCTATCAGTTTGGTTAAGATATCTCAAAAAACAAACAACTTTTTCATACTATATATATATATGATATATATGATATAGTGGTCCGATCCAAAAATAAAAACAAACTTGATCTGCGTATGGTATCTAGGAACCTACATACCAAGTTTGATGTCTCGAGCTTTCATAGTTTCTGAGATCGACGCGTTCAAACAGACGGACATGGCTCAATCGACTCGGCTGTTGATCCTGATCAAGAATATATATACTTTTTGGGGTCTGCCACGCCTCCTTCTGCCTGTTACATACACTCGGCCAAACACATTATACCCTTTTTGCCCATTTTTAATGGGCTCAGGGTATAAAAATTATCTACATTCACGGTATAATTTGGCAACTCACCTGCAGCTCCTCGGACACTTCTAGCTGCGTGAATGTAACCAAACCTGGCCAATCCTGTGCATCGCTCAACGTAATGGCATCCATGGGATCGCGTCCATTGATGGTGCCCACAGTGTCCACGTTGTTGACAGCTGAAACAAATAGGTAGACATGGAGAGGGATTAAACTCGGACAAGATCAAACCAAATTGAGGCACTTACTTAACGTCTGAGTAAATTGTTTCGGGGCACGCACAATGCTCGTGGAGCTGCTCTGGGACCAAAGATAATCCCCAGGAAAGCTAAGCTCATTTAGCGTACTCAAATGCAACGAATCCTCAAAGACTACAGCCTGTAAGTAAAACGAGTTTCAATTAGAGAAATCACAAGAAACTATTTTAATCAAGCTTAGTTTAATTTAAATATATAGAGAAAACAATAAGGGTTTTCATACAAAATTAAAAAAAAAACTATTTATAGCAGCTATATCGCATACTGATCAGATATTCACTAAATTTGGTCAGTATGTATAAAATATCTTTTAAAACTTAACTTGTAAGGTTGCTTTGAGATATGTATTTCAAGGAATAATATAATACCAAATTATAACTTCTATTTCGGTTTTGTCCAATTGACTTCCGTTAAAAAATCGTTCTAGTTTTGACAAAGTTCTGAAGTTGGTCCAAACCCTAGCTACTTTACCAGTCAACATTTTTTACCAATTGGACATGATTTATAAAAAAAAAAAATGTTTCATAAATATATCAAAGATATTATGAATATATTTGAAAATATCTATTTGATAAAATTTAAGGAGACACTGAAAAATCAGCGCCAATAATTCCTTTGCAAACCAAAAACAATATGTAAACCTTTTTTTTAACTAAATCAATTAAATTTGAATGCAGAATGAATTTAAAACCGAAACCATGAACAAAAAAATTGAGCAAAAAAATAAGACTTAAGGAATCATCATTATTTTATGAGTTTTATTTTTTTCCTCAAAAATGATAATTATTTCTTGATTAATCATTTATCAATATTTCGTAAGAATAATAATAAAAATCGTGAATTTAAAGATCATGGTAAAATTGCATAGATTACCCTTAAAAAAATATTGGTATACTTCACGCTCTTTTAAAGTTACTATAAGGAAATGATTTTTTCAATGAAAAAAAAAAACACAATAATAATTACACTAGGCAGCAGCCAGATTCTGAATTTGGCCAAACCGACTTTTTTGGATAGATATGGCAGAGTTTTTATTTTAGAATTTTTTAAAATTTGTCCTTTTTTCAAGCCGTTTTTTAGATGTGCGCCCACTTTTGTCAGCATTACTTTCCTGAAAGCTAATGAATATATCTGTAATTCATCCATGCACAGTCTAAGATTTAAGCCAGTAATTAAGGAGCAATTTTTTTTTGAATTAAGAAAATGTTGTTTTTTAAACTTTTTTTTAGGTTTTGTTACTTTAAAATTCAAGAAAAAAAAATTTTGAACTTCGGTTTTAAATTTTTTTTTTTTTTGCAAAGCTGCATAAATTGAGTTTCGTTTAAGATATGATTCGTTAAAATCTATGGAGAAACGGCGACATAATAAAATTTCGTCGTTTGGGGCCCCATATCTATCCGAAAAAGTCGGTTTGGTTAAATTCAGAAGAAAAAAAGTACAAACTTTTTGCCTAGTGTTATTTACCGATCCTAAAAGGAACTGATCGCTATTATTCTAGCTATTTGATGTAGTTATCCGATCCGCACGTAAGGTTTCATAATAAATAGTAACAGATAGACAGATGGAAATATTTTAATCGACTAAAGAACATATATACCGACCAGGAGTTAATATACTTTGTGGGATGGAAGTTGGGTTGAATTGAGAGTCACAATTGAGTGAAACAACTTACACCTTGCACCTGCAGCTGAGACAACTGGAGGGTCTTGTAGCGCCAGATCACTTCCCGTTGGAATACATCCCAGCTGAGTCCATTGATATAATCACAAGTCAGATCTCCAGATACTTTCAGTTGCTGTCGCGTGCTTGAGGGCAGAGATTCGGGTGGCTCGGTTAATTGAGGCTGCAGCAGCTCCAATTGTTGCACGTTGATCGAGCCATTAAACTGCAGTGTGGCATTCTGTATGTAGAAGGGCACATGGTTCAATTTCTCGACGAGCAGCTCATGCACATCAACCACATCAAAGTCCAGCTGCTCATAATCGTAAAAGAAGAGCGGAGATTGACGCCTGCTACGACCGTGCATGTGCATGTTCAGCAGCTGTTGCCTCAAGAGGCGAATCTGTTGCAACAACTGCAACAGATCTGTGCCAGCATCTGCCGTTGTCCAAGGCACCTCGTTCACATAGAGTGCTCCAATTATGGCGCCTTCACTGATCAGCAGCGGTGTATTTATCACCTTGTATTGGATTACCTCCAACTCTGGATCTGGATGTGAATCTGAAGCATGAATCAGCTGCTGGGCATGCTGCAGCACCTTGTCCTGCTCTGCAACCCAGTTGCGCATAAATTCCTGAATCTCCTGTATGTCATGCAACTCCGAGTTGCGCGGCAACAGCTCCGTGTGCAGCCGAAAGAGTCCCGAGGGTGCTGCCTGTCGCGGCACAAGCAGCAGCGGTGGTTGCACCTGACGCAACAATGCCGCTCCAGCGATGCCCCTGTCCCGTAGCTCGTCCAGCATGCAGCCGGCACCATAGCGTATCTGGTTGCCCAGCTCACAGGGTGGCGGCAAGCTGGCCTCAAAGGCCTCTCCATTCCACACCAGCACCTCCAACTGGACCAGTGAATGGGTATCAAAGTAAACTCGATGCTGCACCAGCAGCAACAGATCATCTCGATAGCTGCGCACTGGCACGGGCAGAAAGAGTTCGACGAGACCAAAGTTCTGGCCGAGCACAGTCTTGGGTAGCAGCTGGCCCTGCACATAGGCGAGTATCTGTGGACGTTGACCACCCAGGGCCAGATAACTGCGTCCACCCATTTGAAAGGCAGCAATGTCTGCGATTTGTGGTGCATCCAGATGCTGGCGGATCTGCAGCTGTAATCCCGCCTCTAGCGTCAAATCATGCATGTTGTGGGCATAGATGATGGCCTCGTTGCTCTGACCAACGGCCAGAAGGAGATCCCGGCCAGTGTCCAGCACAGCGATGGCCGTGATCTCCTCCTCCAGCTGCAAACGCTGTACAATCCAGAACTCCAAAGCATCCACACGATGGGCATATATGCTAAGCGTCTGATTGGACACCACAACTAGATACTCGCGATTCTCCACTACGAATGGCAGCATCTTGGTAATATTGCCAATTGGCCACTGCCAGAATTGGTTTAGGCCAGCACCCGCCTCGAGGCGATACCACATCAGTTGCTGATCCACAGAGAGCAGCACCAAGCTCTCCTGTAGCTGCATTCTTGGATTCCAGCGCTCGTAGCTGATCATGCTTATGATATTCTCCGGAATTGGCAATGTCTGGATTTGTTCATAGGTGGGAAACATGTCAGTTGCAATGGAAGCCGCTTGTTGCTCCAGCAGCAGCAACTCCTGATGTCGTTGACCCACAAAATAGATGGTGGCATTCTGTTGCAGTTGCAACCAGTGGGAGACATCCTCGCCACGTGTGAACTGCAGATTCTCCTCGATGCGACTGAGTACAAGCATTTCACGAGTGCGTCTCTTGGACAGCTCCAGTTGCTGCAGCTGGGCCAGATCGATGTCCAGCGGTGCGGCATCCACAACATTCGCCGCATCATCTTCTAGACTGCTGCTGCTGCCCAGCATCTCTTCACGGGCACTGCCAACGACAGACTGTCCGGATCCCGCTCCCGAAGTGTCGCCTGTTTTTGCCTTGATTGCCGCCTCCAATTGAAGCACTTGCTGCGTGTGTCCTTGACGGGCAACCGCCTCTTTAATCTCGCTGCGCAGCGCTTTTGCCGCTTGCAGCGCAGCTGGATTCACAATGACCTTGGGTGCAGGATCACGATTACTGGCTGTGACCCTGTGACCCTGCTTGGTCCATGCGGGCTGTACAATCACTCCCTCCCCCTCCGCCACCTGCAGTGAATCAGTTGATCAGTTGAATCAATTAAATTTAAATCAAAGTCGCATTTCGCCTCTACTTACCTCGCCTGCTTCAAATGCTTCGTTCAATTCGCCGCGTATCTTTTCAATCGCCGCAAGTTGCTTCGCTGAGGGGGTGGGGGGAGTGGGGTTGTTGGAGTTTGTTGCACCTCTGCTGCCGTAGCATGCCTCAAACAGCAGCAGCAACAGCAGGCTCAGCAATAATTTCATAATATTCACTTCCGCTTTAGCTTTTTATGCTAATTTAATTAAGCACAACACACAATTAATTACAATTTGAACAAGCAACACGTGAACACATTTTTTTTCATATTTACAAAATTTACCGTTGCTTTTATTGCAACACTGCCAGCGCGTTCGTCATCAACACATCTGGCAGCACTTGTTATAATTCTATATTAAATTCAGAATTATTTATTTTTTTTAAATTGATTTGAGCGCTTTTACTTAAATATTCACGAAATTTTTTTTTTAATTATATGTTGTTAATTAATTGATTTAGCAGTTGAAACAAGGCCTAAAAGGCTACTTCAATTTGTTGTTAGTGTTTCTGCAAGACAGTGTGGACACGAACCCACAACTGAGCGACGAATAGCTAAGTGTGTTACAGCCTGTAGGACACCAGTAAAAGATTTGTAACGCTTATTTAAACACAGCATAAATATTTTGAAATTCATTTATCATATTATATTATTATTAATTTACACTTTATTATTCTAAATATACATAAGAAGGGACAGTTAATAAACTTATTGTTAAATTTTAGATTTCAAAATTTGTGAATCTAAAAGAACCGAATTTTTTGAATTACATAAGAGTATTTAAAAAAATAAGCAGTCGGTTAAATGATTCTTTCGAATCAAGTTTTGATTGAGATTGCTGCACGTTATGTCCATGGTTATTTGTAAACCAAGGGGGTGGTATGGGAGGCAAATTGTTCAGAAGATGGCGAACGTGAAAGAGCGACCGATTGCTGCTATCAACTCAAAGATCTCTCACTCAAACACGCACACAGAGTCCGTGTGTCTGGTGAGAGTTATGTGTATATGTATTTGTATTTGCAGCAAAGGTAGACAGCCGGTTGCGCATACGCTCTCTCTCACTCTCTCATATTGACTGGCGCTCTCTCGATTTCGTTCATTGGCTCTCTCATTCTCTCGCTCTCTCTCTTTCTCTGCCAACAAGTTTGGGCAAAACGAAGCAACGAGCGTTGACGCAGGCCGTTAGGTTAGTTCTTCAACGGAATTCAGCGTTTTTCGACGTTTGTTCTTGTTGCACGCACGCACGCACACACAGCCAGACAGACAGACAAACGAAGACGAAAGAGAGGCAACCACCAAGCAACAAGCAACAGGCAACCGCCAAACGAAACCAAGCAGACACAAATTTTAATTCTTTGCTGTATATAATATTTTTTGTTGTGCTTCTTTACAAAAAGTGAAATTAAGAGTAAAAACTAATGCTAATTCTACGAAATATTTATATATGTTTATATAATCATAATAAAAATTGTTGTTGTTGTCGTTGCTTCATCGACCTTTGCGAACTTATCGTCGTAACAGCGGCAGCAATAAAAGCAACAGCAGCAACAACAGCTAAAAATAATTAAACAGCGCATGTTTTACCGACTGTGCGAATATACATAAGTGTACATATGTATGTGTGTGTGTGGTCTTTGCATCGGTTCAAGTTAAAAGCCCAGCACATTAATTGCCCCAGCGGCGTCTACTCGTAATTGTCAACATTTGAACAACTCGTTGTTGTTGTTGTTGCTACAAATTGTTCGACATATTAAAGTGTTTGGGCTGCAAAAGCATTTTCGAAACGTTTTGGATTTTCGCTCGCATTTCGCGTGTCAGTCTCAGTCTCAGTTTCGCATCCCCATCCCCATCCCCATCCTCATCTCCATTTCCGCCCGCGTCGCCAGACCAATAGATCAAAGAGACAGACAGACAGAGACAGACACAGTCGGGCTTGAGACTGCGACACGATACGAAACGAAAGCACACGACGCACACTGGGGCAGGAGGCCGAAAAGCGTGGCAAAAATCATTTTTTTGACGAAAGCCTTCGATAGAGAAAACTTGAAAGATTGCGAATCCAAGATTTTTGAAATCAGGTGAAAATTGTGAGCGTGACAGCCTCTCAAAGTTGACCCATTTTTCAGTGCGTGCAAAAATGTGAAAATTTTATAAAAAGTGCAAACTTTAAATTGATTTGATGACAAATGATATGACCGATCTTTAACTAGCATAACAAAACTATTTTAAATACTTATTAATGTTGTTAAAAATATGAAAAAAGATTGAAACGTATATTTTGGGCAAACAAAAATTGATTTTTTTTTTAACTTAACATGTAAAATATGCACTGAAAATATTTTTCAACTTTGACCGACAACCCTTAATTAACCTTTTAAGCAGTGCAAGCACTCATTTTAAAGCTTAAGAAGTTTTCTATCAAATGCTTTTAAAATTTTGAAAATATCTTCACTGGTTCAAAGATATGATTTTTGCAACGCAAAATGAGGGTCTGCCCCACTGTGCGACGCAACGTGACACTGACGCAGCGACAGCGGTGTTGGCGTCGGATGACGTAGACAGGCGACACTCGCTTATCCGTCCGGTCGTCGCTCCTTTCTACAGCCCTTTATCTCCCTCACTCCATCTCTCTCTATCGTGAAGCAAAAAAGTGCAAAATTATCAACAAATACCTTACGTTCGTGTATAACCAACAGTTCGACAACCACCAACCAATAATAACAACGCACAAATTCAAAATCTGCTTACTTAGCACAACACAACACAACAACAACAACAACAACAACATAACCTAGGAACACAACAACATAAACATTAAACGTGTTTTTAAAAATCAAGGCGGGAGCAACAGGTGAGTTGTAAATAGGATTTCATCAGCATTATAAAAAGGTCAGGTGTCAACTGTCAGCTAGAGAAGATTGTGTGCAAATTGCAATTAGTAAATACAGCAAATCCTCGTTATAAAAAACTAGCTCAATAAAGTTTTTAAAATGAGTTTTAAATTCAATTCTAAAAAAAAATAGTATTTTATACGTATTGGGTATCAAACCGAATCGAATATCGGTTTCAGTTGGGTTTTCGGTCATGTTTGTATTTTGGTTTTCGGCTATCGGTTACCAAAAATCTTTGTTTATCGGTTTTGAAACGCTTACCGGTTTTTTGTAAGTTTCGGGTTCCAGATTTCAAAATCAAAACAAGTTTGAAAATCGATGATTACACCTTAACAACAGAGTTAAATTTAATGCTTTAATGAAACAAAACTAACCGTTATACCTGAATCGGTTACTAATTAGTAACCGATTATAATCGGTTATTTTGGTTATTTTTACGGTTTCGATTTCGGTTTAATTCCTGAAAATTACTGCAACGAAATCTATACAGTAGAGTAGTAGGTAGACCCCTTGAGATTTCGAGCAAGAAAAACTTAACTTAATAACTTAAGAACTTGGTTGGTTTTCGGTTGGCTTGCATTTCTAAACACCCCTGTTTAAAGTTAACCTGGGACTAACAACAAATAATTCGTATTATTTTCTAAAAATTCTGAATTTTACTAACACTCAGTTTATAGTTCAAATAAATTTAAATAGAGTTTCTTTTATTCTCCTTTAATTTTAAACTGAGACCTTAGAGAATATAAATATCCTAAGATATGGTTAGGAGTCGATTTGCCTATGGTTAGTTCAACTCACAGAAGTGAAAATCTTGTAGTGATGTTAGATACAGCTCGAGTTATTTTATGATTTCTAAATAAAACTTATTAAGATCAAAAATGAGGGTTTTCATTTATTTTTATTTTAAAGATACCTCATGTTAAAATTGTATATCTGGTATTTTCTCATTCATCCAGATAATTTTTATAGTGCTTGATTTTTAATACTCATAAGTCTTATTTGCGAACTTCAAAAATAAAAGATGCTTTGCTTTATTAATAATGACGAGATTATAAGATTTTTAGAAAACTCATTAATAAGTTTTGCCTAGCACGAATGAAGGTCTTTCTAGTTTTCATTATCAAACTATATTTCTTTATCGCAGCTGCTCCCATTTTTGCAATCAGCAAAATTAAATTAGATTTGAAAAAATAAGCTCAATGGTAAATATTTATTCAGAATGAAAAAAACTTTTAGCTTTATTAAGTATTTCGAAATCTTAAATGGGGTCTACCTTAGAGAATCACATTAATAAAGCATATACATAAATAACATACATATACACATGCGTATAAAGTATAATAGCATGCGTGATCTACTGAGATATTCTAAAGAATTTTTAATTTTTTCATTTAAATTTTAAACATTGTTGAGTGAATTAAACCCACATTATCTAACAGTCAAATGCACCACCTTGAAAAAAAGTGGGGAATACACACACGTCGAATGTAGTCTACAAACGAAAATAATGAAATTGAGTTATTATCTGCTATAAACACAACGCTCGAGTTATCCAGCGATAGTCAGTTGCATAATTGAGATACTCGTACTTATGTATATATATATATAGTATATACGCATAGAGTTGAAGCATTTAAACGGAAAGCTGACCGCTATAAACACACCTGCTAAGGTGAGTCAAATTAGGAGATGGAGAGTGAGAGAGAGAGAGAGAGAAAAAAAGACCATTAGGCTGTGCAAAAGTTTTGAGTATATTTGAAAAAATTAAAAAAGATTTCCAGCTGTTAGCTAAACATACTCGAATCGGATCCAACTCTCAACCGATCAAAGTCGATCTATTAGAAGGCTGCGTCAGTTTTCTAGACCAAATAGTTTTCTGAGCTGTTTGTTTATTTAATTAACATTTATATGCGATGCCGGTGCCATTGCAAAAGGGGTGGAGAGCGGGGAAACATTAAAGCAAATACGACACAGAACAACAAAAAATCTGAGACTCTGAGACGATCACTGTAAGGTTCCCCCACCGGGGACATATGGTACCATCTTTACGGGGCACTATTCAATTGATGTTTTGCACTCGGACAATGTCCAATTTATTTGTAGCACCAAGCGATCAGCTAAATTTAGCTACCAGCTGCGACAGTCGCTTATATTCAATCTCAGCTCGCATTGTGTACCCAAGTATGAGTATATCTAAGTAACTAAGTATTTATGTATCTGTATCTGTATCTCTCTATTCATCCTCTACTCGTCTTTACTCTGAAGTGGCCGGACACATGTGTAAAGCATTATCTGATCAAAGAGCACTAAAACCACGAAATTGTTTAACTAACATCAATAGACCTTCCAAATGTGTGTGTGTGTGTGTGTGTGTGTGTGTGTGTTGAGTGTGTATCTGCGAGAATTCCAAGAAAACCTTGCATGAGCAATACTCAAATATAAAGCCCATTAAATTTCAAAACCAAATTACAAATTAAATGCTCTTTCAATAATAGAATCCGTAGCATTTCTTTATTCAGTTTATTAACCCATTACTTTTTTCTGTCGAAAATATAAAAATACACTTTACGACAAGGTTTGAAACTAAAACCTTTTACCATTATATTTCGACATTTTAAAGTGAGTTTTGATGTCGGTTTCTTAAATTTATTTTTATACAACAATTTATATTAAAACAGAGACTATCTTTGATTTCAATTATGTTGTTTTATCTTTATTTTTGTTAATAATACATTCATTTGGATAACTTAATTTTAGGTTACCTTTAATTTTGATTGATGAAAGCTGGGATAGCTTTGATTTCAATTATTTGAAGTGATATTAGCTTTGATTTATATATTTTAAAATAAGCATAGGTTTAATTTCGATAGTTTTAAACGCTCAGATGAGTGACATGATGGGATACAAATCGCTTTAATTTTGTCGTTTATAAATAAATAGAATAATTAACACGTATAAATTTTTAAAATATTCATTTTGATCAAATGGTTAATAGGTAAAAGTGTAGGGTATATTATGTGCTGTATGAATAAATTATCTCTGTGAATATTACAATTTCAAATGTGCCACGCGCCAAAAAAATTATCCAATCGGATTATATTTAAATTGGATTAATTTTATCTTCTCTTCCCCCCTGTTGTCTTGGTCTCTATCTCCGCCAACAGCACCCCCATGAACAATAGGTGAATTGTGGAATTCCCCCCAAAAGCGTAATAAGCGTTCATC
This sequence comes from Drosophila falleni, assembly GCA_035045575.1. Taxonomy (NCBI): domain Eukaryota; kingdom Metazoa; phylum Arthropoda; class Insecta; order Diptera; family Drosophilidae; genus Drosophila; species Drosophila falleni. Next base: position 2,447,881 of record JAWNOV010000113.1, on the reverse strand, counting down.
AAAATGCTGCAGCATACGATGACCAAGCGTAAAACGCTAATCATTGCCTGCTTTGGCATTGCATTGGGCCTCTGCATTGGCACCGTTCTCAAGAACTATCGGGCCCTGGAGATTGTGAAACGCTGCAGTATGCGTCCAACGAATCTGAAGACACCCAACGAGATAATTGGCCTCAATGATGAGGATACCATACAGAATTCGCAGCGTAATTTGGTTTTTGTGGGCGTTATGACCGCCAAGAATTTTATCGAGGGTCGGGCACGAGCTGTATATGACACATGGGGCAAGGAGGTGCCGGGACGGATTGCGTTCTTTAGCTCCGAGGGCAGTTACTCGGACGAGTTGCCTGTGGTTGGACTGAAGAATGTAGATGATCGTTATCCGCCGCAAAAGAAATCGTTTATGATGTTGTACTACATGTATGAGCATTATATTGATCGATTTGAATGGTTCATACGCGCCGATGACGATGTCTACATGGAACCGGACAAGCTGGAACGTTTCCTGCGCTCCATAGACAGCTCGAAGCCGCAGTTTATTGGACAGGCGGGCAAGGGCAATAGCGAGGAGTTTGGCCTATTGTCCCTTGAGTTCGATGAAAATTTCTGCATGGGCGGTCCTGGCGTCATACTCAGCAGCGAGACTTTGCGTCGTGTTGCTCCCCATATTCCAACGTGCCTCAAGAATCTATACAGCACTCACGAGGATGTCGAGGTAGGACGTTGTGTGCAAAAGTTTGCCGGCATACCATGCACCTGGAACTATGAGGTAGGTGCTCAAACTTTATTATGTTCCCAACAACGCCTGATTTCCCTATCCATTTCCAGATGCAATACATATTGCGGCACAATTCGAGTGGTCGCAACGCCTATACTGGGAAGTTGAAACGCAAGGAGATCCACAATGCCATCACACTGCATCCGATCAAGCAGGCACCATTGATGTACCGCCTGCATTCCTACATACAGGGCCTCAAGGCCGAGGAGCTGCGTCAGGAGTCGCTGCTGCTGCACAGGGACATTAAGCGCATGGCCAAATACCTGGAAGTGCCCGATGAAAGTACATACATGCTGCCCAGCGTCTCTCCGGCGGCCGTCTCAGACACTGACAGTGGCAAACGACACTTTGAGGATCACAATATTTTGGGTAAGTTACAAATCCCACAAAAAAACCTCTATACGAGTTAAAAGTCTAGTGACGAAAGTCATTTCTAGCCCCAAAATTTCTGATATCCAATTTTGTGACGAACAAAATTGAGTTCAATTTAAAAATTTTAAATATAAATGAATAAAAATAAAATACGAAAATTGGCATTGTGCACTGTGTGCCAAAAAGGGTGAGCATCTTTGTACAGAAAAATTACTTTTTGCGCAGTGCCGCGTAAGTTAGGACCAAACCTTTCGATCGGTATATAACTCGATCTAATAGGACAGTCATAGCAAATTTTCCAAATTAGCTGTATATATTGCTAGTCGCCTTTCGCACCCTTCGTGCTGCTTTCGTCACTAGCGCGAACTGCCGTCCGCAGTGATTTACAGCTGATTGGGAATACTCCTACTAAGTTTATGCGGCAGATAAAGCTGAATTAAGGAAATCGAATTATTAAATAAACAACAAGAAGAGCAATTCAATTATAAAACTTATACACGATTTAAGATAACTGAAAATATACAAAAATTTAATTAAATTAATATAAGTAAGTTTACGTCTGGGGAATATTCATGTTTAAAAAACTACCTTTGTTTAATCAACTCTCACTTTGAGGTGCATATAAGGTTGCATATTGCCGTTTATAATTAAATAAGAAGGATTAAGGGAGAAAATATAGGTAATAGAAGCATTTATAAAAGGTATATAGAGCAGATATGGTTGTATAATGGTGTATATAGGTGAATTAGATGGATACAAGGAGTAAATAGAGGTAATAGAAGCATTTATAGAAGGTGTATAGGGTAAATATGGGTGTATAATGGCATATAAAGTTGAATAAGATGGATTTCCGGTTATTTTAAGCTCGTTTTCATTAAGCTGCGGCATAAACTTGTTAATTAAAGCCAGAGCTGCCATATTATTGCAGTAAGGTGATCACAAACGCTTTATCAGTCTAGTTATCATTATCGATAAGATTATTTTACAAATGCAATTACTATTATAAACGTTTTATTTAAACTAACACATAACAAAATTTACATTGCAACTGCTAAACATATTTAAAGCTATAGATATGTGTGAAAGGTGAGCATTCAGGGTGTTCCTATTTAAGCTGTTTGCAGAGAGTATCACCCTGGCCAAGACAGCCTGCATAAGCCATCAGATGCGGCAACAAATTCTGCTCCATGACACCGCTAAAGAGATGCGACTGGGGACCCTGGGCAAAGATGGCCACATCCTCGCCAGAATGCACGCCCTTGGCATGTATATAGCTAGGCGTAAAAGAGGCTAAATATAAGAAACAAATTAGCATATCGCATTCTCTGTCATGATGGGCATAAACAGTTGGATAGAAAACATAAAAATGTACAACAACATCTGAAAACTGGTCGTTTTTTGTTGATGATAACAGATAGATAAAAAAGCTGATTCTACTTGAAAAATACTCTAAGTATTTTATATATTTTTCACAAATATATAAAATTTATTTAAAAACAATAGTTAGTTTGCACCGTTCTTAACACTTGTTTTCGTTTTGAAATGCATATAGTCAGGCTTAATGATGTCGCAGATTTTGATCACAGTTTTTCTCTTTCACAAAATTTGTTCCCCTTTGAAGAATATTTTAAATGTGAATAATTTTCAAGTAGGAGCAGTTTTTAGACCCCGTACTTAAAAAAAGTACAGGGGTCTATTGGGTTTGTTTTACCGAATATGTGCGTAACAGGCTGAAGGACGCGTGGCAGACCCTATAAAGTATATATATTCTTGATCAGAATCTATAGCTAAGTCGATATAGCAATGTCCGTCTGTCTGTCTGTCTGTCTGTCCGTCTGTCTGTATGAACACCTAGATCTTAGAGACTATAAGAGCTAGAGACACCAAACTTGATATGTAGGTTCTTCTATGTTGCAAGCAGATCAAGTTTGTTTCAAAATTCGGCCACACCCCTTTTAACGCACACAAATTGAAAAAAAAATTTCATATCCAAATTATAAGAACAATTTAAAAGCTAGTGACACCAAATTTGGTATGTAGATTCCTCTATATTGCAGGGAGATAAAAATTGTTTCTTTTTTAGATCGGACCACTAAAAATCAAGTCTTAGTATGAAAAACTTTTTGTATTATGAGATATCGTAGCAAACTGATATAATAAGCATATAACTTGGTCGTATATATCCTGTCTAAAGTTGGTCGGACCACTATATCATAAAGCTGTCATAGGACCGATCGGGTCCAAATCAAGTATGAATTTTTAGCAGTCTAAGCTTTTGACATAGTAAGTACGGGGTCTTCGACAGTCGAGAATGCTCGACTGTAGCTCCGTCCGACTAGTTTATGTTTCATTTTCAACGGCATTTTTATCTATAATCATGTTTTAAGATTTTATTGACATTTTTATGCAATCGCAGCCACTGTAATATCTTACTTACTTCTGCTTAGATGTGGTGCAGGATTCTCGCGTTTGCCATCCTTATTGAGACTCTGCCACTTGCCAATGGCGTAGTTAAGTGTACTATAGGGAACACCATCCAAGTCACGTTGACTGGTGTCCATGCCCAGTATGGATGTGCCACGATTGGCATAACCCGCCATGCTCAACGTATGGGAATGATCCGCCGTGACGACAATAAGTGTATCATGTGCATCGGTAAGACGGACAGCCGTCTCGATGGCCGCATCGAATTCCAGCATCTCGTCCAGTGCATATCCTGCCCGTGTCTCATGATGGCCATGATCAATGCGACCGCCCTCGATGAATATAAAATAACCATTCGAATTTGCAGAGAGTCGTTCAATAGCTGCCGCTGTCATGTCGCTAAGACGCGGCTGATCCGGAGACGCTGCCAGATGATAGGCCATGTGGCTGTCACTGAACACGCCAAGTAGGTTGCCATTGTGATCGTTGCTGCAATTGTGCAGCTCGGTCAGGGTACGGGCAAAACAACCATTGGGATTTGCATTATGCCATTGCTGGAGCAGATCACGTCCATCCGTTCGTTCGCTTGCAAACTTGCCAAGTCCGCCGCCAAGGATTACATTCAGATTACGTCCGGGTATATCCTCAATCAACTGCCGTCCAATATCCAATTCCTGTGTACGTTTCTTCACATGCGCATATGTGGCCGCCGGACTCGCATCTGTTAGCCTCGTTGTGGTCACAATGCCCGTTGCCTTGCCAGCGCGTTGTGCCCATTGAAGGATCGACTCGACGTGTGCTCCTTGAGCACTCTGTCCGATGCTACCGTAGCTGGTTTTCACACCCGTCAAACAGGCGGTTGCTGCACAGGCTGAATCCGCCGTTTGGCTGTCCGTGCAATAGGTTTTGCTTAGACCCGAATAGGGGAATTGTTCCACGGCCAGTTGGGACTCCTCTCCGCTCTGACCAGCATGCTGACCCTTCAGGATGCGTGCTGCGGTCAATGTTGTAATGGACAGACCATCGCCCATTAGCATTATTATGTTTTTGGCCACACGCTTGTCCCCACCACCGCCTGACACACGTGTCCGTTCCAAGCGATCCGCCAGCTGCCGCTGTGCCTGCTTCAACCAATAGCTGGCAGTCCGCTCATCCTCATTTGTCTCCGCCTGCCTTTTATTATTGTTACCAGGCAGTCGACAATTGACTAACAATGGCAACAAAAGTAACAGACTAAGCAAGTTTTTAGGCCACATGTTTCACACAATTGTTAAGCTAAATTGACAATAGAATTCTAAACAGAAATGTTGTCAACTTTTTCATTTTCAACTCTAACTCCTAACCTTATCGGCAGTAAAAATTCCATGTCAATTCCATGACAATAAAATTTGAACTGTATATTTTAAACTCATTTTAAACTCTACATAACTTATCACCTTATCGGAAGTATTCCGTTTTAATTTAGGCTCCAGCTGCGTTTGTATTCCATTTAAAAATACATATACATACAAGTCAAGAAACCATTTAACCTATTTTGCTATCTCTTTTATTTTCCAAAGCTAAGTTCCGCTCGAATTTTATCTTTATTATTATTTTCATTTATTTCCATTGCATTTTAAATATCAAACAAAGCTAAATTGTTTTTGAAGTTACCCAAAATTTTGAAGTTGTACACAAAAAACACTGCATAATATTAAAAAAAAAAACATATATATATATTTGTGTTAAAAAATATTTACTTATATTTTTTGCTGTGTAATTATGAGTAATAAATAAATATATTCAAAAATATATTTAGAAACTGTCTAAAATCGTTTGGTACATTCTCAAGTAATGATCAAAAATTCAGGGACTGAAATATTTAATTCTGTTATGTTCAACAAGTTTAAGACCAGGGTCTGTAATCATTATAAGTTTTATTATAAAACTCAAGAAATAATCATTATTTTTGATTTTTATCTTATAAGTTATGATTATATTTGAGCAAAAACAAAAAAAATCCAAGAAATAATTATTATTTTTTTGATCAAAAATAAAATTCAAATTGTTATTTTGACCTTCTTTAAGGAATATGGACATAATTGATATATTAAGCCCTATTTGAATAAATAACTCAAGCGCCAAAAAGCGAATTTTACAGGAACGTGTACAAATAAAGCTCGATTTATTCCTAGTTAAAATAATACAAAAATTAAACTCAAGAAATAATCAAAAAATAAAACTCAAGAAATAATAATTATTTTATGAATTATAAAAAATAATGATTATTTATTGGGTTTTAGTTTTTGCTGAATAAAATAATTATTATTTTATGAGTAAAATAATAAATTAAAAGCGAAACGACCGCGGAATAAAAAACTCCATAGAAAAATGACAGTAAAGTTTCTTCGCATTTTTTTTTATATGGAGCTTTTTATTTCGCGATCGTTTCGCATCCAGTGTAACTAGGTCTTAACTCTGAAAAGTACCTTAAAAGAAAAATAGATTTCAAAAAATGTGTTGGTAAATGTTCTACCGTATAACATTTTTTAAGTGTGTTTTTCTTATCTATTTCGAATTTAAGCGTCACAGTTACAAACTACGAATAAAATATATTCGAGCCTCGACAAGGCGTAATTTAATTAATTATAACCAGCTTAACTCTTCTTACATTTCAGTTGCATTTAAAATATTAATGTTGAAGTTATTTGTCGAAATTTATTTAATTCAAATATTTGGTTTCGATTCCTATAGGTATCAGCCCCGAGCTAAATAAGTTTGTGCCGGAGAGCACTGCGGATCTTCTGGATTGGTCCTTTATAGCTCGCAGTCTGTACTCAGCCGGCTCGGCAAATCCCAAGCAAAAAATTGACTCGGCAATGCGCGAAGGTCTCGAGGATGTGATAACCGAAGTGATGGAAAATATTAACTATTATTCGCGGCAACGTGGACGCGTTATTGAGTTCCGTGAGCTTTTATATGGTTACCATCGGTTGGATGCACTCCATGGTCAGGATCTGATACTCGATCTGTTGCTCATCTACAAAAAGTATCGGGGCAAGAAGATGACTGTTCCAGTGCGTCGCCATCTCTACGTGCAACGCGCATTCACAGGCATCTTTGTGAAGGAACTGGACGAGGATTTCTACAACGTGACGCTACAGCAAAGTAAGTATACGAATATAAATAAATAACCAATCAGCGGTGCCACAGTAATCGAAACCAACCGAAAATCTTCCAAAGCTCCATACATTTTTGGGAAATTTTGGGTTGATTTATGTACATATGTATATCAAGACTGCAAATTGGTTTATTTCGGGTGAACCAAATCTTTAAGATAATATACCTCTCAAATAAAAACTCGGTTCGAAAAATAGAAAACTGACGATTTAAAATTTCCAAATTTTGAAAAAAATTTTTGCAAGGATTCGGTTCGGTGGTTCGAACATATATGGTTCTTAAGACGTAAGTTCGGTTTTCCAACTGGCTTAAATACCTTCTAAACCATACGACTTATTATAATATGATTTTTAAATTCCTCAAAAATTAAAAATTTTTCTTTCACATGATTTATACTATATTTAATGGCGATAAGAGGACTGTTCTATAAGTCAAAGCCAAAGCCTTGAGTTCAGGGGTTCAAAGCTTAGAACCGAATCTTCTCAATAAATTTGAACGTTTGCTTCCTTGATATACATATGCATACACGTATATTTTGACATATTTATACATTTGTCTATAAATATTTTTGCAGGTCTTTTGGGCAGCCTCTTTCAGAACAGCATGGCACGCCTGAGCAGTCATTTCACGATGGCCAGTAATCTGTTGAAACCGCCGCCGGATAAGATTGTATTTGTGCTGCCCATTGCCGGTCGTCTGGCGACTTTTGAGCGCTTTCTACTCACCTATGAACGCATCTGCATCGATGAATCACAGCACTGTGATCTGCTTGTGGTCATATTTGGTCCACTGGAACAGTTGACAGAGCATCTGAAGCTGCTGACTGATTTGAGATCTCGTCACATTTACAAGCAGATCAACTATATACAACGCAGTGGACAATTCTCTCGCGGCGTTGCATTGGACATTGCCGCACGCTCATCCTATATACAACAGCAGGACATCATTTTGTTCATTGACGTGGACATGGTATTTGGCGTGGAAACGCTTCAGCGTGTGAGGATGCACACGCAACGTGGACGGCAGGTATATCTGCCCATTGTGTTTAGCCAGTATGATACAAAACGTCGTAAAGCTGACAGTTCCACTGGATCGCCTCCTATTGATGATGAGAACGGATACTTTAGGCAGTTTGGATTTGGAATTTGTGCCATCTACAAGTCAGATATACTAGACGAGGACATTAATGGCTTTGACAAGGACATTACTGGCTGGGGTCTGGAGGATGTTAAGTTTCTGGAGAAGATTGTGCGTGTCGGCACACGGCAACGTGGTTTCCTAGTCAACACTGCCGAGGTACCGCTTGATTATAACGAAGCAGCAGAACAGTGGCGACGTCTAACCGTGTTTCGTGCTCCAGATCCCACGCTGGTGCACATCTACCACGACATTAGCTGTGATGTCCAGCTAGATGCGCCCCAGTACAACATGTGTCTGGGCACCAAAGCCAATTCTCTGGGCAGCACACGTCTGATGGAGCAGCTCTTTTTCAATAATCAAAAGAACGTCGAGTTCATTACCGAGTTTAATCGCCAAAGGCAGCAAACAAGATGAGATGCCCCCAATCCTGGCAGGTTTCACTGTAGTATTATGTTAACTGTTTCCTATCTGTGTGTATGCGAGAATGTGCAAATGTGAGTGTGTGTGTGTGTGTGTATGTGTGTGAATGAACTCATATCCAGAAAAAAATACCAAAAAAAAAAACTACTGCTAATGCTAAGCTAGAAATAGATAATCAGACATGATCCGGTTTTTGCTAACTTTTACGATTTGCATTTCCATGGATTTAAAACTCACTATAGAATTTGCAAATAATTTGTTTAATAATTTAAGTATTTGCAAATCGAATTGTATATAGCATACAAAAATTCTCAAAAAGTTAGAAATTGATATTTAATTTTGTTTATGTACAGATAAATCCTTGTTTTAAAATTATTTTTAAACGAAACACGGAGCTTGGCTGTATATGATACTTATGAATAAGAGAGGGATGAAATATACAAATTGAAAGAAAGCGAGAGAGAAAGAAGATTCAATTTGGCATACCGAAAATAAAAGCCCTTGCAAAATTATAGACTAAACGAAGTTCCTAAAAAGAAAACTTCTTTTCAACTTGCCTTTTTCAAATAATAAGAGTTTATTATTCAAAATTTAAAAAAATACGAAAAATTAAACAGTGTTTTACAGTTTACAACAGATTTTTTTGGCCAGCTGCTTTTTAGTCTTATAATAATTTAAGTCTTTTATTTAATTTCATTTCGACAATCTTCGATAAATGTAAGCAAATAATATTCAAATTGGATGAAAACTTAAGTAACAAGTATTTCTTATACCTACAAATACAAACTGTTGTTCCTGAGGCAGTAACTATTCCGAATGTCGTACATATTTTAAATGTGTATTAATGTAGGGAACCAAAAATTGTTAACTATATATTAAGCCTTTTGCAAGGGCATCTATTCAGTTATGTAAGAACAAACTTATCGAGGTTGCACTGTGCACACCCAGAGATATTCTTAAGTCTTATTCATATAAATCATAGCTTTGTTGTTACATTTTAAACAATTTGTACATTAAATATACAAAAAGCAAATCCAGTTTTTTTTCCTTACATTATTTGACAGCATTTGGTATGAAGACATTTTACATATAGTCAACTGGCTGTATTCCAAGTAGCGCCAGCGCTGAATTAAGTACCTGGCGTACCGCTTTCACCAAATAAATGCGGGCATATAGCACAGGCATCAGGTTTGATCGCTTCTGTACGAGAATCTGTTTGTTGCGGTAATAGCGACTAAACAAGCTGGCCAAATTGACAATGTAGCGCACGAGAAGATGGACGGCACACTGACCTTGCAGCAGTTGCGTCAGTGTTGACTCGACGAGTTCCGGAAAACTGAGCAAATAGCCATATATCAATTGCCAGTCGAGCTGCAAAACGAAAGGATAATAATAGCAAATATTGTTATTGTTATTCAAGTGTAGACACATACCTCGTCTTCAAGTAGACTCAGATCGATTTTCTCCAGCGGTGGCAAGGGTTCATAGACGCCAGCATTCACTTGGGCGGCAAAGGTGCGCAGCAACGTCTCCAGACGCGCTGAATTATACAGTATATAGTTAGCGCCCTTGGAACTGCCTAGACCGTTGCGTACCACTGTGGCACCAGTACCATGACGCACCTCGAACAGATCCACAATGACGGCTGCATGACCCAAGCGTTGCATCAGACGCTCCAAATCCGTACCCTTGGCGCACTCACGTACTCCATGACGATGCATGGCTATTAAAAGCATATCATTGGAGCGTAGCCTAAGAATTAAGGATGGTTAGATTTTCTATTGACAGTGAAAGTGAACTTAATTTAATTTATTTCATTGTTTCCCAGCGCTAAAAGAGTTATGTTACTTATAATTCATCGCGCTAGAATGTAGATCGTGTTGCATACCAGGGTCATTAGCCTAAGTTTGGTCAGGTATTTTTCATGCGGGGCCCAAGCCTCAAAAAAAATAAAAAAATATTCAAAGCCAACTGTGGGCACGGCTTTCGTCCTGCTGCTCATAGTGTTCTAGGTGTTAAATTTTGGTAGATGGCGCCAGAGAGGCGCACAAGCGAGCGAGCTTACAATAACAAAATAGTAGGACTTGAAATACACCCCGGGAGAAACGGAACGGATTCGAACTGACGTTGAGGACTACGGCTTGATATGATAGTAGGCGGACAGCGAAGGAGAGGCGGACCCTGAATACGTTGGAGGGACTGAAGCCCTGTCAAATTGCGCATCAGCAAATAGGTAATTCAGGCCTTATAATAATAATAATATCAAAATACACGCTCTGTGTGCTCGATTGCAGCTTTCGCTGACGACGACATGTTTTATTGCTCGCACATTTGGTTCGGTTCCCTTTCATGACTGTATATTTGTTCAAGATGTTTTTGTAGTGCTCCCTATTGAAAGTTTTGTGCCCTGCGCTATTCTAAATAATGGACGCATCAGGTTTGAAAGCTCTAATTTCGATCAAAGAATTTCTTATAAAATAACAAAATGATTGACAATTTCGCTAGTTGTAAGAGAAAAATGTTTACTTAGTAAAATCTAATTTATAACAGTTATTCATAATTTCGAACTGGGCTGGATTTTTTAGTTTTTAATTATTATTATTATTTATTTATTTTTTTTTTGAAAATTTTAACAGTCTGGGTGCGACAACCGAAAAATATTACTTAAAGCTCTTCGATTGATTCGATGACGAATTGAGAATCAAACGACCCATTTAGAAAACGCTCCGACTAAAAAGAGCATAGGTTACATGGGGAAATTGAATGAATTAGGGGTTCAAATGGATTTAGCAACTACCATAAAGTCAAGTCAAGTGACAAGGGTATTCCTGAAACAAATATCGGTCTTATTATTTGAAGGGCATGCAGAAGTGGAACGATAATAAAATGTATATTGAAAAACAAGTCGGAAAGGCTATAGAACACCCGTTACTTGTTTCAATAGAAATTACTACCTAATAAAAACTAATACATGTTTTGAATAACTTTTGTTAGGTATTACAACCGTTCCACTTGTCCGATCTTGCTGCTGTTATCATATCTCGGTAAATATGTTAAACTCAAATTAAATATTTTGAATGTAGATGCTGTTGGTATTTGCATAAAAGACAAATATCGGAGAAATGTCGCTTACGTCCTATATTCAAATAGGGCTCGATATATATAGTTTTTAGGGTCGGAGATGCCTCCTTCCCCCTATTATTTTTAAAGTAACAGGGTAAATTAAACGTAGCTGCATTCCAAAGTGAGTCGATGACTTATCAGCCCACCCTCGTACTTACGCCATGTAGCTGCTACTAGTAAGCATTGTGGCCGTCTTCTTGGTCGGCTCCAGAACCGGACCGCAGACTAAGCGTACATATTTTTGTTGAGATTGCTCGGTGGCAGAACGTGAACGACGTGATTGATTATTGCATTCAACGCTGACAATAATAGTGTCGTCGGTCTTGTCCTCCGGTTCCACCAGACGGTAATGATCATAGTTAAGTAGGCGGCGCACAATCAGGAACAGTTGCTTAGCCCGGAATTTGTGCAGCTCTTTGATATTGCCGCTATCCATATCAGCAAACTTTTCATGTAGAATGAGACAGATTGTGGGTATATTCTCATCTATATCACTGCTGTTTTCCAGCTTTTTGACCTGGCCATAAGTGTCGCCCTGCTGCAATATCGAGCCGAGCACGTATTCAATGATTGGAGCACGCTGAAAGCGGAGTGCATAACGCTCCTTGCGCAGCTTGGACACATTGAGCAGGGGGAATAGCCATTGCTTGCTGTGCTCTAACAGCTGTTTTATTGACTCCTCATCCGGTAGCAATTGATCCGAATCGATGCGTAATTGCATGCCATACTTTTGGGTAAAACATATCCAATTTATTTTACTTGCCGCAATGCTGAGATCACCCAGTTCCATCAGATCTTCGTTGTGATATCTTATGAGTTCGCCGTAGCGTTGTAAACGTGGAGCATCTTCCTTATCCGGGTAAATGGCAAAGAAATCAATCAATTGGCGTGTTAACTTGGTTATTGGATTGAGCGCCATGTCCATATCGTGGGAATGCATTTGTTTTAAACTCAGTTAATTAACCAGCAATCGCAAACGACTAAAGCAAACAAACGAACAAAACGGGAATGCAACAGTTATGTTTTTAAGCTAAATGCACTGAAAATCGATAATTTATCGATAATGAACGATACTTCCCTTCTTAGAAGATAAATGTATTTATTTTTAAAGAAACAATTTTTGAGAATTACTAGTTGTGAACGCTATGCTACTCGCTTTTAAAATGAAGAAAATAAATAAACAACAAAAGTTGAAATATATTTGAAAATTATCGACACAAACAGTAGCCTTAAATTTAAGTTTCACACATGAATTGTGATTTTATTACGATATTTGAAAGAGAAGAGAACAATCTAATATAAATTAATATATTTTAAATATAAAAACAGTCATATGAATAAAATCTATCGATAGATGTAGTCGATCCGAAGGAGCTGCAAGGCTATCGGTAAAGTTTGGGTGCAACTAGAGATGAGCTATATGATAATAATTGTGTGAGGAAATTCGGTAGTAACGGCTAGTAGAAGTTTTCATTAAACATATATTTATGATTCTTAAATAACAATGCATATATATGACAATTTCGAATACCTTCATTTAAATTGGTGTTAGAAATTTGTATGAATTGTTCGATTTGCGCATTCAGTGATTTATCGTTGCATTTTCAATGGCACTTAGTAGTTGTATATGAAGACAGCTGTTTTTTGTAGTATGTATATTTCAAAGCGATAAGTGTTCATACGTTTATTTAATGCGACTTGTAAAATTAGCGGCGGGTTTACGATAAATCACTTTTAGCGTAAAAACAGCTTACGCTACTGTGTAAACATGGTAAATGTTGTGAACTTTTACGATTTGGTTGTCGCAGGTGCAATTACCTTAAAATACTTGTGACAAGTAACAGTGACCTGAAAATCTGAAAATCGCTCATCTCTAGCTGCAACAAACAACAACAAAGTGCAACACGCACAAAATAGACACACAAAATAAAGCATTGTATGTGTGTGTGTGTGTAGTGTGTGTGTTTGTGTGGGCGTTTTGTTTTCAGAATCCAAATAATAAACAGAAAGAAAGAAATGCCGCGTAATTTAGGCTCTGGATCTCGCCTAGTGGATCTAGGCGTCGTCTGCCTCATATGCCTGCGGGCAGAGCAGGGATATTGCTCGATTTACGGCCAGGATCTGGAGACACCACATATGCAAATCGTGGACAAAATCCGGAGCTGCAGTGCATTGCAACTGGACAGGCCACTGCTCGCCCAATTGCCGGACAAGATCTGTCACGGCTGCCGCAACGAGCTGAGCATCACGTACCGTTTCCAGCAGAAGTGTCTTGAGGCGCAGAAGGTGTTCCAATCGGCGGCGACGGCAACACTCCTGCTGGACGTGGACAAGCTGCAGCTGGAGCAGCAACAGCAGCTCAAATTGCCCGCCAGCCTAAGGATTAAACGTCTCGAAACGGAGCCGGCCTCCAGTAGATTAAAGTATTACAACAACGACGTTAATGGCGATGGAGATACGCTCACTTTGGTGAAGAAAGAGGATGCGGTGACCACAATTGTCCTACAGGATCTGACAGGTGTTGCATCTGATAATGATGATGACAAAATGATTGCTCTAGGTTCTGTTGACTGGGGCACAGATGCCATAGAGTCGGAATCGGGCAATGTTCAGGACTTGGAGCAAGAACTGGATTTGGATCTGGAGCAGAAGCTAGAGGAGGAGGAGCTAGAGGAGGAGGAGGAGGAGCTAGATGAGGAGCAGTACAAACTGTCCGATGAACAGCCGGAGGAAGTGCAGACAATGCCGTGTGTCACAGTCACCAGCAGCAACAGCATCACCAGCAGCAACAATAACATCAGCAACATCAGCATCACCAGCAGCAACAACAACAATAACATCATCAACAACAACAACAACAACAACAGAAATCGACGCTCTACAGAGCCCAAGATCTGTGACATCTGTGGCAACACATACAAGTATCAGCATGCGCTCAACGCACATATGCGACGCCACAACAACGAGCGACCCTATCCCTGCGAGGTATGCCAGAAGGCGTTCATCTCCAACGTGGAGCTGCGTCGTCACATGCGCGTCCATACCGGACAGAAGCCGTACGGGTGTCGTTATTGCGAGCGACGTTTCTCGGACTTTGGCAGCAGCAAGAAGCATGAACGCATCCATACCGGAGAGCGACCCTATGTGTGTGAGGTGTGCAACAAGGGATTCGCCTATGCCCATGTGCTGTCCGTGCACCGGCGAACGCATACGGGCAAAAAGCAATTCCAGTGCACACAATGTGACAAGGGATTCACCAAGAAATGTTATTTGGCCACGCATCTGGAGCAGCATCGTATTAACCAGCCCAATTTGATGGAGCTGGCTGGCAGCACGTCTGGAACGCTTCAGAGATTGCCGACGCGCAAGCAACAGCGACAACAGCAGCAGCAGCAACAGCAACAACAACAGCAGCAACATCAACAGCAGCAACATCAACAGCAGCAACATCATTTGCAATATGATGACAATGACGACATTGCAGATGTGGATGATGATGATGATTATGATGATGACAGTGTCAGTGTTGGTGTTGGTGTCGGTGTCAGTGTTGGCATTGGCATCGCCTCCCTTAGCCAAGTGGGCGGGGAACAGGCGAACAAAGTATTGGAGGAATGCATTGTGACCAATGATTTCATGTTTAACGACGAGGATGCCGGAGACGAGACGGAGGAGCATGATCTGGACGATTACCATGATACGGAGCTGGATGAGAACGAATTTCAAAATGTTCAGCATGTTAAGGTGCCCTATGGCCTCGTTGGTGATTTGCTCGATGCCGATGATCTGGTCAGCGATACCAAATACTTGATGGATTAAATTCTACTACTACCCAACAACCCAACAACAACCCAACCCACCCGAACTCCCCTCTAGTACGTAATCATAATATATATGTATATGTATATGTATATGGGAAACATGCATGCTAAACAATTTAGAATAGTGCTCAACACCTGTGTAAATAAAGTCGAGTTGGCAACGGTTTCCAACATATTCAATATTAAAAGTCTTAAATGAACTCTTTTCTTCTTCTTTCTGTTGTTCCTTGTTTTTAATTTTGAAAGAAATGTGGTAGAAACAACTGTGTACACTCCATATGAGCTAATTCCGCACTCTCATTTCACCATTTTCAGCTATCTTTTTTATTATAAATAATATACCTTTACTTCAAAGAATGAGAAATATTTAAGGATATAACAACAGTTTTTGTTGACGCCAAAATATTAATTAGTTTGTCCACTATATAAAAAATTGACTGCTCTCAATGTAATATATTAGTCCAATATTACCAAATGTTGGTCTAGACATCTCGAGAAACAAACAAGTTACTAAAACTTGGTTTCTCTGAATAAATTAAGTACTCTATTTTTCAACAAAAAATCAGAAATTTCCAGATAGGTCCAGATATAGTCAGATTCTTCATATATTGCACTATTAGTCCAATATTTACCAAATGTTCTCGTGTATGTTTGCTCCGATATCTCAAAAAACAAATAAGTTACTAAAATTTGATTGATCTAAATTAATAAAATACGGTTGTGTTTTTTTTTCAGCCGAAAAGTAGAAAATTAGATATAGTCCGCTTCTTAATATAACTCACTTTAGCAAATAATTGCGGTTTATATCTATGAAATTGAAACATGTTACTCGATTTAAAAAAAAATTCTTTATGTAACTTGGCATCTCATAAAATCATAAGTTATTTCGAATTGGCTTAGATTTCTTTTAATATTATTTTTTTTTGTATATTTTTAATTGTATATTTTCTATGAAAAAAATTTAAACAATTGAGCTACAACGATTTTTGATTTTTGTAACAGGGGATGGGGTTGGGTTTCCAATACGTGCTTAACACACGTTTCTAGTCAGATGGCGCGCACTGTGTGGCCGTTTTACTGAGAAGAAGATGAAATGGGAGAGAGCACGTTTTGGTACGGTCCGAACCGGACCGGTTTTCAATGGCGAGGTCAACGTATTGGCCATGGGCAGAATTTGATGGCTTAAAGAATTATTAACATAATTTATTTTTAAACTATTGCCCTACACACATTGAACATTTGTATAAAAAGTTGGTAAAAAATATATATATGTATGTATGTATGTATACTCGTATATAAAAAAAATGTAGGTAGTTAAGCAGGAGGATGAAATAATAATAAATTACAGTTTTGGGCCATTTGGCGACAAGATGGAACAATAAAACTTGAACATCAACAGGTGTGTCGTCGTCTCTCTAATCCTCGAAAGTAATGCGACCGGGTCCATGGTTCTTCATATAGCGGCGATAGGCCTTATAGCGAGGATTCTCCGCCAGTTTCTTCTTCATCTCCTCATCCTGATCGGCTTTCCACGCGACAAAGTTGTCCCGTTGCCACAGCTCCAATTGCAGATACTCCTCAATCTGTTTGTCCTCCAGCGAGTTGAACTGATGCTGACCCATGCCCATGTGGCGTCTTATCAAATAGAGCTGCTGCTCCCTCCCGTACTCCTGCTTGAGGATCGTGTAGCGCCAGAACCATTGAGCATGCCACACAATAAAGTTGAACAAGGTGTACGGACAGATGATCAACTGCACCCAGAGGACATCCCAAAGCGTCGGCTTCGCATAGCCGCCTTGGACGTCCATCTTATCCTCGATGACCTTGCGTATGATACGCTCCAGTTCCTCCTTTTGCTCCGTCTTGGAAAGATTCTTTCGATTCTTGTTGCCCTTGCGATTGTGTATACGCTCCTGGATCTCATCCCGGGCGATATCCAGTGCCTTGTTGCGGTATTTGGGCACCGTGGCAAAGTACTTGATGGCCGCATCGTATCGCTGCCATCCCGAATAGTACTGAATCACCGAGATGATCGTCAAGGTAACCACAATCACCACACGTACATCCACCTTGGGCGCCACGCGTCGTCGATAGTAGCGATAGTAATGTGCATAATATGCGTCTGGATTGTCCAGCATGTAATCGTAATCGTTGCGGGATTCCTCATCTCGGAGTATCTCATAGGCGGTGGCCACCAGCTTAAACTGTTCCTCGGCAAGTGCTTTCGCCTCCTCGCCCCGATGCAGATCCGGATGATGCTTGCGGGCTAGCAGGCGATAAGCTTTGCCTATTTCCGACTTGGACGATTCACGTGTCACGCCCAGCACATCGTAGCAGTTCTCCTTGCCGCAGTAGAGTCCCTCCAGTAATCCCAGGCACAGTGTGGGCAGCATGCACACCAACACACAGCTGTACAGCCATCTTTGTGATTGTGTGTGTGGCATTTTGTATATGTATATATGTATCTATGCCTGTGTGTGTGCGTGTCGGTGCGGTGTGTGTGTGTGTGTGTGTGGGTGAGCAACAGCTGTTGCTCCTGTGCACTTGACGTGGTGTGCTGTGCTGTGGATTCAACTGTTCAACTGACAGCTCCACACAATGCTCCCCTATATGTGTGTATGCTTGCTGCTTAGCAACTGTTATGTTCCGTTATTGTTGCTACGTCGCTTCAATGCTGGCGCTTACGGGCCTTTGCCACTTTCACCTCACTTTCGGCCTCAGCTTCTTTCTTAACGTTCTTTGCAGTTCTTTTCTAGAGTTGTAGCGGTGCCCAACGGAGCCAATTTAATTCGGCGGCCTTTTGCATTTGAGCTAGTTCTTTAGCTTCAGTTCGCAAACGAAGAAAGTTATTAAGAGCTAAAACAAATAAAATATGTTATAATATGACAAACCAGTAAACAATTCTATTGTACAAATATATGGTTTACTATTTATCTATTTAAATTGTGCGCTTCGCGCTGTTCGTTTGAGCACAGTAGCAGTTCCGATAGTTACTTAATTTCGGCGTCACTTTATCGATATTACTTAAATATCGTTTCTCTCCATTGATACCCATCGCTAACACAAGTTGCCGGCTTTATTCTTGTTTTAGTCGATTTTGTAAACTGTATTTCATGTTGTAGAAAACATTTAAAAGTGTTTGCCATGGATTTTTTTAATGATATAAATAATATGAAAAAATGGATTGTTGAGAACACTGAGTACATGAAATCATTCAATGGTAAGTTCCCGCCTACAATCAACTTTTTAATGGCTTAAAGTGTTCATTTGAAGGTACTGGAGATGAGCTCAAAAAGTTCAACGATGCAATACTTGAGAAGCGTTTGGCAATGGGCGAAACATTAATTCGCTTGAAAACCAAACAGAAACGTCTTGATCAAATCTTAGAAATGGCCGCCAATGACAGCGATACACTGCAACAATTTGAAAAGAAATACGCCGACTTGAATGCAGCTGAAGAAAAGAAACGTTCTAATGTCAAGCTGACTTCAGAGTACAAAGAGTTTAAGGATGAATTGGTTGGTAACGTAAATGCTTCAACCGCCAGCGGTTCCAATAGTAATGTGGAAGCTGAAATCATGGAAATCATGGAGACCGGTGACACGGCTTGCTCAATGTATGATCCATGGACCAAGGGACTCATGTTGAATCCCGTGCGAAACATCAAATGTGGTCATCACTACGATCGGGATTCTGTCATGTCTGTCATTAGGAATAACATGAGCGTACGTTGTCCAGTTGTTGGCTGTGCAACTAAAAACTACATACAACCGAACCATCTTCAAGCCGATCTGACATTGCAGCAAAAGATCAATGAACATAAAGTCGAGCAGGCAGCCCTTTTGTCCTCCGAAGATGAAGATTAACAAAACAAATTCCATTTCAACTAAATGACTGTGAAATATTACCGCCTACATATCGATTAATTGTAGTTGTTTAAAAATTAAAATATAAGTATTAACATATTGATTATATTTTATTTTACTACATTACTATCGACACTATCGATGGTGGAGCATTATCGAGTCGGCCTACAATCGATGGTGCCGCACTGACGATAGTGCCAGCGATAGTTCTGTTTACACATCACTGAAAACAATTGCGCGCTTTTATTTTGTGGCGTCGCTTGAGTACAAATATTTAAAAGTGTAAAGTGGTAAAGTGTTGCTTTAAAATATCAATTCGTAATAAGATATAAATGGATTGCTTTCTTAAAAGAGATAATACATTTTTCAAATAATTAGTAAGAATGTTTACAACATTTTTGTCCAATTTTAGGTCGCAGCTCTGCAGCAATTTCAACAGCAGCGATAGCGAAAAAAGTTCTGTGTCGGAAAAGCCTGTAGTAAAAAAGAAAAGTAAAATTTCGGAAGTGTGGAATATTTTTATTTTATTTTATTAAAATATTATAATATTATTTTTATAAAATATCTCTATTAAATATTAAATATCTATTACAAATTTTCTACAATAAGAATAATTTTTTTTTTTGCGACTATCGACCACTATCGATGGTACTATCGACCACCATCGATGGTTTGAAAATTGCTATCGCCCACAATCGATGGCGCCCACTATCGATAGTTTGGTACCTCTAATTCAAAGGGCTTGATTAGAAATACAACGGAGCTAAAGTGAACGGCTGAGCAAAAACGAACAAACATAAAGGAACTCTTTTCTTTCAATCATTCAAGTCTATCGATAAATGAGTCTTTAATAACAAAAGCTTAACAAATAAACGCGTTTGTTGATATAAATTTATCTCGGTTTTTTAAGATGGGTTCACTAAACGACGATTGCATATTGCGCATACTTAAATATTTAAACTTTAATGACTCATTAAACCTATTCGAGGCAACGAAAACAGATCCAATAAATCGTTGGGCTGCGGTTCTCGACTATATTTGGAAAAAAGAAAAGAAATACACTTTTTGGACGCCGCAATATCAAATCTTTGATAAGAATACTGAACTGTTGCGAAATTTCCTGGGCTGCATCAGTTCAACTGTAGAAGAATTAACTCTATGGGACGCAACACCCAAACGACTCGAATGTTGGACAGAGTTCGACTTTCCGAAGATGAGATCACTGCATTACTCAACGATTTTCTGCAACAGCGAAGAAAAAGAGAGATTACACGGTAAGGACGGTATTCCAGTACTACAATTAATGGTGAAGCTCTTTCCGGGACTGCATCATTTGAATCCTGCATCATTTTCAATATTTGATTTGTGTTACTATACACAATGGAGGCATTTAAGAAAACTGGACTATTCTGTTTGTAGCGATTGTGGAGCACTTAAATCAGCAATAGAAAATGGCGCATTTCAAATGCTGGAAAATGTCTCAATTGTTGAGGAAGACTTGGAGGATGAGTGCTTTAATATGTTGATAAATTTGCCCAATCTTCGAACTATTGTCATGTTATGCCCCATTGATAGTACTATTTGGTTAGACCGTCGAATTCAAATGCGAGCCGAAGATATTGAGCACATACATCTCGAATTCTTATATTTGGATGAATTATACAATGTCAGTAAATTGATAAACGTGCGTCAATTGACTTTTATTGATATAAAAAAATATATGTATGTTGATCAAGGTCTCAACGAATTGATAACATCTTTACCACAATTGGAACGACTTGATTTAAAAAATGTTGGCTATTTCAAATGTGAAAATGAACTTTGGAATATTGTGGCCGCTTGTCCATCTCTGAAAATTTTTAGAATGTTGCAAAAAGAGCTTGGCAAAGACTTCATTTCCTCAGACAGAAGCCTCATGGAAAACGTTTTAAATAAGCGATCTACACATTTGAACCTTTATTTACAAGTCCCTGAGGAAGTCGGGAATCTGATTAGTTTTTATTTCAAGCATCCGAAGCTAAATGTCTCGTTTGAGTTATTAGAGTTTGAGGAAATCGACAAAAGTGCCTTAACATTTCACTACCGAAAAACCTGATAATGTAATTATGAAAACAAATTTAATAATACAATATAAATGCACCTTGTAAACAAATTATGTTTTTACTATTCCAAATATTATTACAGTACATTCAAGCATATTCATTAATTTACTAAAAATATGTTTTATATTCTGCAAAAAGTGACAAATGACAACATTCCGTATATGGCATTACATCCCTAAAATTTGAGCTTGCCTTATGATTACAATTTTTATAGTTTAGTTAAGCTTAATAGTTTAACAAAATGTAGTTAGCATTAATGGCAGAAACGTGAAATTGACAAAACCAATTGACATATGGATTACATAAAGGATTTTTTTGGAAGGTGCAGATGAAGCCGATTTTAAAAGACCGTAAGTTGAGATTAAACAATACAAAGAATTCGGCGGAGAAGGACAAAGATAAAATAAATCTGGATGTATAAAATATATGTACATATATCCGATAGCAACGCTTTGCGCTGTCTGTTTATAAACCATATACTTAAATTGTGATTGTGCGAAAGATAAGCAAATAGTTAAGAGTTCAATAATTAATTGCTTAATACTGTCACGACTTGATCACACTTTTAAATCAATTGGCAAATTGTGCTACAGATTGAAAAACCAATATCGTTTGTAACAACAATAATTTAGTTTGCAGGCAGCTTGCGTGTATACCCGTATAAATGAATTAATAACATTATGATTAAACCGATTTAGAGAATTACGCAGCAATTTGAAGCTATTTGACCGCAACTTTTGTTATTTATATATACTCGTAGTTGTTGTTATTGGCACTGATGCAAAGCGTTTGATGATGTCATGTGATTGACATAATCGTCAGTCCAGAGCCATGTGACCAAGCTCCTGGAAACAATCATCATAAAACTGCGATTGTGTATTCACCAGTCTAATGATACTATCGTAGACCACCTCCAGATGGATTTCCACGTTCTTCGCTTCGATGATTTCACAAAGCATCCAATGCTGATCGCATGCAGGAACATTGAGTGTGAATCCAGGATGTCATCCAGTGCAGTTGCATGTAACTCCATCCAGCTGCATTCAATCACTTCATAGAGCACATAATACTGCATCTGGTGCACAAAGTGCATGATTTCCGCCGTAAACAGAATGCAATCTGTAGGTGACTTTGCCAATCTCGTCGTTTAACGCACGCAGTGCCTAAAAATATCACACAAACGATTTAAGTTTTCGATAGACAGAAAAGCAGCTAAACCTGAATTAATCAGATTAATTTTGTATTGCAACAGAAATTATTTAAGGGCTGTAACTTAATTGTCTTCTTATTTAACATATAATTAACATATCGAAGTGTAAATGAATTCAATTTAATTTCAACTGACTTGAGCTGACTTATATACAAATATTATTAATTTATTAGTCTATAAATTATAGCAGGCGTTCTCTTGCATTTCCCATCTGGCCCTTTCATATTTTTGTGAAGACGTTACATAAGTTAATCAATTTATAGATCATTTTATGTAACCTACTTGATGTTCTCGATGAAGATGCTGACAAAGTCGCCCTGACCAGGAAGCAGATAGCGTCGCATTCCTTGCAGATGAACCAACAGCCTATGTGGTCCCACCATGATGTCTAGCACATGCTTGGACGTTTGGGAGTATTAAGTCTCGATTTCTGCATGCCAGCTGGTATCCGGCACAAAGGAGAAAATCTGGGAAACTGGGAAAACACACATAGACAAAAGTAAATGCCAGTTGGATGTGCTTGGAGAGAACTTACCACGGTTGTCAATGATATCCTTGAGCTCCTCTCGACCTTTGACAGCTTCATCAATTTTGCATATTTGTCAGCCAACTCAAGGGAGATGAATTTGGGCAGCATGTTCCGTCGCAGGCAAAACTTATCATGCCAGAGTCGATCTGCACTGACCTCTGAAAGGGATTCGATAAAGAACTCGCCTTAGCTATCGTTAATGTTCCCCTCGAACATCCACTTTGAGATCATTCGCACCAAGGGAGTACAACAGACGGTTAACATATCTCTGGCCAATTTATCGCCTGTAGGATCACCATTATTGAGAAATCCATATATCACTGATCATGATAGTAACAGCATGCCGGCTTGCTCGACCGTGAGACTCTTCATGCTCTGTAATCACATCCTTCTTCAGGTACTTTTCCTGTGCTCCCATAAACGGTTATATATCGCATTATGAAGATAATACGTTAAATTAAGTTATTATAAACATAAGTTTAAAAAAAATTATGTTCTTATCATAGAAAATCGTTATAGAACAAAAATGTAGTGATATTTATAAATGTAAATAAAGAAATGACAAATAATTTTGAACATATTGATTATATTTTATTTAACTTAATTTTTTTAATATGTATTTTCAATTCGCTTATTCAAATGGTTTGCTTAGAAATACAACGGAGCTAAAGTGAACGGCTGAGCAAAAACGAACTGGTTCACTCACTCGTTTCAAAGAGCAACCCTTTTTTTCCAATCATTCAAGTCTATCGATAACTGAGTCTATAATAACAAAAGCTTAACAAATAAACGCGTTTGCTGATATAAATTTATCTCGGTTTTTTTAAGATGGTTACACTAAACGACGATTGCATATTGCGCATACTTAAATATTTAAACTTTAAAGACTCATTAAACCTATTCGAGGCAACGAAAACAGATCCAATAAATCGTTGGGCTGCGGTTCTCGACTGTATTTGGAAAAAAGAAAAGAAATACACTTTTTGGACACCGCAATATCAAATCTTTGATAAGAATACTGAACTGTTGCGAAATTTCCTGGGCTGCATCAGTTCAACTGTAGAAGAATTAACTCTATGGGACGCAACACCCAAACGTCTCGAATGTTGGACAGAGTTCGACTTTCCGAAGATGAGATCACTGCATTACTCAACGATTTTCTGCAACAGCGAAGAAAAAAGGAGATTACACGGTAATGACGATATTCCAGTACTACAAATAATGGCGAAGCTCTTTCCGGGACTGCATCATTTGAATCCTGCATCATTTTCAAAATTCGATTTGTGTGACTTTAGACAATGGAGGCATTTAAGAAAACTGGGCGATTCTTTTTGTAGCGATTTCGGAGCACTTAAATCAGCAATAGAAAATGGCGCATTTCAAATGCTGGAAAATGTCTCAATTGTCGAGGAAGACTTGGATGATGAGTGCTTTAATATGTTGATAAATTTGCCCAATCTTCGAACTATTGTCATGTTATGCGCCATTGATTGTGTTATTAGTTTAGACCGTCGAATTCAAATGCGAGCCGAAGACATTGAGCACATAAATCTTGAATACTTTTATTTGGATGGATTGGACAATGTCAGTAAATTGATAAACGTGCGTCAATTGACTTTTATTGATATGAGAGAAGATATGTTCGTTGATCAAGGTCTCGACGAATTGATAACATCTTTACCACAATTGGAACGACTTGATTTAAAAAATGTTGGCTATTTCAAATGTGAAAATGAACTTTGGAATATTGTGGCCGCTTGTCCATCTCTGAAAATTTTTAGAATGTTGCAAAAAAAGCTTGGCAAAGACTTCATTTCCTCAGACAGAAGCCTCATGGAAAACGTTTTAAATAAGCGATCTACACATTTGAACCTTTATTTACAAGTCCCTGAGGAAGTCGCTAATCTGATTCGTTTTTATTTCAAGCATCCGAAGCTAAATGTCTCGTTTGAGTTATTAGAGTTTGAGGAAATCGACAAAGGTGCCTTAACATTTCACTACCGAAAAACCTGATAATGTAATTATGAAAACAAATTTAATAATACAATATAAATGCACCTTGTAAACAAATTATGTTTTTACTATTCCAAATATTATTACAACACATTTAAGCATATAGTTGGGCATTGGCTGGCGTCCCAGGCCGATGCTACGTTGTGTGGGATCATAACTGCAAGGAGCCAAGGATTTGAGCCCATTGATTCCATTGTCATTTTGACTGGAAATTGAATTCGATTTGACAGCCAGTTTTCTGTGATGAAATGGCAACAATGTCATCTCATTTATGTGATACTGTGGATCATCCTGTATGCTGGATAGCAGAAGATTAGCCAGAAGATCTCGCAGGCGGGGATCGTTAATCTGTAAGTAATTGTGATTAATCGATGCATCATCATTAGATCATCATTAGTTATATGTCAGTATATTTAGCTAGGCTAGAATTAGCACTTTAGATATACTTATTAGAAGTTTGGCTTTATTAAAGAATTAATTGAATTTCTTTTTTCAGACTGCCGCATAACTTCAATATATTTAAAAAACTTAAAATATTTTTTGTAAAAATTAAAATATATACTATTAAATATTATGTTTTTATAAAAAATAAATATAATTTTTTTTTTTAGCACTTTTAATAACTTTTAGCTTATGATCGAATTAAAGCTATTTTGGCCCTTGAAATTCAAATATTTAGCAGCACAGATTTATGCATGCATACTCAACCCTACTGTGGAGTCATTATAGCGCTCCTGAAATATCTCTCCAGGCAGCAAGCAATTGAGAATTAGTCGATAAATTTTTCGGGGCGTTGCCATGTGGTTAACAGTAACATATCGATAGTGAATTCATAGATGGCCGAAAATTAAAGAAAACAAATATCCAAATGTAGGCAAATATATATCAAGTAAATAACAAATTAATAACATATTTCTTATTGTCTCACCCCAAAACTATATAAACAGAAAATTATCGCACATGGATACTATCGATTTTACCATAGATGTTTTGTTTTCAGACTATCTGGCAGCGCTCTCAGCTGTTTGACTCAAAACAAATTGCAAATATTACTCGAGTATATTTGGGGCATCAATAAAACCTCAATAAAAGCGTTGAACAACAAATGTGCATGCAGCGTGCAAATAAAATAAAGGCTGTGACACAGCAACAGCAACAACGCTACAACCGTTGACGGAACGGACGAACCAGAATCCCAAAATCAGAATCAGAAGGACGCCGCTGGCAATGATGCCGATGCCATTGTATTGTGCATTCGATGCATACGATGTGGCCAGCCGCACTGACACGCCTCCTGCGACGTCGTTTCATTTACATAATCCTTGTGCTGCTCGCTTTAGTTTATATATTTGGCAACCTCTTTGATCGGGTGAGTAACACTGATGATGGGTGGGTAATCGTTTGGGTTTGTGTAATTGATTTAGCTCTTAACTTTAGAAGGGAGCTTTCAGTGGACTGCATTATGATGAGTATAATGTGCAACGGACGCGCCCGCTGCTCTGGCAACAACAGCTGCTGGCGCCCGAAGAACATCTTAATCGTACCCATGATCCGGAATTACACTGCCGCAATTCGGTGCAGGGACGCAAACTTCTGGCGGATGAGCGGGGTTTTGTTTGCCTGCGCGAACAGATGCTGGTCAACGGTTGCTGCAACGTGGAGCTGCCCGATATTAGCTACTATAGCTGTCAAAGCTGTAACAGTACATCTCACTGCTGTGGCATCTACGAATACTGTGTCTCCTGCTGCCTGCATCCGAACAAGCGACCGCTGCTGGAGCAAGTGCTGCAGGCGTCCGATACACAAAAATATATATATGCCAGCGTGGAGGATCACTTCGAGCTGTGCCTGGTCAAGTGCCGCACCAACTCGCATTCCGTTGAGCACGAGAACAAATACCGCAACGAGGCGGCCAAATATTGCTATGGCACCACCGAGGCACACGAGTCCCAACGCGAAGTGGCGCCCCGAGGTGGCCAGGGTTAGGTGGTTAGGGCTCGTACTAACCGGCCCAGGAATTCCGCAAAAGGTCATGTGCAATCTCTGTAGATGGGGACAACACACCCAGTTAGTTACCTATTAGTGTCTATAGAGCTCCAAATGCTCGTCTATTGTTTTATCTCAGGTTTTCTATTTCTATTTTTATTTGTATGTTTTTTTTTTTTAAGGAAATCCAAGTTTGGTCTGAATATAATGAACAAATATCTTAGAATTAAGCTAAACAATTAAATGTCCCTTAGGTTAATCATGTACATAGATCATATATTGTATAAATTGAGCTTTGCTATATATATATATATATATATATATATATATATATATATATATATATATATATATATATATATATATATATATATATATTTATATATATATATATTTATAATTTCTGACTTTTTTGCTTTATTAAAGTAAGTTATTGAAATGATAATTGTAACCAGAGAACGTAATCATTTAAAGTTTTATTTTTACATTTTACATATTGATGACATGGACAATTTTTTTGAGTTTTATTTTTACAACTCACATATTAATGATATTAAGGTGACTTAATAAAATTTGCATTAATTTTTTGAATAATCAATACAATAATTTGTCAGTAATCAAAATATTTGAGTGGAAAAAATTAAAAAAAAAAAACACTTTTAATTACCCCCTATGATTTTTATTTATTTTCCTTTTGGTATCAAAATAAATTTTAATTGCAATTTAGTATTATTTTTAATTGCTTTATAAGTTAATGCGACACTATTGGCAAAAAGTCCAACCCGTAAGTCATTATTGCAATTGATTTTTATTTATATTAATCATAAGTGATGATATTTTATTTTTATTTAAATGAAAAATAATTGAAATGGCTAATTCTGCGAATTTTATTTAATTTTACTTAAATATAATAATTAATGTCGGATTTTTATAAAATTACTGAAAAATAGTCATTGTCATTGATGAAAGTCCATAAATATCAATAATAAGATTTCATTGGAAGAATCATTACAATATTTTTCTTTTTCTTGTATCTTTCTTTCTTGATGTTGATTATTTTAATTTAAAAAAGGAAAATAATCATTAGGGAAAAATAATTGAAATGGTTTATTTTGCGATTTTAATTTAATTTCACTTAAATATAATAATTACTGTCGGATTTTTATAAAATTACTGAAAAATAATCATTGTCATTGATGAAAGTCTATAAATATCAATAATAAGATTTCATTGGAAGAATCATTACAATATATTTCTTTTTCTTGTATCTTTCTATCTTGATGTTGATTATTTTAATTTAAAAAAGGAAAAAAAAACATTAGTTGTGATCTCTGATTGTTGTAAGAATGTAAGTTGTTTATTCATTTATGGGCACAAGTGGCTCTTGGAGCACTTCGTTGTGCTCGATTCCGTAGTGAATAATGCCATCCTGTACATAGCCCCAGGCCATGCGGCGCGAAGTGAAACTGATGCCAACTTGGCCATTATGGTCAATGACAATGGCGCCACCGGTACCGCCAATACGCTTTGTCATCCGTTGACACTCCTGGTCGGCAGCCGCTTGGGCGGAGAGTTCCTGATGCTGAATGGCGCCAAGAATGCGCTGGGCAAGATTGTAGCGCATTATTGTCTCACCATGTCCAGTGGTAGAGACGCCGCCAATGGTGTTGTCCGCATAGGTGCCACAGCCGAGCAGCGGGGTATCACCAATGCGTCCTGGCCACTTGCCCGTGATGCCACCTGTCGATGTGCCCACGACAATGTGACCATCCATGTCAATGGCAACAGCGCCGACAGTGTCTCCCTTCGGATCGGTGCGTGCCTCATCATCCAGCTCGGTGCGTGCGTATGTGGTGTCCGCACCAGCCGCCTGCTGTTCCTTAAACTGCCGCAATGCTTGCCGAGCGCTCTCCGTGATCAGGGCGCCCGAAGGCAATTTCTCGCTGCCAGTGCTCAGTGCCAGCTCCAAGGCAGCTTCACCACCTAGAAAGACATGTCGTTGCCTCTCCATTAGCCGGCGTGCCACGGTAATTGGATGCATAACATCGCGCAGCAAGGTGACACACCCGGAGCGCAGCTCTCGTCCCTCCATTAAGCTGGCCTCCAATTCCACTTCGCCGGCGGTGTTTAGACACGCACCGTAGCCCGCATTGAACGCCTCGTCCAGCTCCATGGAACGCACGGCCGTCTCAACGGCGTCCAATGCATTGCCAGGTGCGCCAGTCGACGGCTCCAGTTTATACCATGCTGCCCGCAGTGCCTCCTTGATCCCCTTGAATTTGCCGGCTATGCGAGAGTCCGTTATGTCTCCGGCTCCGCCGTGTATCAATAGCACTGGGCGTGGCATTTTATGCTGCCTTTTAAAATTGCTTCCTTCCACTTGCTGTGAGATACGCCTCAATTCTGTCAACAACTGATACTGCAGTTTACGCTTCGCTGTCACTCTCACTCTCACGCTCAATCTCTTTGTCTTTGTTGTTCTCTTCGCCGTCTCCTCTCTTTATGCTTCTGCTGCTGCTGCTGCTGCATCGCTTTCATTGTTCGCTTTGTGCGCTGCTCTCTCTTTATTGCTTAATCGCTTTAATTTTGTTTGTTTGTTTGCTTGTTGATAAGGCGACAAGAATTTTCGCATTTTAGGTTGGACCTGATAATTTATAAAGATATTAAATTATATTGTAGTTTAGTGCTTAAATTAATCGCAGTGCAAATCGATAACGCATCCTTTTCTTGTTGCTCTGGCAACGCTTTGATCGACTCAAGATTGCAATAACCGATAATTACAACACTAGGCAACAAATTAGGACTTTTTCTTCTGAGCTGAAGCAAACCAACTTTCTTGGCCCCAAACGACAAAAAACATTTTTATTTTTTTCTATGGCAGAGTTTTTTTTATTATTTTTTTTTTTTTTTAGAATTTTTTAGTTTTTTAAATTGGGTTTTTTTTCTGCCGTTTTTTAGAGGTGCGCCCACTTTTGTCATAATTTCTTGAGAATGCTAAAACTGATATTCAAAAGCTTTACTTTTTTTTTTGAAAGCTAATGAATTTATCTGTAATTCAGAAATACAAAGTCTAAGATTTAAGCCAGTAGGTATGTTATGTTGTTTTTTTTTTTTTTTTTTTTTTTTGGCGAAAACATTAACGTAATTTATTTAAGGTGTGTTGCATACTACTCGAATTACCTTTATATAAATACTTTAGGCATAGCCTTTAATACAGCTATTTATTAATGGAATGAATTCTAGAATGGTAGACAGTGAAAATAAAATTAAGACCGTTAAAGCTTGTAGTATAATGATGATAATGGAAAGCCTGAAATCTTAAGAACAGGAAATAAAAACATGAATTTAATTATTAAGGGACGCCTTTAAAAAAACGAAACCAACCGAAAATCTTTCAAAAATGTATGGAGTTTTGGGTGATTTGCGGTTGGTTGTAATGCTTTCATATGCACCTAGAACCTTTATAGCAGCATACCAGGCGCATTTTTTGGGGTCATTCCTTAAAGTGATTCCATTGTCTTTCTGACTGACTGTTTTAATTGCCTTTCAAGAGCTGTCCGGGTCCGGGGCTCGTTTACCATATGAATGACCATTGCAGGGGTATGACGAAGCAATTGCCCGACTCCATGATGCCATGATCCTGGCCCTGGTCGTGGTCCTTGTGCTGATGCTGATGCTGCTGCTGTGCATTGCCTTGGATCTGCTTAAACAGCTGACATGGAAAACTCAACCAAGCGGCACACACATGGATAGACACGCACACATTCACAGCTTTGAACGTGCGTGCGCCTTTCCGCATATTTAAATAGGGGGCGTGGCACTGACAGAGGCAGTGACAGAGGCAGAGGCAGAGGCAGCAATGCAGAGCCTGTCACTTGCCTGCATTTGACGAATTTTCACGCGTCGCATTTGCAGTGACCTCAAGGCTCAAAGCTTCCTGTTGTCGCCCTGCCATGAACTCATCTTCATCCTCTCCCCATCTCTCTCTCTTGCTCTGTTGAAATCTTCACCTCTTGGCTGCTGTGTGGGTGGTTGTTGCATGCGTCCGACTAGACTTTGGTCGGTGCATTGCATCCTGGCTTCCTTTTACTGCATGCTGCTGTTTATTCAGAGCATCACACAGAGACCCAAGCCAATTGCTGTTGTGAGCCCAGGCTGAAGAGGGACAACACCCAACTGGGTTATATCAACTCCATTGGCCTCGTCAACGAGCGTCCAACGCCGCACAGTGGGACAGAAAGGACTGTATTTAAATCATTATTTCGATGAAAGCGATTTCAAAAGTAATAAATGCATTCGATATAGGAATCTTCAAAGATAACAAATCCAAAAGATTTTTGAATTCAGGTAAAAATTGTGGGCGTGACAGCCTCTCAAAGTTGACCCTTATTTCAGTGCGCGCACAAATGTGCAAATTTTCATAAAAATTGCTAACTTTTAAACTGTTTTGTTGTCAAGTTATACGACTGATCTTTATGTTCTTGATTTCATGGTGAAAAGCATGTTCATTTCTAATTAAAGTTCGTAGAATTTTGTTTCTCCACTTGTTTACTTTTTATCCCAGCGATGTTTAAAAAAAAGCACTAAAATTAGTCAATTTTTCAACTTTGATGGAAGATAACAAAAATTGGACACTTTTGGACACCATCCCACTACTTCAGGACGCTTTGGAAATCCATTCTTTAACTAAATTTTTCACAATGATGTTTAAAGGATAAAAAAGGTAGAAATTTATATTTCGAACATAATATAAATGTTTTTTTTTTTTTAATTTTACATGTAAAATATACACTGAATATAATTTACAACTTTGACCGAAAGCCCTGAATCAAACAGTGGGCCTATTACGCAGTGCAAGCATTTATTTTAAAGCCTAGGAAGTTTTTTATCAAATGCTTTTTAAATTTTTGAAATATCTCTATTGGTTCAAAAGATATGATTTTTGTACAACAAAATCAGAGATTGTCCCACTGTGCGCCGGCTTGCATGTACTTATGTCTACATGCGCATATATTTGCATTGCCCAGGGTGTTGCACGGACTGCGCTTTTCAACAACAATGCGCCCCACACACTCACACGCACCAAGCAGTAGTATTTATGCATATGTATGTATGTGTGTATATGTAGATACATGGACACAGTCACAGCTAGGGGCAAGTTCTTTGCTCCACTTCCATTACACTAAACTTCCGTAGCCAAAGTCAAAGCCAATCTACGTTTGATTATGAGCACAAACAGTCAGAGAATCACGCACGTTCACGGATAGAGAACTCAGTATACTGTACATGGGCACATAGAAAACGATATCTATCCTCTAGTTCTGCTCTTTGGTGAAAGATTGGTAGGTTTTAGTCTATTTGGCTGGGCCAACTCAAAGAAAACAAAAAACATATTTAATGAATTTAGCCGAAAAATTTCGTTTGTAAACTCAACTAGTTTTTTTTTTTTTGTCATCTTTGAAGTTTTTTCACTGTTATGGCCCGTTTACCAACACTGACTTGGTTACTCGGTCACAAGTAGCACTAAGCAAATAACCTATAGAGAAGTCATCCCATACAACTGAAAGTGTCTCAGCTAAAAGCATGACGGGGCGTCCACTGGGTAATTTTTCGGTGGACGCGTCGTTTGAGGGAAATTATTTTTGGTTTCGATTCAGTTGGCTGGCCGAGCTCGTTGCTGGCACAGCAAGCGAAACACAAAACATGCATGCTATGAAATACCCTTTAGCTTTAAAAACTGATTGTCTTAAATATTTTATAAAGAAAAACATCGTAAATCTAATAAATTTATAAATGTAGATAAAAAAAAAAATTCGATGTGTTGTTTTAATATTTTTAAATATTTATTTGCGCCTGAAATTTTTTCATTAAAAAATTTTTTTGTACAGGGTATTAGAGTTTACATACAAAATTTAAAGGGAAGCAACTTATAAACAAAGCGATGTTGTCAATTCTCTCAGTACCCCATACATATGCACACACTTATTGTAAGATGCACGCATACATACAGAGGAGCCTGCGCGCCCGAATACATCTCTCTCCGTCTGGCTACTTAGGGACATATATGTGCAAAGAGGGCGAGAGATGAATATTCTCATTTTGTATGACTTTTCGACGCGCGCTGCTTGTGCGCTATCAGAGCACTATGGGGATTTTGAGCAGTTTTAGGAAGTTAATTTATAACTTGTAAACTGCGCAAGATATTCTGATACTGTTTTTTTAGTATTTTTATTATTTGATGTTGGAAACGCCAAAAAAATTATGTTAAATTTTTCTGCATTTATGTTGGTGGCTAATGTGGTGATATTGTTCCTCTTCTATTCTGATCCAAGTGTATAAGTTTAATTTTTTTTATCTTACACCCTAGCTGTGTGAAAACTAAAGATAAGACAAATATTAAATTATTTAACTATTTTATTTATTATTCAAATATATTATATATAATAAAATAAAGCTTAAGATCACTATTTTTTTGCTAAATGGATCAACGGCGTTTCCATCATCATATAATAAAAATACTAAAAAAACAGTATCAGAATATCTTGCGCAGTTTACAAGTTATAAATTAACTTCCTAAAACTGCTCAAAATCCCCATAGTGCTCTGATAGCGCACAAGCAGCGCGCGTCGAAAAGTCATACAAAATGAGAATATTCATCTCTCGCCCTCTTTGCACATATATGTCCCTAAGTAGCCAGACGGAGAGAGATGTATTCGGGCGCGCAGGCTCCTCTGTATGTATGCGTGCATCTTACAATAAGTGTGTGCATATGTATGGGGTACTGAGAGAATTGACAACATCGCTTTGTTTATAAGTTGCTTCCCTTTAAATTTTGTATGTAAACTCTAATACCCTGTACAAAAAAATTTTTTAATGAAAAAATTTCAGGCGCAAATAAATATTTAAAAATATTAAAACAACACATCGAATTTTTTTTTTTATCTACATTTATAAATTTATTAGATTTACGATGTTTTTCTTTATAAAATATTTAAGACAATCAGTTTTTAAAGCTAAAGGGTATTTCATAGCATGCATGTTTTGTGTTTCGCTTGCTGTGCCAGCAACGAGCTCGGCCAGCCAACTGAATCGAAACCAAAAATAATTTCCCTCAAACGACGCGTCCACCGAAAAATTACCCAGTGGACGCCCCGTCATGCTTTTAGCTGAGACACTTTCAGTTGTATGGGATGACTTCTCTATAGGTTATTTGCTTAGTGCAAGTAGCTTCGCAAACATCTCTTTAAATTTATATATATTTTTTTTTATATCCTGAGCCCATTGAACCATTAAAGCTAGAGACTTCAAACTTGGTATATAGGTTCCTGGATACCATAGGTAAATAAAGTTCTAGTTTGGAAAAGTTTTTTGTTTGTTGAGATATTTTAACCAAACTGTTGGAATATGTGTTTTAATTGGTTTTGTACATTCTAACAAATTTGGTTTAATTCGGTTCTATATATCATATAGCTGCCATAGGAACAATCGGTCGAAAATCAACTTTTAGTACCGAGTACCTGGGCACGGGGTATAGTTTTTTTCGAGCCAAACATTTTATTTTTGAAAGCGGTTTGGTTTAAGTTCGGGTTCGCAACGTAAATAATTTCAAGGATTCGGTTCATGATCCGGTTCAGGCTGCCTAAAAACCCAAACCGAACCGGCTCTACTAGGTTCAACTTAGAACCGGTTTGCAGTTTGAAAAAATTGAAATTCTACATTAATCTAACTTGCCAAATTTTAAGTCTCTAGCTTTACATTTAGTTTTTATGTTTTAATTTTTCGGGGTCTGGACTATAAACTTTCCCGGTTGCTTAAATTTACACTCTGTTGTTGTGTTATTCGTATTTGTTGTTGTTGATTTTCATGCAAAGTGCTCAATTACAAAACTGACTGAGATTCTAAAACGCGATTTTCCGCGTAATTTTTATTGCAGTGCGTAATTTAATTTCAATGGCATTTTGTGGGCCCTCTAATAGTTAAACTCTAAATTGCTGTCATTACCAAGCGAGCTTGTTGTCAGGGATTCTATGATATACCCACAAACAAACAAACTTATTTATATAGCAAAACATTCACGTATGCATGTTTTTCATTGTCATGCCAGTTGATGCTCCTGATGTTCGTGTTGTGAAATGAATTCTACATGAATACATATATCTCGTTAGCATTTGGGAAAGTGTTTGTTTTTTTTCCCCCATACAGGCGCGAGTTTTCTAATTCAAGTGCTCTACAGGAATACCCACAAGGAAATGATAGAATACGGCACAGTTCTCAATTCTATATTTGTTGAAATTATATTAGAAATACTTTTTGAGTTAGAAAATTTGTGAAATTATTTTTTAAAATTAATTTATTTTTTTATGACTTTTACTGATTTGTTTTTAAACGTGAATTTGAGTATAACTAAAGCATTTAGAGTATTACGCTTAAGGTTTGTTAGCACCCGATTTTCGAGTTTGATTTTGTGCAAAACAAAAGGTTTTAGCGTGTGTCAGAGATCAACGCCAATCGTGGTGGCAGTAATGAATAATATAGTTTTGGCCTCCAAAACCCATTCAATCCAAATTTTAAACAAAGCACAGTGCTATTGGCTCAACAACCAATTTTACGCGAAAAATATTCTTTTGTTTGCACAGATGTTTGCTGGATAATCATAGATACAGATAGATAGTTGATGTTTTATCTAACAGATATAAGGGAAGATTGTCGATTTCAACTTTAATTTAAAATCAGAATCTAACTGATCTTTAACTAAAGTGTCGAAGTTGAATTGTCTGATTTTTGTACACACGCAATTCTACGGAATCGAATGGCGAAACACGTTTACTTTACAGATTTAGTTATGATTTTAGATAACAGGGTATTCTCATGTTAATTCCACACTAATTGAACTCTTTTTGCACCACGCCCGGTTTTAATTTGCATTTTCAATTAGAAGTGTTTGGAAAATGTACGAACATTTGATTTACAAATGTATTGTTGTTGCTGTTGTTGTTGTTATTGTTGTTATTGTTGTTGGCATGGGGATTGTTAATGGGTGCCACCCGTGAACTCTCATTTTACTTACATGACCATACTCGTTGTATTTGTTGCGTGTATGTACTTCAATATTGGATGCCTTATCAGCCTTGGTTGTATGTATTACAATATTTATTTAGTTAGCCAAAATCAATCATTTATTTGAGGGGTGTAACAATCACATGATTTTCAAAAATATTGCTTATTACGAATTTATCCGTTGTTTTCCCATAGCAAAATTCACTTAAAATTAGAGCTAACAGTGAGCACACTGCATATGCATTATAAAATGTAATTAATTTGCTTCTTATTGTGGTTTTCATTGTGAGTTGTCTGTAACAGAAACAAACATTTCGTTATAATGGGTATGAAAGTAGATCTGCTCATTAGAACATTAAACGGTGATAAACAATTAATTTAGTGAATTAAAACTTGAATTTTAGTGTAGATTATTTGTTAGCAAATATTGCAACTAAAATAAAACTGCAACTTTGTAATTTAGATTGAGTTTTAATGAAGCCAACTCAAAGTAATTGTCGGTGGTTCTAAAACCTGCTTTAGCTGATTTTAAATGTCACAACACGACATTTAAAAATTCAATTAATTTTTATCAAATTGTTGAAATTTATAAAATATGTACGTAATGTCTTACATATTAGATCTCAGTAATCGTCAGCATAATCTCTATAGATTTGTAGAAGGCTTATTTCCTAGTTTACCTTTAATATATGTATATATACTTTTATTAATAGGTTTATTAATTGTCTAAAAACTTGCTGAGAGATTTGACAAAATGTAATATTCATTGAATTATATTTAATTATTTCTTAAATAATATAAAATTGCATATTAGGTGTACTCTACAAATCTCTAACAGCGCGAAAGCAACCCAAAAGCAAATAGTGATGTTCCCGAAAACAAGAAAACATTGCTTTCAAATGTCTATAAATTTCTTGAGAGACTTAACAAAAATTTTATATTTATTAATTTGTATTAAAATATGTTTAAATTAAATAAAAATACAAATAAAATATGTTCGAAAATATTAAATCTCTAACATTTCGGGAACACCAACGATTGTTTTCAAAAACATTTCTGTTTTAAATCACTAGAGATTTCTGGAACATTCCATTTTAAATAATTTTTGTTAATTATGTAAAATATTTCTTAACCTAATAATTTTGTTGAAACTGAAAGTAAGTCGTTTTATTTTTCACTTCGAAGATATGTGCGGATATACTAAATTTAACATTTTAGGAACAGCGACATTTTGAACAGTTGTTTTTAAAAACAATTCTCTTTCAAAATTGTATCGATTTCTAAAACACACTTGATAAACAAATTTAACAAATATATACACGTAAACATAGTATATTTTCAGGCTTAAGAAATATTTAATCTGCTAAATTGTTGAATCACTTGTAATTGATTTTAAACTTGGGAAAAGGAATCATACTATTAAAGACCTTTTAAATAACAAACTTAAAACACATACCAATTAAATTCAGTTTCCTGCAGGGCATAAAAACCGTTTAAGCATTTGTAATCGATATTAATATTGAGACTGGAATGGAAGTGACTGCGGAAATTAATTCAACACAAAATCAAAATCGATTTGAGCTACAATTTAATGCTGTTAAGTCACTGAAAACATAGCTTCATCATTAACGGTATCAGTTTTGGAGTTTTGGTGGGGTGGTCGAGGGCGTGGCCATGGGCGGTGTTCCACCCAAGACAATGAAAGCGTAAATCTGTCACAATTAATACCTTAAATCGAGCTCCGACAAAAACAACTCACGCGGCACGCGAAAAGCCAACAAAGTCAAATGGAAGTTGTTGATGGGTGTTACAGGGAGGTGTTAGGGGGCTGAAAAGAGCCTCCCCATTTGATGTGACTCATTTACACCGGAAGTGGTGCAGGTTACAGTCATAGCGGAAGTAAGGGGATTGAGATAGAATGCACTATGGGGAGTTTAGCCATTTTTTTTGGAATTAATTATTAACTCAAATCGGAAAACTATACTATACAGAAATAACATGAATATTCGGTTATAAAAATAAATTTTTGTGAAAACCTTGTTATTTTTCAATTTTTTCAGACCAAACTCACTAGTTTTAAGTAATTGTAAGTTTCAGTCATTTTAATCGACGTTAGACTACCATAACATATAGCAAAATCGTCTGTAAAACGTAAATTTTCAGTGTAATTGACAAATATGTTTTTCTCTATTTAATTATAATATGTAAAAACTGAACAAAACCTTCAACTTTTATGTGAAAAGCAAACCCTGCATTTTGAAATTTAAGGTTACAAGCGAAAAAGTTAATTTTCATAAAATATCACAAAATGTATTTACATAAACATAACAAGAACAAATTTATCTACAATACGTCATAAATATTATGGTGGACTTAGGTGGACTTTTCTTTATATTTCCATTTAAAGTTGAGATTTCATTTTTTTCTACAATTACAAGGACAATACAATTATAAGATTTTAAACACAAAGTACAAACCATATCAACATTTTTTAATTTGTTAACAAAATCTATTAGTTTCACTATATAAAGTTTGATCAAAAATGCAACAATTTTGACAGCAAGTGCTATTTAATTACATAACCTGTGTTTGCACTGTTATACCTTAACAGTGGCAAGTTCTGTTAAAATTTCTGGTTGTAACATTACAGTTTGCATACTTCCTGGTCGATTGCTGTTATTAAGAACGTATTTTACTAACTTTCAAAAGTTGAATTTTTTCCAAAAAATCGTGGAAAATTTCCCATAGTGGAATGGAGAGTAGCGTGAAAGTTTGTCGCAGGCTCATTGTCAACATGTTGTTGCAATTGTCGAGTAAAAAGCGCGCGTTAGGCGGATGGCGACCATTAAAGACATGTTAATCGATTTTCTGTTGCTTAACATTTGCCAAAGTAAACCTCGCTGTTGCCTCCTCCTCTGAGCTGTTGCTGACACAAGCACATGCCGTGCTTCTTCCTCTTCCACTTCCTTTTCCTCTTCCTCTTCCTCTCCCTGTCAGTCACTCTACGATGCGACGCACAGTGGGACCATTTTTAATTTTGCGTTGCAAAATCATATCTTTTGAACCAATTAAGAAATTGAAGAAATTAACAAAGATTTTGATAAAACACTTCATGAGCTTTGAAATGACTGCCTACACAGGGTGATAGAACAACTAGGTAATTCATGTTTGTCAGTCAAAGTTGATAAATATTTTCATTTGGTAAATATTATACTTGTAAAATTTTTAAAATATTAATTTTTTTTTGTCCAAAATATTCATGTACAAAAACGTAAGCAATTGCACTGCGCTCTCCTCATTTATTTACTTGATTGACGCAAATGCAGATGAGTGCCATCAAATCTGTATAGACGCGAAAGAGAATTGATTACCAAAGCGTCCTGAAGTAGCATAATAGCGTGATTTAGCGGGAGCTTGTTACCTCCATCAATGTTAAAAAATAGTCTAATTTTAGTGTTATTTTTTTTTAATTGCTAATAAAAAAGTAAACAAGTGAAGAAACAAATTTCTACAGAATTTCATTAGAAATATATAATCTTTTCAGATGATATCCTTAATATAAAGATCGGTCTCATATCCTGTCTACAATTCAGTTTTAAAGTTTAAATGTTGTAAAACTTATTTTTCACTTATTTCAAAATCCTTTTGGATCTGTGAAGATTCATGTATTTGTTTATTACTTTTTACAATCGCTTTCATCGAAAAATTGTTTTTATAACCACGCTTTTCGACCTGCAAAACCAGTGTGCGACGTTGCAAAGTAGAAAATAATCAGCATGGCCCGTAGCGATTGAGGTGGCACAGCTTGTGCCCCCATGAATTTATTTCCAATTGGGTGTGGCAAGTTGAAATTGAGTTGGGGGTAAAGACAC
Organism: Drosophila falleni; assembly: GCA_035045575.1. NCBI lineage: Eukaryota > Metazoa > Arthropoda > Insecta > Diptera > Drosophilidae > Drosophila > Drosophila falleni. The sequence continues at coordinate 2,408,010 of JAWNOV010000113.1, read as the reverse complement.
CTTATGGGGCAATTGCAAATCCTTTATACAGCCATTCAAATAGTTCTCGCTCAGACCATGCAAGAGAAATGTGCCAAAGGAATTAATCATTCAATTAGTACTCATTAATGAGTGTTGACAGCTATAAGGATGCAGCCAAGTGGAATCTCAATGCATCACATTTAAAGACACTTTATATGACTATATATTGCTAACTGCTGCTGATTTATAAACTGACAAATTGATTGCGAATCAACAGCCAAGTCAAAAAATTGACTATTAAAATTATAATTTATAGAACAAATGTACATTTTGGTGAATGTCTATTATATGGGCCTCATCTCAAAAAAAAAAAAAAAAAAAACACAAATAGGGGGTGATTTATGATGAATTTAGCAAAAAAATTAGATTGGGGACTCAATTGGTTTATTTTTTAAAAATCTTTAAAGTTTCCATACAAAATCAACTCTTTAATCGCTCGATTTTTTTAAAAGATCATAGAATCGACAAGTCAAAGAAAAGTAGTGTTGGTAAACGGTCCACAATAATGAAAAGTTGCTCAAAACAATAAAACATTTTTTTATGGTCTTCAAATGTTTTTATCGAAACAGTTTTACAATTAAAAAATTAGTCAACACATAAATATGTAAAAGTTTTGGAAATTCACTCACATTGGTGTAAAATGGTCATAACGAGTTTAATTTATAAATACTTAATGTGAATAATTTTAAATGCACTAGTTAGTAATATAAAAATTTATAAATAGTTGTTGTGTATTATTTTTTATTTAAATTATTTATTTTATTTATTTGGAAAGTTTGCTGTGGTAAATTATGGCTTAGAATAGTGAAGTGTTTTATTGAAGCAATTAAATCAATTTTAAACTCTTAAAAATGCTTGAAACCTGAATAAAGAAAGATTGTATATGGTTGTAAACAAGTATATTTAAGTATTTCACATTTTTCTTCGAGTTTTCCCGCATATGTGTTAAGCTGTTTCCCCAAATGTTTCGTCAAGTTGTTTGTTTGATTTAATGGAAAGTCAACTCTAACCCCAAAGTAACTAACTCAATGTATGTGTGTGAGTGTGATCTTATACTACACGTACGCACATTTTGCAAACTGCACTAAATTACGGTAACTCGCTGCCCCTACTCACCATTCACCCCATTCACCATCCCCAATCCCATCCCCATTGCCAGTCATCTTCTTCCCCTCGGAAACTGTTTAAAGTGTTTTAGTATTACTGTTGGCGTTGCTAAGCCAAAAACTAACTTACACCTAACTAAATGACAAAGTTTTGCGACTCACGGGCACACACATACACACATACACACGGACACACACATGCATGCTTATAGAGTGAGATAGATACAGAGAGCAAAGTGTGACTGAGGAACACGAATGCATGGCAGTAATTTAAGGTAAACATTTCTTTCTATGCATAGGTGAGTGTAAGTATGTATGCGTGTGTGTGTGTGTGTGTGTGTGTGTGTGTGTAGGAGTAACTGTTACCACATGGACACCAAAAGGCACGCGCTTCACACTTACACAAACCCATACACTTTCACATCCATAGAAAAAAGAAGTACACTTACGTACTTACATATGCCTGGATGCTGGTTCTTTTTTGTACTCTGTAAAAAGCACATCGAGCGAGGTGTGTGAAACTTTTGCAAATTTGCATATTACGCTTAAAAGGGGAATAATTCTATAATTAATTAAGAAAATGTCGAGTTTATACAAATTTTGTGTTTATTTGCTTTTCATAGGCAATTGGAGAAATGTTAACATCTACAATTTATAGCTTTTTATTTGAATAATAATAATTTTGTAGTATTTTATTTTTGAAGCGTTATTCTATAATGTTAAGTTGTTATAAGGTTGCTCCTTATTAATTGAATTAATGAATTCGTCAATTCACTAGTATTGAAGAAAGTAGTGCTAATGAATTTTTTCTTAAGTAGCATTGAAAATAAACATTGATTACAATATTTCGGTCCCTTTATGTATTTATAGTGAAAATCTGTTTATTAAACAAAACAAAGCTTACAAAAACTAAAGAAAATGTGGAAAAAAAAGTGGGGAAAATTGTTTTTGCGATAGATTTTCCGATTTTTATACGATATATTATACTATATTTTTAATCGATAGCTTTTTGTACAAAATATCGGGTTGCTTAAAAACTTGCTTGCCGTCTCTTTATTATTATTTATTTTTTATTATAATTTATTTACTGACTGTTTGTCGTACAGGGTATCTAATAGTCGTGCGCTTTACAGGCTGGCATTCTTAACGGTTTTGTAAAGCTTTGTTTTTTTTTTTATTCTATTTTGCGTGTTGGCTACTACTTTTGCCACTACTTTAACCGCATAAGCGAATGCGAATGTGTGTCCGTGTATGTTTGTGTGTGGAAATTTGAGTGTGTGGAGGGTGTGTGTGATGTGAGTGTGTGATTGTTGCCCGTGAACGTGGCGTTCGTTGCCAGTTAACGTTACAGTTAGACATAGCTGTTTTTTTTTTGCTCTCTCACTTTTTCATGCTTCTTGTTATTGCAATTGTTGCTGTTGTAGATGTTGTTGGAGTTTCGTTTTGGTTTTTTGTTGCCGCCTGACACAAGCAACACCCCCTCCCCCCGCCACCGTCACCGCCCTCACCGCGCTTGCATTCAGTTGTAACTGGCATTTTACACATTTACAAGTTGCCACTTTATATTGCATAATATTACCACGTACATGTGCCACCTTGCCACATTAACTTTTTTTACGAGTCTGCCCTGAGTGGATGTCTACCTGAGTGCGTGTGCATGTGTGTGTGTGTGTTAGTGTGTGTGTGTGTTGGACTGTGCGTGTTTGTTGTGTGTGTGCTAAGTAATTCAATAATTACGCTCTTGACATCATATTCGTATTATTTTTTCTGTCATCTGTTTGCCTGCGTGCGTGTGCGTGACTCTGTGTTTGTGTGTGTGTGTGTCAGAGAACTGTAACGGGTAAGAGATGTTAGATCAGACTTTAACATTGACTCGTACTCGTTGTGATTTTATTTACTTTGTTCAAGCGATCGGAGCGGATCGTTCGATTTAATAACCAATAATAAAAAAAAAAACCTTAAATGACTTTAATTCGTTCAGAGGCTCAACTTAATTGACACTTTTAACTTTCAAAATGTTAAAATAAAAGAAAATTTAACATACTAACCATCAAACATACATAATTATATACAAATTTATCATTTATAGATTGACATAATTTAATGAACAGTTAAATTAACAGAAGAAATTAACAGAACATTCATATAATATGTTTAATAGCCTATTTTCACGACAGCACATTTGGCTCATTCGACGTCATATTCATCATCTGTCCCGAATGTGGACTTCATTTCAGTACAAATTGCGGATGATCATTTTGGCTCATCCATAACGAATGAGTCGATTTTTTCTATTCGCCCCTGCGAATTTCATTATTTTTTTTATCGAACACGCGATGCTTATCGATAATTTCGTGAAAAAAAGTAATTATCACTTTAACCAGCTGTTTCCTTCAATAAAAATAATTTGCACGAATTATAATTGCAAAATAAAAATGAAAATGTTCATTGTTTCAACTTTTTATAATTATTGCACAGAATTCGAACAGCTGATTTCTTTCGGCCGAATGACAAATGCTTTGACAGTTGTACATTTGGTCGTGGAAAGCCAAAATTGAGCCACATTCAAATGTGACCAAATGAGCCAAATGTGAGTGGTCGTGGAAATAGACTATAACATAAACATATGTTAATATAACATTGATATAACATGTATAACTAATTATGCTACTATAACATTAACATGCTGTTACCGCTACCTCTCCAGACTGTGTGTACTACTATGGGAAATTTGCCATTTTTGTTTCAAATTAATGAATAACTGGAGAACCAATAAAGGTTTTTTGGTATAGTTTTTTTTAGTTTTTTTTTTTTTTTTGCATTGGCAGTTTAGTATCAATACGCAAATGTCCTAAAAAAGTGGGCAAGGTTCCACCTTTACACCAATCTTGCAGGTTAGGCGTGTTACTATGCTCCTATCGTGTTGGTATAATTTCATTCGGACAACTATATCATATAGAAATAATATGAATTATCGGTAAGAAAAACACCTTTTGTGAAAACTTTGTTATTTTTTAATATTTTCAGGCCATTAGTTTTAAGTGATTGTAACTTTCAGGCATTTTAACCAACGTTAGACTGCCATATCAAATAGAAAAATCGGCTGTAAAACGGCAATTTTTAGAGTGATGAACAAATATGTTTTTTTTCTTAATTTAATTCTAAAATGAAATAAACTTAGGAAAGCCTCCAACTTTGAATTTATAAAATTTTTTAAAAATCATATAGTTGACAGCTCCTAAATAAATAAATAAAACATATAAAGAAATATTAGTTTTTAATTTAATACAATTTAATACAATGTATAAATGCAAAAGGAATTAACTATATTTGAATACGTGATATAAAAAAAAATAATTTTCCAAGTTTTCACATTTCATAACCACTTTGCAAGCGCGGGTGCACTTGACGGCGGCTTCCTCTTTTTGTCTTGTTAAAAAATTGTTCGATGAAATTTAAACTTTGAAAAGAAATATTTAATTTTATTAGCATATGTTAGCAATGCGACTTTATGCATTTTGCAGAGTAATTAATTCTGAATTTCGACTGTTAAGCTCAAGTTGCGTATTTTTGCGCATTTTTTAAAACTCCACTTTATTGCAGGTAACCTCACTTTGAAAAGACCAAGTTCTTCGAAGTGTTGCGACAACATAAAAATAAAAAAAAAAACGAAAAATATAACTTTTTGGATTATTTTATTGCGTGAGTTAATCAATATGACAATAGCTTATATTTACTAAATGAATACATATAAATTATTTACCATTTACATATAATAAATATTTCATGTTCTATACAAAATGTTAGCTAACGACCGATTTTGTCTATGTGGTCAATAACGTATTTCATATTATAGTCCTCCGATCCCCCCTACACCTACCTATACCCTTACTTTGGCCTCTATTTTGATTCTGCACCAAAATTTGAAAATTCATTTTATTTTCTTTTACTATCCATTTTATCAATACTTTCCACTTAACACTTTTTCATCAACTTAAAAATTTCATTACTTTGTGAGATTTAACCGATTTCCTTGCGGAATGTCACTTTTATCATTATTTGGCCTCTATTTTGATTTTGCATCAAAATTGGATCATTAAATTTTTTTTTTTAACACTACACATTTTTCGTCATTTTCTTCAAAAACTGTGTTTTGAAAAATCTCGATATCTGCGTAATCTGCGTTCAAAATATATATAAGATTGAAAACTGAATACAAATTCTTAAATAAATTGAGTTTTATCTGATATTATAAGTCTTTCCTCTGTTTTTCTCTCTTTTTGGATTTTTTGCTTTCTAACTGCTTGTTAGACATATAAACTCCCAACTTGTGCTGGTGGTTTGAAATGGTTTAGCAACAAAATTCGCATCCACGATGTGGCCATAAATACGACCAACAAATTTTCAATTACTTGTTTGGGATAATATTTTCGGAAAATGCAATTTGTCCAACTAACTTTATTCATTCATTTCGGACTGAAGTTGCTGAAAAAAAACACACACTCAGACACAGACACAGTCCCACACACAAACACACACACACACACACACACACACACATACACATACAGTCACACGTACTCACACATAGACTGACACTTGTTCTAAGCAAACAGCAGCAATGAATGCGCTTTCTGGTCCAACATATTTTTATGTTTGCTTGTGTTTGTAATTTCGTGTTCCAAAAAACAAAACTTTTGCAAAACGAACTCAACGGAATGGACATTGAGGTGTAGTATTATGTTATTGACCGACCTTTCACTTATCCTCTAGTTAAGCCAACATTAATTTGTATAAACTTTAAATAATCTTATACAAAACGGATAGTTAAAGAGTATAAGAATTTCTCTCTATCAAGACTGTTTACATTGAATTAAATTAAATTGATTCCCAACGCTGGAAGTATTATGTTATTTATAATTTATCACACTTGTCAATACAGTCACAATTTTTAAAAGTATGATGATAACTACACCTAATCATAAAGATTGCGTAGTCCTTAAAAAATGTTGTTAAAGGTTTGTTTCGGCGGTTCGAGCCATAGAGCTAGACATCGGTTCGGTTCGCGAATTGGTTTATATACCCCTGAACCCAAGATTTGGGTTCGAAGCTTGGATTTATTTCGTACGAAAAAATTTGTATTGTTCTACATTTTTTGATGATAGCTAAAATTTATTTGAAGATTTAAATATGACTTATTTTAATCCAAAGTCACAAATAATTGCGTAAAATTAGAAAACCATTAAATTTATGTAATTATTTGTTTTCTCGAACCGAACCTTTTATTTAAGAAAGTGGTTCGGCTTAGATTCGGGTTCGCTAAGTAAATAATTTCAAGCGTTCGGTTCATGATCCGGTTCAGGCTGCTTAAAAACCCAAACCGAACCGGTTTTACGTGGTTCGGTTCAGAACCGGTTTGCAGCCTTGATTATAATTGAATTTTGTATTCATGATTATAAATTGATTTAGTTAGTTTGAATTCAATTTTAGCTTTTAATTTTATTGATTAAATTATTGCTAATATTTAAGGGTTTAATAAAATTTTTTTTTAATTTATAAATAAAAATTTGTTAAATAATAATTAAAAAATGTTCGATAACATAAGTCTATCAGGGATGCCACAGAAAGCAAAGCCAACCGAAATTCTCCGAAAACTCCTTACATTTATGGGAGATTTTCGGCTGTGGCATTCTTGATTATGATATCTTTGTCTTGCGAATCGAACTTTGAGCTGGATTTCTGTAATTGTCTTATACATGAGTAAAGTAATCAGTAATTTGCATGTATAAGGAGGAGATTGTTGAACTATATTTATCTGGCTTAAACAGAAACCGAGCCAACTAAAGAACAATGGAAACGTTTAAAAAGCTCAACGAAACCCAAATTTAACTATTATTTATTAATTTTGTATTTGTATATAAGTTCAAACGGCGAACTCGAACTTTCATACAAAAGAGTATATCTTGTAAATTATTCTGTCAAAATATCTTTAATTCAATAGTTCCGACGTGAACATAAAATATCCATTAGTTATCTTTCTATGGTGTATTCCATTGTAGTTATCAAAGAGAAAGCCCTTAGTCAAAACTCCTATAGGGTACAACAAACACTCTCTCTTTCTATCTCTCTCAAACACATATACGTAGCGCGATAATGGCGTTGGATGTTGTTTGTCGTCCTTTAAGCTATTCACGGAGACACAAGTCTCCGTGTTCATGTGTGTGTGTGAGTATGTGTGGGTGGTGCAATGTGGTGCAGTGCATGTGGCACGGTGGCACGGTGGTTTATCCACCTCAACTGCGTTGTCGCCCTCATCATCCTCATGTTGCATGTTCCCTTTGACGCTTTGCACGTGTTTTTCCCCTGGCTAAAATTGTAAAAGTTTTGTCGGATTTTTTTTCCCGCCGACCTTTGGGCGCTGCCTTCGGTGCCGTCGCGTCTAATTTCGGTTTTAAATACATGGTCATAGTTGATTTCGCTGGCAAAAGTTGCAGATTGCACTTTTTGGCTGGCTGGCTGTTTGGTTGGCTCAGTTAACTGCCTTGAATAATGTATGCAATTTTGTTGCTCCCTCGCAACTAACTAAGTTACCAAGGCGCCAGTTGTGTGCCACAAAATGTTTGAGACCAACAGATCATCGCTTTTTTTTTTCAGCCCGAGTGTTGGACATGATTATTGATGAGCTCATTTGGTAGTTCGCTTTATATTCTGATCCTTAGCTGGTAATTAATGAAAAATTTGATCTTTGCTTTTTATTCGTACAACTTCAACTTTTATTCCAATTAACTTTAACATTGTAAATAACATCCAGCATTTAGAAAATTTTTATTTTCTTTTTAAGGATTACAAAGTTCATTTATATCCACTTCATAGTGATTTTAGCACTCATAAAGACACAGGTAAGTCAGATTAACCTGCACAGACAAATAATTACTGTTTAGTTGTTCTACATTACCAAATCCCATAAAGATAAACCAGTTGATTAAAAAAATTTGTTGATTTATTCATATAAAGAATATATATATTAACACTAAGAACAGTTTGACACATTTTCGCTTACAAACTACAAAAGTTGTTGGAAAAATAAAAGAAATTAACAAAAAAAAAAAAAACAAAAAATAGCTCATTATTGCATTATCATGACGTGTACATGTGCAGGAAATTAATGGGAGTCGAGCAAAAAAAAAGAAAGTGAGAGAAAGCAAAAACGGGAAACGAGAAAACACAAGTAAAGTGAAAAAAGTGTGAAGGATATAGCGAAACAAAGAAAGTAGTTGCGAGAGAGTTGCTCCAGTTTCTATTGGGCTTCTCCTTCTCCTTCGGTTGGTTCGGTATTGGGACCGGAGAAGATATAGTTGTCGCGTCCCGAAATTCCTGTACCGCCGGCATCGCCCAGCCATGGATAGACATTGGGGCACTCGCGGCACGTCTCCATATACCGAGTGTCGGTCACATTCTGTTCGGGTATCTTGAAGGGCAAAGCACATGTCTGCCAAATGTTGCAGGGCTTTGGTGCAACAGCGATATTCTTGTCGCATTTCCACGACTCGATCTGGTTAACATCACGCAGCTCCTTAGGATCGGTCATGTACTGCAACATCTGGGTGACGGTCAGAATGTAGACGTCGGGTCTGTTAGTTAGAAACGAAACAAAAATATTGGTATATTAAAATTTGCAATTTCAAATCAAAATTAAGTTGATTTTTAAGATACATAAGGTGATTGTTATGTATCTTAGCATAAATCCATTTTAGAGACATTTGCTTAAGTAAATGTGAAGATATTTAATTATATTTATACCCGTTACTTAAGAAATTAGTAAAAGGGTATATTGTGTTCGTTGGAATGTATGTAACAGGGAAAAGGAGGCATCTCCGATCAAGATCGGACAAGTAGAACGGTAGTTATGGCGAATAAAAGTTTTCAGAGTAAAACAAGTATTTTTTTTTTAAAGTTCTTGTATATATATTAGAGTACACTGCCGCTTAACTGAATAGGTTCACGACTTTCATAAAATTAAATTGTACAGATCTCTTAAACCAATTGGTCGATTCTGATAAAATCATTTTTATTTGATATAGAATTTATTTGTTAATAAAATGGAAAAGTTTCCCATTTGAAAATAATTTTTTGTATGTATGTGTATAAAAAATAACCTAATTGTGGACTTTAAAATTTAGCTTTTTAAGTCTCGAATATTTAAGTTTAATCAACTTTTTATATCGCTACTAGCATTAAACAGCAACAAAAGTTTGGACTTGAAAAGTTAATAGGTCAAGGATTAAACCACTTCATATTTGCCTAACTTTGTGAAAACTTGACCAATTTTCCAACAAAGTGTCACTTTGATCACGGTTTGACTTCTTTATTTATTCTGCAATCAAAATTTATGCAGAGAATTGCCCTTTGGGTTTTTTGAAAATTCAAGATTTTAATTTCAAGTTTCAGATTTCAATTAACTAGTCTTAATTAGTATAAAACAACACTTTAAAATTTAAAATTTTTTTTAAATTAAATTTTTTTTACCGGTATGTACGGCTACTGATATCGGAACCGAAATAGAAGCGACTTTTATTTTGACTTGTTATTACCTGTAAAAACCATTTTAATTGTGATAAAATACTTAGTATATGTTTAACAGAAATATACTAATGTTTGTCAAAAAATTCAAATTTTTTTTATTACAATTTAAAATCGATTTAAATGATGTCGCCAAAATGTGACTTTCATTTTTGATTGAAGTCCCTAGAAATCCAAGCACATTTCTATAAACAGATGAGCCTGTTCAAATGGCAAATGTAAAATAACAATTAAAAATTGGTTCGTACGTTCACATATGTTATATCTGACAAAGTAAAGGTAACTAAATAACGAATGCAAGTTAATGCAAAAGAAAACTTTATGGCATTCCCTCACTCTCACTCTCTTTCTCCTTCTCTCTTTTTTTGATGCTGCTGCTGCTCTCTGCCTCTCTCCATTGTTGCGTGTAGTCCACCAAGCATTTCATCATCCTATCACGCATTTTCAAGCATCTCATGCTAACTGTAGGAACGTCTCACACTGGATATAACATAGCTCCTGTTTCCGTTGCCTGCATCCAGCTACAGCTCATGTTTCTGCTCCTGCTTTTGCTTTTGCTTCTATTCTATTCCAATGGCAGTTTGAGACTCAGTGCGTCATCTCCTCCAACTCGAAGCGCCGACACCAGCTCAATGTTGAAAGTCATTCACACTAATTAAAAACTTCGTACAATTGTGCGAGAAATAGTTTTGCAGCTGCTGCTATTCAGTTTAGCTTTAGCTTTAGCTCAGCCCCTGCCATCGCAACAAACTCTTTCAACGCTTTTGGCACTTGCCCCACCTAACACACACACCCCCATACACACACACATTCACACCTCACACATGTAGTATATATGGGGTCCGAGTGTGACGATCATAATGGTTGGCAACTGCATACGACAAACTTCTATCTTAGTTCAACAACATGCAGATGAGATATTGAGTGAGTTGAGAAAGGACAGACAGGTAGAAAGGGAAAGAAAGAGAAAGAGACAGAGACAGAGAGTGAGAGCAAGAGCGAAAAACGAAGAGTTACCTAGTGTAAATAGGTCAGAGTTCGAATTTAACGACTTTTCCATTATTAGTTTATAAAATTATTAGAGTCGCAATTTTAATTCACTTGAAAATGTGTTTTCCAACTCTGCGAGTTCCACAATTATTTCATTTACTGGTTTTTAAAAGTGTTCCGGTGCCTCAACTAGTTCTAATTTTCTCTGAGTTATCTCGGCTTATCTCTTTGAGTTATAACTAATTTCAGTATCATATTCCAAGTTTAAAACTTTCATTGCAATAAATTAAGACCGATCTACTACTGACAGTCAATCTGACAGTCTGAAGTCTTGCAATATTTAAATAAAAATTCACAGAGCAGGTCAAGTTTGTTTCAAATTTAAGCCTATAAGGGATAGAGTAACCAAATTTGGCACATTTACGTTATCTATTATTATTATCTATAATCCCACTGAATCGCAGCCAGATCGGACAAGTAAAACGGTAGTTATGGCGATTTAATGCTTTTAAAGTAATACAAGTAATTTCATTAAAGTACTTTTATATACATATATTGAAATAAGTTGTTTTTTGGTCTTTTTAGACCTCGTACTTAAAAAAAATACAGGGGTCTATTGGGTTTGTTTTACCGAATATGTGCGTAACAGACAGAAGGAGGCGTGGCAGACCCCATTAAGTATATATATTCTTGATCAGCATCAATAGCCGAATCGATATATCGATATCGTAACCAAACTTATAGAATATGCATTTAAGTTAGTCATATACATCCTAGCCAAGGTTGGTTTAAATCGGTCCACTATATCATATAGCTGTCATAGGACCGATCGGGCGAAAATCAAGCCTTAGTATGAACATCTTTTTTGTTTTATGAGATATCGTAACCAAATTTATAGAATGTACATAAAACTTGGCTTTATATATCCTGTCCAAAGTACGTTTAAATCGGAGCACTATAACATATAGCTGTTATAGACCGATTGGGCGAAAATTAAGTCTTAGTATGAAATACTTTTTTGTTTTATGAGATATCTTAAAAAAAAAAAAATTGGTCGCGAATAAGATTCTCTAAATAAGAAAAAACGTCTTGATTGTAAGATTTTATACCTAGCTTTTCAATTGTTAGATTCAAACGTTGCAACGCGTTGTGGACATTTCTGACTTTGATTTTGAATTAGAGATTCACTTCTGTCTTATTTCAATTTATTTTTTTTGTATTGAACTGAATTTTGTTTGAGTAAAAATGTTTCAGTATTTGGTTTAAAAATTCGAAGCAGCTCTTCTCTTCTCTTAATTTATTTATTTCTGTCTAAAATTTAAATTGTACTGGCTCTCGAGAGTCAAGAAAGAATATTTTCCAATAAACTTCTTTCACGCTCTTTCAAAGAATTTCTAAATGGAAAACATTAAACTGCCACTCAATATGGTTGGCGGATTGTTTGTTCGTGCCACATGGTGAGTGGATGAGTGGAATGGCTGCCACTTCGTAGAGCAGCATGCACTGCATTTGCGTAGCTCAATAAAAATTGGTAAATGACGAGAGAAGAGAGCAAGTACTCGTATACGTATTTTGATTTCATTAAAAATTTGATACAAAATAATGCAGATATAAAATTAGAGAATAATGCTATTGCACGAGGTTTGTGATGGGCAGCGTTTGCCAGCCGCTTGCCGCATGTTGCATGCCACATGGCCACATCATTTGCTATATGAGTAGATGGCAACCAATGCCATTCCGGTTCCCAGAAAACCCAGATGAATGTAATGGGCGTTGCTGACAAAGTGCGATGCTATCAGCATAACTTCATTACGGAAGTTTTGTTGCCCCGCCATGGTGCACACGCTGGTGGCACATTGATTCCAGTCAACCCCCAAACCACTGTGTCTCTTTCTCTCTCTCTCTCTGTTTCTCTGATGTTGTTTTTGTGCGTTTTAACATGGCTTTTAGTTAGCCATGGTCCTATATTTAAACTCCCTCTACTCCCATATTTTCTTTAGCCATCTCCTGACTCTGTGGCCATCTCCTGTCCGAGCTTCATCTCAACCTGATGCTGCTGCTTCTGTCGCTGTGCCTGCGCAGATATTTTTCAAAATGAAAGTTTAACAAAATTAAACTTTTCTCATTAAAACGTGCGATTTTTTTCCCCCCAACTCTCGCCCTTGCGCCCTTTGCGAAGAGTTCTCTTTTCTGTTCGTTTTTTTTTTTTGTTTTTTTGTTAAATGCTGACCACAGAGTCGCCATTGTTTGGGGCATTGGCTGAGATTCGGGAATACCGTCGAGAGTTGTGCATATGGTTGAGTGACTGGCAGAGCAACGGCGCGGCGTGGCATCAACCTGTTCCAGACACGCGACCAGTGGCCGTGTCGAGCCATCAGTGGCATGCCTCCATTGGGGGCATCATGGTCGATAGCAGTCGCAACATATGCCGCTTGTTCAAGCAATTTATATAGCAATTGCCAATTTTGTTGTTGATGCCGTTGAAGCCGTTGCTACTTTTGTGTTTTTCATTCTCTCTCTCTATCTCTCTCTCTCTTTCTCGCTTTCTCGCTCTTTTGTTTTTCCATTTTTTTTTTGATTTCTTTTAATTGAATATAAAACTTGCCAGCGGCAATCGGAAGCGCACTGCAGGAAACGCCAGCTGTCCATGTGTGTGCGCGTATGTGTGTGTGTGTGGGTGTGTGTGTGTGTGTGTGTGAGAGGGAGACAATTGATGAGTGCGTGTGTGTGTGTGTGTGTGGGTTATGCTTGCTACCAAAGTTGGCTTTCAATTAAGAAAACAGCAACAACAAAAAAGCCAGAGCATAGAAACACACATTTATGAAAAATTGAGAGCCTCTTGCTCAGCTTCAGAAACATACATACATACATATGTACACACACACACTCACACATGAAATTGAGCCTCGAAACAGTCTACAAATAGAAGGTCAACACAATTGTTAACCTTAAATCTTGTTGACCTTAAAGCTATATCCAGCAAAATGGACAAAAACACAAACTAGTTACAAAGTTTTTGCCAATTCCTTGTGAATCTGTTAGCAACTAAATCTGTTTGATTCTTGCCTTAAAACTTTCGGCAAACTTTATTCAGGCCTTGTTTCCGATTACACTTTCACATTGAGATAAACATAGCTTACTTCTTGGGCTAATATGTGTCATTTAAGATTGAAACTATCCGAACTAGACATTTGAGCGGAATAGAATAAGATTTTCTTACAATTTCAGCGCCATTTTAGGTCAACATTTTGATATTAAAACTATTTGGTTCCTTAAGAATCTGTTAAGAACTATATTTGTTTGATTCTGACTTTGAAAAGGGTAAAATGGAAGCTAAAATGGTCAGGATAGAAATTTTCTAAACACGAACTTGTATACATATACTTTTTATGTCGACACTTTCGTCTAATTTTTGAACTATATTTTAACTACATTAAAAAAATATATCATCATAAAACTAGAAACGACCGAACTTGAATTTATCAATTTTTTTAAAATTTTTATTAAATACTCAATTATGAGATGGTATTATATTTTGTTATTTTGCTTAGTATTAGTATATAAACTCGATTACTGTTTTATGAAACAAGTACATTTTGGGATTAGTTTAAGATTTGTTTTAACTAAAGCTGTTATGTTTTGATTTTTTACTGACTTGAATTAATCTATAACGTACTTAGAGTACGTTTGTTTTATGATATCTGGACGGGCGATAACCTAGCTTAAAACAAGTGGGAAAGGCTATAGTTAAGATCCCGAACATAGGATACCTGTTACTCTTTTCAATATATATAAAAGCCCTTTAACGAAATAATTTGTATTACATTAAAATCATTAAATCGATATAACTGCCCTTCTACTTGTCCGATCTTGATACGATTCAGTGTGATAATAGGTCATAATAATAGAAAACGTTAATTACCAAATAATTGATCATAATAATAGAAATCGTAAATTACCAAATAAAAAACGTAGTATCTTAAAAACTGTGGGTGGGGTGGTTTTTAGCGATTTGCGGGGGCGGAGGAGGGCGTGGCTTAAATTTGAAATAAACTTGATTTGCGTGGGATATATAGAAATCAGTGAACCAAATTTGGTTACTCTTTCTCTTATAGTCTCTAAGATCCTTGTGTTTATACAGACGAACAGACGGTTTTTCGCGTTTTACGGGCGCGGAAGGGGGCGTGGCTTAAATTTGAAACAAACTTCACCTGCTCCAACGCATTTGGAGTCTGTGAGTGTATGTTTGGTATCTCTACCTCTTATAGTCTCTGAGATCTAGACACTCACACATATGACCGAGGGACATGGCTATATCGACTCGGCTGTTGATGCTGATCATAAATTTATATACTTTATAGGGTTGGAGATGCCTCCTTCTCCCTGTTACATACATTTCATCGAAAACAATATACCCTTTTGCTTATTTTTTAAGTAAGTATAAAAAGATCTTTGTACTCAATTCCGAGCTAAGAAAACTTTTGAGATCTTTTTTTGCTTGAATATCCCCTGTTTTTGAATCCAGAGTAGGAATTTTGAATTAAGTAGGATGTGAAAGCTAAATTTCTTTAACTGTTTGCTATATACATTTAAGAGAAATTCAGAATAGGCTTTACTTACAATTCCAGAGCCCAATCCAGGAACTTGTGTAGACCATTCTCGAGGGGTTTTGTCTGGAACCAGTTGGTATGGAAGGGCATCATGTAGGGCGCCTTGTTCTGTTCGTAGTAGCGTGAGAAATCCTCCTGCAGCCATTCGAAGACCTCGTTCTCATCCAAATTGTGGAGAACACATTGATCCATATAGGGACAGTGACCGCCCTCAAAGCCCTCCACATAATGCGTGTTCAGAGGAACCTCCCAAACACCTGGGAATGTTCGCGATGGGCAAGTGCCGCTCTTGCATTCGTGCGAGATCTTGTAGTCCAGTGTATAAGGCCAGACAGGGACTGGTACTGGGGGCACTGTTATGGAACTATCATAGATGTAGCCAAAGTCTTCCAGAACCTAAGGAAAATAAAAAAAAAAATGGAAAATGTGATATCATGTAATCTCAGAACATAATCTTTTTATTTGACAACAATAGGGCTGCTTTTAATATATTATTTTGAAGCTACAATGTTCGCTTTTGATATGATGATAATGCGGCATTTTAGCTTTATCTGGATTATTGGTAGCATTTGTGGGCGTTAACAGGAAACTTAATTCAACATTCCAGCAACAAGGCTCATTATCCATTCATCATCACTTTATAGCCAAGTTCATTGCAATGCAATGGATACACACACACACACACACACACACAAACACACACACACATTACATGTTATTTAACACGCTTTAACACACACTCACGTGCCACGCCCATTGCGTGGCCTTTGTCATTCAGTTGGTTGTCAGAGACATTTTAGGCCATTATGTATGTAAAATGATCTGATATTGATATGATTTTAAATACCAGTACAAACCCTAACGAGTTGATGATAATACTGACGATACCCATGATGATGATGATGAAAATGATGATTGTTTGGGGTAGTTTGATTGAAGAGTACGATGGAAAATGTGGGGGGAGGAGGTTGTGCTCTCGTTTAACACTGTACTTGAATCGTTGTATTGTAATCGAATGTGTTATGACATTGATGTCTTGTCATGTCAAGTTGACAGCCTGTAAATGTAAATGACTGTATGTGTGCGTGTGTGTGTGTGTGTGTGTGTGTGCACTGAAAGTGCTGAAATTTTCAGGCAAATTTCAATTCAGTTAAAGATAAAGAGAATTTAGGAAAAGTGCACTTAAATTTGCAAGTTGTGTATTTTTGTTTCATTAATACTATTTTTTGATTTCCATTATTAAAAAGTTTGTAAAAACGTAGAAATAGGTATATAAACTGAATTGAACAAAAGGGTTTAACAATCTTTCACTCATAAGATAAGACAAGAATTTTCTTATCACTTATCTAGTTTTCCAAATATGTAACTCAAAAAAATATCTAAAGTTTATAGCATTTTTGGAATAATTTTCCATGTAGAGTTTAGAGCTGACCTAAATTTATTTAAAAATGAATCACTGAAATTACCTAACCCAAAGTTCTTCGAAATGTTTGAATTTCATTGTTTTCCACCAATTATTCGCTTATTGGCGAAATTTTCCAAAGTCAAATGGAACCCTAATTGAATTACTTTCAATTCTTCATTTCACCAAAGCCAACAAAATTATAAAAAAACACATTTCATATTAATGCATTATACCAATTTCTCTTATTTGGTGGTATTTCAAGAACTGCTAGATTAATTTACTACGTTTATTTACGGCTTGTTCAATGTTTACAACAGATAAAGTATCCATAAAGGAAATACAATTTGAGCCTAGGATATTTATTTATATTCCCAACACACGGAATATCTAACGAAAACCTTGTTTGAGTTCATAAAAAATTAAATTTCTTATCTTTATATAGACGAAGGATCAGCACAAAAAATGGCAACCCAAATTCGTAATCTACGTCAAATTTTAAGATGTTTTCATCAATAAACTATAGTTTTAAGATCAATTTGTAGTCCCCGCTTTTTGAGTTGAACAATTTAGTGTTTTTAGCTAAAAATTTTATTTTAAGGACAATTTGTTCATTGTTTCTATGATTTTTTTATGTAATTTTAAAAGTCTAGGTTCTAATAAGAGATTTGATAACAATCTTGTCAAAATCGGACTAAAAACACTTAAGATATACTAATTATAACATAATAACAATTTCGAAAAATAAATAAATTAATTTTTTTAGCTTAAAATGCAAGGACTAGGAATTGATTTAGAGCTATGGTTGCTTGAATTGACCGTAGATTACGAATTTGGTTTAAAATTTAAAAAATTATTTTGGCCCATAAAAATCGACGCACCCTAACCTATAGTTATGAAGCGCCATTAAATTTTTATTATTATTTGTATTTAAGAGAAGTTTTCAATTTTTTAAAATTGTCTACACTTAATGTTAGTTGAATGGTATGAACTTCAGTCTTATCATTATTGATTTCTTATCTTGTTCAGGTTTCTGCTTCATCTTTGACTTTGCGTTAATGGTCAATTGCTAGAAACGGTACAGTTGATAATTGACAATCAATTTTGTGGGCATTTGTGTTTTGTGGCTGTCACTGTCACTGTGACTGTGTGTGAACGTGTATTTTATTTGTGCTCCTGCTTTGGGTCGTGATGCCACGCCCCACTTGTCAGCAGCACGCCTACCAACATCAACTATCAACTATCCACTATCAACTATGCATAATTGTCAGCATGTGTTTGAAGGGAGGAAAGGGAGGAAAGGGAAAGGAAAGGGCTCACCTTGTATTGGGTATTGCGTCCTGGCTTCAAGAATGGAGCACGCATGCCAACCACATCGTTCACGGACACATTCGCAAAGTGACGCAGAATTTCACGCATGCCAATCATTTCTCCTACCCACTCCTCGTATCCCTTGTCCTGGAGTCCCAGCTGCTGTGAAATGCTCTCGGTTGCAATCTCGTGTCCGGCATAGCCCAGATGTTGGATCTGTTGATAGTTGCTGCATAAACAAATAGAAGAGAGCAAAAAAAAAAAAAAAAATTGTAAACGACAATTAAGTTTAGTTCCAGTCTGTGTATGATGTGTATTCTGAGTGTTGTTGTTCTTGTTGTTGTTCGAAATGAAGGCGAAGCCAGTAAATCAAATACTCGCCATACAGAGAGTACTTAATAAACAGCCAATGGTCAAATGAATCAATAATACTCATATCAATGACATAACTGTAATCAAACCGAATCGCTTTTCGATTCAATTATTCATCAATACCAACATCATATTTCATTTGGCCCCACTTTAAAGTGACTTTCATTTGCATTTGATGAAGATATTGGTATGAAAAAAATGTAGAATTAACTATACGATAGGTGCATAAAAGCAGCTTATAATAAAAAAGCCCGAACAATGCCAAATGCATACGCAATGATCTCGCCCCGAAGCTGTTGCACAAACTGCAGCAAAAAGTAAGTATTGCACATATTATAACTAAATACATATCCATATACATTCATATGTACATTGTGCATACGATTTTAAAGTTTTTTGCTACTTTTTTATATCCTCTGGGTAATAAAGGGTAACAAAGTTGTGCAAATGCAACCGAATGATAAACGAAGAGAGCTGCTTTCAACTGGTTTTAAAAAATGTCACACTATTTTAAAATTCTGATACAACAGATTGTATAACTACAATAGTTCAATTGTGAAATCTGGAATAAATATTAAAAGCTTAAACTACTTGGTGGAGTTGCCCACAAAAAACAATAGGAAAGACGAAAAAATCTTACAAGCTATAGTAATATTTCGTATTTGAAAACTTGTAGCCTGGAACAGCTTAAAGTCTTCCAATTTATCTGTTCAAGCACTCATTTAATTTCATATTGATTAATATATTAGGGTAATACCAAGTCGTGTAGACTCGACTTTCTGGCTTATTGTTTACTTTGGTCAGTCAAAAATACGTGAATTTTCTACAATGCTAATAAAAATTTCATGAACAAACTGAAAGACACAGAAAAGCAAACATACATAGATAAACTCAAACTAAAAGAGTAAGAGAGAGAGAGACAAAAAAAAAGCGAGATGTGGAGAGAATTGGAGTATGGAGAACATTTTCTGAAACTTTGTAAAAATTCAAACTCTCTGTATGACTGACATGCAAGGCACTTACTATACATAAGCTTTTGCCAATTAGAAGTACATTTACGGTTCTGAAACAATTTACAAAGCGCTGAAAGCAACAGTTGAGTAGCAGCAAACAAAAAGTGAAAAAGGAAGAAGAAAAAAGAGAAATCATCTCTGGATGCTCACTCCAAATTCAGTATTCCCAGGAAGACAAAAAGGATGCTTCATGAGTAACAAACATAAATATGTTATGTATAAATGGATATAATACACGTAATTATAAAATATGAGAAAGTTTTGTGTAAAGCAATTTAAGACGCTTGAATGCAAAAGTGATTTTTGAAACAGTCATAAATTTCGCTAAAAGTGTCCGTACCAAAAATACTAGAACAATGTTCTTGGAATCGTTGGTTTTTTCGTGTTAATTTAATTTTTTTATTATTATTTTTTGTTTGTTTTGGTATTCTTGGCATATGTATTTAGTTTGAATCATCAAAAAATAACTTTTATTTTCAACTTTTATTAACAAAATTTAATATAAGAAATCAATTTCAAGTTTAACAAGTGAAATTTGATACTATAATTTTTTTTGTGACACAAATAAAGTATAAAATTAATTTGTAAAATCTTAAAAAAGTTTTATATATTATTGCTACTTGGTACTATGGGACGTTTGACCAGTTTTTTTTTGGCATTAATTAATAACTCGTAAACTACGCAAGATATTTTAATGCGTAGCTTACGAGCTTTTAAATAATTTCATTAAAACTGTTCGAGCTCCCATTTGAAAATGTGAGGTTCTGTACTAAAATACTAATTTTCTCAAAAAGTGCACACTGAGTCCAACTGATTTGAATAGAGAATAAATGACTCTTCACATTGGATATAGTCACTTGGCAAATGTTAACTATTTTTTGTAACTCTTTGCAAAGATAAACTTTTCAATCAATTTTTTTTCTTTTTATTTTTTAAAATGATTTTCTGAGGTATTTAAAAATTTAAAAAAGCACTGCTAATTTACACATTTCCAAAGCACGATGTCTTTGTTTGCAACAGTCCACTTAACAGCTGTTATTTTAACATTGGACTGTTATATTAACATTTTTGGTATGCACCATATTAGATTGATGTATTTATAATGTATTTTCATCAAAAATCTATAAATTTTAATACTGGTGATAAATGACTTTGGCTTTTATTTGTTAACTTATACATCTTCTACGCGATCCTTGATCTTAAGTATAAAATTGATGTTTTCTTTATAATGCTTAGCAATTTACAAGTTACGTAATTGCCACTTGACGCAACTGTACTGAAATGTGCCGTTAGCTGCCGTTAGTCCAGCAAAAGCGCATTCCGAGAGTTGCAACATGTTGCAACTTGCGCCTGAGAGTATGCAGCGTGAAATGCGTCAGTTATGTAAAGTGTAAGCAACAAACAAATGCTCATGTATGTATGTATTCGTGTTTGTCTCTCTGTATGTGTGAAATAAATTTCTTAATGGAAGGCAGAGTTGGCAGTTGGCAAGGGAACTTAGTACTTGTGAACAAATAGTTTTTGAAATGAAAAAAAAAACAAAAAAAAAAATACAAAATAAATAGCAACAAAAAAATGGAAATAAAATTATGAATGTTTTTTCTCTGTTGGCATTTTGTTAGCTTGTTTCGCATGCAACTCAAAGAACAAATAACAAATAACAAAAAAACATATATAAAACTATGCAAGTGTGTTGGTGTGCGTGTGATTGTGAGTATACAAAACATTGCATGTATATTTATTAAACATTTCTGTCAGACGGCGCAGGCGGATAGATGAATCTGCCAGACTGCCTATATGAGAGAGTATGTGTGTGTATGTGTGTGTCTGTGTGTGTGTATATGTGTGCTTTAGTTTTGGGCAAACAAACTGCGCAAATATTTCGCAATGAAATTACGCCCTAAAGTCAAAGTTTTGGTCTGCTGCTACTGCAGTTGCTCACAAACGCAAACGAAAACAAAACAACAGGAAAAGGGACAAGTAAGCGAACTCCAAGCCAATGCGAGCGACTAGAAGATACCCTCTGAACACAGCAGAGATTAAAAAAAAAGATAAGACTGCAAGGCAGTCGAAATTTAACAATCTATACACTGAAAAAAGACCAACTTCTAAAATCAAGAGCATTCATCTTAAAATTTTTGCTCTTTAAATAAGATTATTTTAAGACCAAATTACTAAAACTAAGATTGTTTATCTAAAAAATCTTAAGCTCTTAATATAAGAATAAAAATCTTTAATTGTTAGGAAAGTATATATAGGTACTATTTCGTATCTAACAAATTAAAATAACATTTATAAATTTACTGAAACAGAATAAAATGTAAATAATTAAAAATTTAAAAATATAAAATTTAAAATATTAAAAATAATTTTTATTTATTTTATTTTTTTAGTTTAATTTTGAGAACATTTATTCTTAAAATAAGAACTTGGTCTTACTTAAAATGTTCTTAAAATCAAGATTTGTTCTCTTAAATTAAGAATTTTATGTTCTCGACGCATTTTTTTGACCAAAATTCTTAGTTCTGAGACCAAAATCATGATTTTAGAAAATTTTCTTATCAGTGTACATATGCCAAATATATTATTAAATATATTTTAAGTTGTAATATGCCCAGCTGTACACATTGAATGCCAATAGGGTATACAAATTAAAAACAAAAAAAAAATGTATGAAAAAATAGTTCAACATAAACGCAAAGTAAAAATAATGAATGCGATGCTGACGCACTTTAGCCTATAGAATGACGTACCCAAGGAGGCGACACACCCCTACCAAGTAAACACACACACACACACACACACACACACACAACAAACACACACACATGCATGCATATGCAGAGGCTTCCACAATGGCGGGGCACAAACTATCTGACATCGTCAAAAAGTTCATGCAAAAATGTGGAAATGTGAAAAGTTGTTGAAAAGCACGGGCTGAGAGCACACACACACACACATACACACACACACACACGCACAAACACTTGAAATGGGCTGGGTGTGTGTGTGGGTGTCGACAATAAACACTGCATATGTGTGTGTGTGTGTGTGTGGGTGTGTGTGTGAGGTAGATTTATTGCATGACATTTCAATTGTTAGACAAACAGCTGGACGAGAACTGAGCCAGGCCATAACTACAACCAGAAGCTGCTGCACTTGTAGCCAAGGCCAAAAGACGCTGGCACCAAAAACAAAAAACAAAATGCAACAAAAACAACAACCGACAACAACACTGTGGCAATGCGTTAGGCGTGACTTGTGGGCGTGGCTGGGTGGGAAGGTGTGGACCCAAAAGCTGCTGTGCTGGGGCACAAAATGTCAGTAGCAATTAACACGGCAAGCGAGGCAAACATGGCCAAAAGACGCAAAGCAAGTGCTCAAAATAACTGACAAAACATGAAGAAAGATAGAGACACATACAAACACACGCACACACGCACACACACACGCACACACAGTGACATTTGATGTATTTCCTTTTGGCCTTGTCGCGAGTGTCAAGAGACAAATGCGGTTCTCTTCTCTTCCCTCATCTACGCCTCCTTCTCGGCCTTTTTTATTCAGTTGTCTCTCTGTTTATGACAACGTTCATACGTAACAATTCGCCGGACAAATGCCACGCCCATTTTGCTGGCGTTTTTATTGCCCAAGCCCATTTCTAGAGGCTTTTATTTTTTTCGCTTTTTTTTCAATCTTCTTTAAATTTTAACGCATTTTTCTTTAATAGTCCATATACACAATAAACGCCCCACACACACACACACACACACACACACACACACATGAAATTTACATCTAGTATGTGTGCGTGTGTGTGTGTGTGTGTTGAGTGGTTTGGCCTCTGCTCTGCTGCAACTGCTAACAAGTTCAATTTGCATTTAAAAAGGGAGAAACACATGTAATCTCAACGATTAGAAATTGTTAGCATTGAGAAGCACACACACGCACACTCACACACACACACACACGCACAAACACACATACACATAGTGAATAAATGAATAACGTATGTATGCATGTAGCCTAAAAGATACTTCAACTTTCACCAGCTGATTGAGGGTCGAGCGCAAAGTCCTTGAAAACTGAAGCTCAGCTCAGAAAATTGATTAAATTTAAGTTTTGCGTTCAGCTTAATTAACTTTTATGAACATTAAGCTTCTTAGACTGCTGATGAAACATAAATAAGCCACAAGAAGTTAAGTGACTTGCAAGGAAATAATCTTAGTCTTAATGATCATAAAGAGCTTCAAAATTATTTCAAGTAGCTTTTAAAGCACATGAAAGCTGCGGTAAAATTAAGATTTTGTTGATTATTGTACATCTTGATTGAAAGCACAGTTTAACATTAATATTAAGCAGCGGTGGGCATGAAATTTTCAAGTGCTTGTGCGTCTTATTGGCGCCGAATTCCAAAACATAACTATTTGAGCACTGCAAGCTCTACTTTATTTAGGCTCAATGTAAAAGCTGTTCAAAGCTCTTGGGAAAAATTCGTTTTAAGTAAAAGCTTTGTTGTTTTTTACTGTCTAAATAAGTGTATTATTTGTAATCTGTCAATCAATTGATTTACTTTCATGTAAACAATGTAAACTTTATCAACAACCCACGCAAAAATCATTCTCGCTTCCAAACGACTTTTTTTTGTGTGTTTGTTGCCATTTGACTCAAACACACACTTGAATCTATGTACATTCATATACATACGCACATATACATGTATATTTTCCTTCAATTTGTTCCTGACTGTTGCCAGTTTACTCGAAAACGACTCGGGTTTTTCGGCCCCAAAAAGTGTGCAATGACCGCATGCAGCAATTTCTTTTAATGTGCTTTTAAAAGCCAAATCTACAGGTTTCTTGTTGTTCTTGTTGTTGTTGTTTTTATTGCTGTTGCTGTTGCTACTATTGTTTCTCTATCTATGTCTCTACCTATCTTTTTCTCTCTTTTTACTCTCTCTCTGACTCTCTCTTAAGGCTCAACGCATCGCTGCCATTGAACACTGCACACACACATTTTCGTATAAACGTGCTTTTGTTTTTATTATGCCTTGCACCAAAAACTAACTTAATTTGCATGCAGCATATTGTGCGTTTATTTGTGTGTGTGTGTTGATGTGGTATGACCGTGTCTAACGAGCTGGCTTGACTTCGAGCCGGCATAAAAAATATACAAAACGCCCCCAAACAAACAAGCAGCTGAAACTCAAGTCTCATTTTCAATAAAGCTCCACGACAGCACCGCACATTCACAAAGAAAATTGCAAAAGAAACAGAACCAGAGCCAAAAGGGAAGAGATTCAAAGAGTAACAGCAGAGAATCGAGAAGAGAAGGGAAGAGAAGAGGAGAGAAAAAAGTCATAGACAAAATAAAAGGATGCAGGATGCAACGGCTGTTCATATGGAAAAATTATGGTTGGCTCGGTTTTGGCCATGATCATCGCTATTATCAACACCAGTTAAGCAATAATAACAACAACAACAACAACAACAACAACAACAACAACAACAACAACAACAACGAAGAACAAAATCGTTAAGTGTAGAAGACAGTTGAGTTGAGGGTAGCGGTAGTGATTACAAGAACGACTAATAAAAGTAGACAAATAAAAACACAAAGCACACAGATAGAGAGAGAGAGAGACAGAGAAAGTGAAAGAGAGAGAGAGAGAAAGGGTCAGAAAATGAAAGGGAGAAAGCGAACACTTGGTAAAAAACAAGGTCTAGTGCAGGGTACTTAGGTATATTCATGTATGTAGTAAGTGTATGAAAACCAATTGAAAGTGTGATACAATGCCGAAAACGACTTAAAAAATACCCTTAAACCTAACGAGAACCAGAATGAAGGAGAGAGTGAGAAACACAGATAATGGAAGTGTAGAATCTATGGATCTAAGATAAGTGTTACGAAACAAACAAGAAATTATTTTAATGTCAGAAAAGAAAATAAAAATATATCTTTACAATTTTTATTATTAATTCTTAGTTAAAATATTGATTTATATGTTTTTTATAACATGTATATTAATGTAGATAATAAATAAATTTAAGTTGTTTCTTAGTTAATATTAAATTTTATTTAGTATCCGTTTTATAGGAGAAAGTCTTAAGATCAAATTAATCTTACGTATCAGCCAATATCAAACAATTGCTAGAATCAATATAATAAAACTCTACGTCGCGAATACAAAAATATATTAAAAAAAAGCTAATTGAGTGACTGTTGACTAATTAGAGAGACATGCAGAAAACTGCAAATCCAGAGAACATTGTAAAGTTTATTTTTTTTTTACTGATTGCTTTAAGCTTAGAATATTTTGTAGAACAGCTTACAAAACGACAATTAAATACGGACAGACAAACTGTAATCTATCTAAACTCTAAAAATTATTAACTCATAAGATGTCAAGCAAAAATTTTATGCTGCACTTAATACTAAAGTAATTCTTAGATTAAGAGCAAACATTAATTTAAAGAAAAACATCAATCTTTAATCTACAAGTGAATAATACTTATGAATATTATGAATTACAAACTAATAAGGAAACACACAACTTTAATATTTCGGAGAATGAATCATGTTACATGCGAATGCATAAAACTAATGTACTTTTGGGTCAAATCTGTTGGTTGCATGGCTTTCTGCACAATATACTAGACACCCATATGCACATATATTTTTGTATACATACATAAATATAGCGTCTCGTAACATATATTGAAGGAATGAGGCACCTGCAAGAGCTGTTAAAGTGTAGTTGGGCTGTTGTCATAGTCATTGTCAACGTTGTCGCTATCTTTATTTCACATCAACGACATCATCATCATCATCATCATCATCATTATCATCAGCAACATCAGCATCGCCATAAGGACGTCGGCTGCTGGGAAAAGGATACTGAACTAGACCAGGCCAGAGCAGAGCTGAACAGAACAGGCCTGGTCCTGGTCCTAGCCTCATCATCATTGTCGACAACACAGCTATTGCAGCAACAACAACAACAACAACAACAACTTCAATTACTGTGGCATCAGCAACAACAACAACAACAACAACAACAACAATATCAATGCCTTCATCAACAATTTGCAGTACGAAAAACACGAGAACGGCCAAAACAGGCAGCAGTTGAATACACAACACACAACACACAAAACACATGTACACACACACACACACATAGCCACAGGTATAGCTATGTAACACACACACACTCTTATATACAACAAGTCACATTCATCGAAATATTCTCAAAATTGAGCATTCGGATATTAACGATATGAATATTTAACATACAAAATTTAAGTACAATGTGGATGCTCTGTTCTTATCACAGAATATGTGGCATATTATGTTAAGATACATTACTGGGCACTGAGTTGTGTAACACAATGAACACTGATAAAAAAAATGTTATAAAATCAAGATTTTACTCTCAGAACTAAGATTTTTGGTCTTAAAAATGCGTCGAGATCATAAAATTCTTAAATAAAGAGAAAACATCTTGATTTTAAGAACATTTTAAATAAGACCAAGCTCTTATTTTAAAAATAAATGTTCTTAAAATTAAAACTTAAAAATGAAATAAATAAAAATTATTTTATATATTTATATTTTTTTTTTATTTTTAATTTTTGATTTATTTACATTTTATTCTGTCTTAGTAATTTTTTAAATGTTGTTTTAGTTTGATACGAGAAGGGTTTGAGCCGCCGCCTACTGCTTCACAACTGAAGCAGCCTTTCTAACCAGAGCGCCACGGTGCTACCATTTGTTTGATACGAAATAGTACCTATTAATACTATTTCTAACAATATAATACTTTTATTCTTATATTTAGATATTAAGATTTTTTAGATTTATAATCTTAGAAATGTTCTTGATTTTAGAACTTGGTCTTTTTTTCAGTGTAGGCGACTCAATTTAGAGAATGGAAGAGAAGGAAAAGAGAGAGAGATTGATTAAAACTTAACACTTTTAAAAATTACTTTAATTTTAAATTAAGAAACATAGTCAAAAATTAGAACAAAGCTGTGCAATGTCCAATAAAAATATTTGAGATTTGGTTCAGTTAGAAAAAAATAATACAGAAAGCATACCAAAGTAAACAGGACTTTTTAAAAATATCTCTCTACCTATGGATAGTTGACTAATTTAGAAAGGTACCAATATCAGCTTCTAGATAAATAAACTTTTAAAGACAAATTACAGCTGCTAAGTAAGCAGATAGATTTAAACACGAAAGTTAAACTACTACGACTGTTTGAACTTCATAGAACTAAGTTGGTTATGCTAATTGCACCACAATCGGCTCCGTTAACAACACTACCACCATATTGACTTGAAAGTTGTGTGCAAGGTGCATTACCAATTTCCTGAATGCAACAGTCAAGAAAATTAACAAATTGAGTCAAGTATACGTTGCGTATACGCAATGTGCGCTAGTACGGGAAAAGTAAAACAAAACAACGGTCAGCAAAACAATTGCAGAGCGAACGAGAGAAAGAGAGAGTGAGAGAGAGAGAGAGAGAGAGAGAGTGAGAGAGGAAGAGCAGCGGAAAATAGCTTAAGCAAATTAAAACAAAAATATGCATAAATGACAATGAAAAGTTATGCCGCGGCATTTACTTTATTCGTAAATGCAGCTTGAATTCTTTACGACCAGCTGCCTCTTGATGGAAACTTAAAACTTGCAACGTGTGGCGGCCACACTGCAGCAACTTCTCTTGTTGCTCTTGCAATTGTGAATTTCGCTGGCCAGGGTAGGTAATGGTGGAGTGTGATAGGATTTGATGGGGAAGGTAAAAGTGCCGTCGGCTTGGTTTGGGGCTTGGGCTTAGGCTTTGGGCCTGGTAGACAGCTGCTCAAAAGTTGTTCGGGTCATTTAGAAAGTTTAAAGCTAAAACTGGCGGCCGTATTAGCATCAAGGATGGCAACGTGCCTGTGCCTGTCGCTGACGTTTGCCACCGTCGCGGTGGCTCTTAGAAGTGGAAATCTGCCTAGCAGCTGCCTGAAGTGAAGGTAGCCAGCCCCAGGGCATAAAAACGAGAGTTCTGATGTCCGCACAGTGGTGCAACGCCGATAAAAAGCCCACAAAAAAAATATTTGTTATATCCTTTTAGAGTTCTGCGACATTGTTTGAGAAATATCCAGAAAATCTTATGCTAGTTAAGATTTTTTAATTTAAGTCTACTGTTTTTCTTATATATGTAGTCTTATGCATGCCAATAAAAAAAGTGGCTAATAACTTGTGAAGAACTTTAATTTAATACGTTAAATAGAAAATTTTTACATACAATTTAGTGAAGCGATTGTTTTTGCCATTTAGATAAATGCTGGCATAATATGAGTTATAAGCTCAAAAATTTTGAGCTTGAAAAAAATTCTAGTAGATGAATGGGAAAATACTAGGCATCCTTTTCCGGGATGCAGTATCCTAGAAACTGTATATACATTAATTTTTAATTTTAATTATTAGTTTTAATTGTTTTTTTTTTCAAGAAAAATTTTATGAAATAACAACAATATTAAAAATAAAAATTATTTTTAAATTCTTATTATAACAAGTGGGCGGTTAGAGTCGAAAACGCTTGACAGATACTCTGTACTGAGGTTAATTTTCGACTAAATGCTTCTATGGCGGCTATATGATATATGGAACCGAATTAAACCAAATTTGGTCAGAATGTACAAAGCTAACTTAAATGAGTATTCTAACAGTTTGGTTGAGATATATACAAACTACAACTTTCATTACAACAATGATCGCTTGTCCTCTCATGCAATTTCATGCATAGCAATCAGCTTCTGTCCGACTTTATTGAAAAATGTGACGTCATATGAAATTTTGACATGCAAAAATACATAGTTATATATTAACACAATTATATTTTAATCTAATTATATATTTGTATGTACATAAATTATACATCAACATTTTCATTACATGATATCGATAATAGCTTTGTTTATCGCTTGATTTTTAACTCGGTAACAAAAAAATTTTATATGATTTGGCTTCCGAGATGTTTTACCAATTGATATTGATAGATAGTGCGTTAAGTAACACGAAGTTATTTGTGATAAATTAATTTCGAGTTGGTTTTTAGGGTTTTAGGAACTATATAGTAACCTAAAATAATTACTGGGAATAAACAGCTAATAGCCGTAATGATATTAGCTTAGCATTAACTCAGTCATATATTTGTGTGCAATTTTAGAACACTGTGCTAATGCTAGCTGAGTGGCATCAGGTTGCTGCCCCGTAGGCCTGCGGAGCCGTGAATCCGGGTCCGGGTCGACGCTGCCACATCGCTGGCCAGCCGCTGCTGAGCGATATTAACATCAAGCGTCAGGGACGTAGATGAAAATAAAAATGAACTTTTGTTAAGATGCCATTCAGCAGGTTGTTCTATTTGGAACTGTGTGTGTGTGTGTGAGTGTGACTCTGTGTGTGTAGGTAGCTACAATAGCTACGAAAAAGTTCTAAACAGGCAGCAGGCGCGTGTGTTGTGCCCGCAGCTACTTACAAGTATGACAGCAAAGGTAGAAACACTGGCAGTTGGGGCTAAGAATATGGCAAAGTTGTTTAGGCCAGGTTGAGTATGACTTGGATGTTAAACAGATTTTGGTTACGGTCATGGTTTTGCCATTGCTATTGTTGTTGTTGTTGTTGGTTGCTGGCCTACCTCTAGTATGGAAATTTTAAATGTCAAGGTGTTGATTACGCGTGCCAATGTTCACTACAGTTCAGTTGAGCTAAGTTTTGGATTCGGTCACATCAAGACATCACATAATTGCCTGTAGATTATGAGGTCAAGTGGCGTTGGGCAGCCAATGAAATATAATCTTAAGCGGCAATACACATTTCAAATGCCTCTCAGCTGACTCTGTGACCTGTGGTTAACACCATTCAACTGTTCAGAGGTTGAGTTTTGCAGCTTATGAGAGTTTACTCTTATTCCACAAAAAAAACCTCTACACGAGGTAACAGTCTAGTGACGAAAGCAATTTCCAGCCCCAAAATTTCTGATATCCAATTTTGTGACGAACAAAATTGAGTTTAATATAAAACCTTTAAATAAAAATATAAATTAATAAAAAAAATTGGCATTCGGCACTGCGCAAAGGTCGTCTTTCGCACCCTTCGTGCTGCTTTCGTCACTAACGCGAACTACCGTCCGCAGTGATTATATTTATATGGATTTTGCAGTTTTAGCAATTAGCCAAAACTTATGCCAAATGCCCAAAAAGAAGACAATGTTTTACCTGCCCGCACAGAGTTTCTTTCTTTTTTTTTTTTTAGGCCCAACAGCGGCTAATTGATTTTATCTTTCTTTTTTTTTTTGAAATGCAATCAGCTGCATTGTTCTTTGCTTTTCTCAGATGCCTCGGTGGCGAAAGTTTTGCATGCGGCAAATTCGCTAAGCCAACGCGACTCAATTTCAATTTCGCAAGCCGGAAACCGGAAGTGGAAGTGAAAGAGGAGGCAGTGGCAGCGCCATTTATGTGTAAGCGTCCAAAGAAGTCGCTCATGTTTATTCAGCGAATGCAGCCACCGTCTGACAGCACTTGGCACCCGCTCTGGCCACATCACAGCTCAGTTTGCACCCCTGGTTTCTCCCTTCCCTTCCCTTCCCTATTGCTTCCTTCTTAGTTGGGGCTGCCAACTTGCGTCAAGATTTGCGGCTAGAGCGAGTTTTTAGTATATTGTTAACAAGTAAAATGAAAACGTAAATGTTTGAAAATTAGATTTTGCCCGAGTCGCTTTTGTTTAGACTTGCCCCAAAGGGAGAACGGGTTTTGTTTCGGCCAGTATGTGTATGTGTATGTGTGTGTGTGTGCATGTATGTGCATGTGTGTGTCTGAGTCTGTGGTCTATGGTATGTGTGTGTGCACTGAGGTGTTGCCTAGTTTCTGGCTTGTTAGTTAGTTAAAAAGTTTTTGCGTGCAATTAAAATGCTGCGCAAAAAGTTTGCTTCTACATTGTTCTTAATTTTTTCTTGGTTTTTGCAGTTTGCCAAAGCCAAATACAAATGAACAGAATTGTCTCCAATGTGTGTCTGATGTGTGTGTGTATGTGTGTGTGTCTGCAGTCACAAAGTGCACAAGTCCTGTGGCAATTGCCTGATTGTTTTCTTAGCCACAGCGAATGGGAAGAAAGTTCGTTATCAGCGACATTTTGGCGTACAAATAGTAAACAGCTCGCATTTCTTAGAGTTCAATTCTCAGTTTTCAGTTTTCAGTGCACACATACAGCTCTTTTTGTTTGGTTCTCATTTCTCAATTGTGAGCTGTCAGCTTAACAGTTTGAACTGCGAGCGTGCTGCCAATGACAACGTTAATGAATATTCCAGCTCAAAGAAACTTAAATCAAATCAGAATCTCTACGTAGGAGTATTTAACCACAGTTGATAATTAGCTGATGAACATGATTGGTGCATACGATGGGCGTAAGATGAAAAGTTTAAACAAACTAAGTAGAAAGCTGCCTAATAGCACTTAACTATAATTGATAATAATTGATCAGCTTTTGCGAAAGAAGCATTCAAGAAGAATTTAACTTAAATTAATATTCAGTTGAACCATTGCTCGAATTTTGGTCTCAAGAGGCAACTCACGTTAGGCGCCAAAACTTAAAGAAATCCATTGCTTGATGCCTAACAGCATTAATAAATTGATAGTTATAGTAAGTTAATAACAATAACTACTGCCTAGATTAGGCGCCAACATCAACAGCATTACTAAATTGATAGTTATAATAAGTTAATAAATATAACTACTGCATACGTTGGGCGCCAGCATTAACTATTGCAGTAGCTTTAATTATTAACCCAATATAACTACCAATTTATTATTGCTGTTAGCCATCAAGCCAAAGATATTTTTAAGTTTTGGCGCCCAACGTTTGCTGCCTCTTTAGAACAAAATTGGTGCATTTAATGAAAAGGTATATTCTGGTTATGAATTGCTTCAAGTAGTAAAATACTATTGGCGCCGAAACTTAAAAAGGTCTATTGCTTGATGCGTAACAGCATTAACAAACGAAATAGTTAATAATTATAACTACTACACTCGTTGGGCGCCAGCATATGTTGTTAATTCGTTGGTTCAAGCTTCAACATACGTTGGGCGACGAATTTTAAAAAGATCTATTGCTTGACCTAATTTTAACAGTATTTTACATTTAATTCCTTTCGATTTTTTCGGTTTTTAAAAGCAGGAAGCAGCTGAAAATCGTTGATGTCAGTCATAAATAGTTTAACATAAATTCTTGCCAACTTTGTCCTACTTCTTGGCAGTGGACTCACACAAGGGGAAAAGTGGCAGTGGGAGTGGAGGAACGGAGCTGTATTCAGACAAAACTAATTGCCTCAATGGCCGTAAACAAGAAAGCTGCAAAAAAGTCGCTGCATACTTTGCGGCGCTGTAAATGGCAACTCAGCGGCAACTCTGCATGCCAAATCAAAATCATCATCAACCAACTCTCTACCCAAAGGAAATGGCAAAAATAAAAAAATAAAAAAAATAAAAGAAAATTCTTAACAAAATAAGCTGAAGAGTTGCGAAGCGCATTAAATCATTTCCGCACTAAAGAGCTCGACAGCAGGC
Source organism: Drosophila falleni (assembly GCA_035045575.1). Lineage (NCBI taxonomy): Eukaryota > Metazoa > Arthropoda > Insecta > Diptera > Drosophilidae > Drosophila > Drosophila falleni. The sequence continues at coordinate 2,374,994 of JAWNOV010000113.1, read as the reverse complement.
GGTGGCAACTGCGGCGACTGCGGCGACTTCTTGTGGCAAGTTGTGCGAGTGCGACTGTTGCCGTTTACCACTATTTTGCTACATAGCATTAAAAAAAAAAATCTATGAAAAAACAAGTCAGCACTGTGACAGCTAAGGTGTGAACTGCTAGGTACCCTGTATACAGATTTTAGACGAGATTATATACTCACTGTTTTTGTCGTACTTGTCATGATACTTTAAAGATACTTACTTCTTTTCGTTACATACGCTTGACAAAAACAACAACTGGGAGATACGTGAATATTTCCTAACTTTATCTATTTAATTACTTTAATTTATATGCCTTTCTTGCATTCTCTCTTTACAGGATATCAAAATGAATGAAAACTGTGTCTCTTTTTCTTTCTCATGCAGAAGCATAAAAATGATTTGCCCGAAAAAAGCAAAAGTACATGAGTGTATACACATATATATATATTCGTATACAAGCACACATATTAGTGCATTCATGTGTGTGCATGTGTAACATATTCAGGCAATTACTGCCATTCAACGCATTTCAATTCAACTTCAAAACTGCCGCCAACGTTGCAGCTTCTTTTACTTCTTTTTTTTTCACTTTTTTCACTTTCTTGCTCTTTCTCCACTGCTCGCACACTGCTTCTACTACTCCTTCATCAACTGCTTCAGCAATACAAAAGTAGAAAAAAGCTTTTAAACTTCACTCAAGATTTTTGCTGTTCACGCTTGGTTCGCAAATTTTTTGACTGTTGCCGCTTACTTAGTTTTCCAGCGTGCACTGCACCATGGACACATTTCAGAGTTTTTTCTCAAATCAAATATTGATTTAAATATATTTACCATCAGGTAAATAATTTATAAGTCTCTTACATGATTGAAAAAATCTTAAAAATGTTTTATGATTCGCACATGTCAATATTAAGGTCAACTATCAGTGTTTCTCCAAAGAATACATGCAAATTTTAAGTGTCACTGCTCAAGTCAATTAAATTTTTATTTTTAATTTTTCCAACTCTTTGTTTAATAGTAAATTTGGAAAAAAAAGCATTGAAATTGAATCGATTTTGTGAACGCGAGTAAGTCTTGATATATAGTCAAAAAAAAAAAAAACTAATATTCTTGGTTTCTGCTATTATTTTTTTTTTTTGTTCATAAGTTAAATAATCCACAAAGCTTTAGGCCGGTTCTGAACCGTACCTCGCAGAGCCGGTTTGGTTCGGGCTTTCAAGCAGCCCGAACCGGATCACGAAACGAACCTACGAAATTTTTACCCCACAAACCCTTACTTGAACCGAATCACTATATTAATTAAAGGGCTCGTTACGAAAATAAAACATTTACAAAAATTTTATGCTTGAGATTCGGATAGAAATAAGTCATATTTAAATCTCCAAATAAAATTTAATTTTTATCAAAATTAAAAAAATTTTTTTATAATAAAGTTAATTGTTTTAAAAAATCAAAAAAAAAAAAACTAGACCAATAAAAAATTTTTATATTGAATTAAACAACGGGGTATATATATATTTTCCAAAAAATTATTGTGAAATTTTGAAGACCATCTCTATGTGATTTTCTATTGTTAGCGCGGTACGCAAAATTTTCTTTAATTTTAACATTTTGAAAGTTAAAAGTGTCAATTAAATTTAGCCTCTGTACGAATTGAAGTTTTTCAAGCATTTATTTATTGAATTATTGATCAATAAATATTACTGCCGCGAAGATGTAGGAAGCGAGCATATAACTGTCGAGTAAACTCGTCTGTAGACCTTTCAAGCTTCAGCGCGAGCGAAGCGAGCCGAGGGTAGGCGAGCAAAGCGAGCAGGGGGGTTGCCCCCTTGTTTCCTTTGTTTTTCATTTTTATGTATTGAAATCAAATTGATTTTTCTAATACAATTAATATAAAGTTATATAGTTTGCAAATTTATTAAATTTAGTTTTCAGACAGAAGCTTAAGTTTTAATACAATTTTCAATATTTTGTCCACTGTGCAGTGTAATTTTTGGACAAAGTATGCTGTTGTGTCTTTATCTACAACTGCCGCTTTATATTCTTCAGCAACTGCAACTGCATTTGCCTCTGCCTCATATTGCTACTATGCTTTGTTGTGTGTGTGGACTGATGTGTGTGTGTGTGTGTGTGTGTGTGTGTGTGTGCTTTGTGATGCGACGTTTTTATAAGTCTGCCAAAATGTAGTTCATATATATTTTTGGCGAAAATTCATTTTGTAGTTGACATAACTTTGTCAGCCTCAATTTATCAACAACAATTAGTAGAGCAGAGACCGACTGACTGACTGACTGACTGACTAGCTGACTCACTGACTGACTGACTGACTGAGTGACTGAGTGACTGACGTATGGCAAGTTTTTGGGTTTTTTGGGGCGTGGCAAAGTGTGTGACAAGTATTTTGCACAACGTTGCACAAAACTTTACCCAGCTACGTCTGCTACGAGTCGACTTACAACGAGTTTGGCCTCGTCGTGCTGTTGATAAAGACGTTGCTGCCACATCAGCGATCCATGACAACAGCAACAACATTGCGTATGCGTAATATTGCCAAAATAATTTCATGATTTAAACTACATTTTGTTTAGGCAACTGTTTTGAGGGCAAAGTGTATGTCAAACTGGAAGTCAACTGGCTTATTAAATAACCATTCTGCTTTGCTTGATACGATATGTTATGTATGTGAGAATCTACCATATAATTTACCTGTATTCGTGCGATAAGAAGAACGTGCCACGAATGTTGCAGCCATTTGGATTCTTGCGTTTGCCATTGAAGATCTTCTGATAATGATCATAGTTGTTTAAATTGACAGCGCCATCGAATGTTATCATTATAATTTGAGGAACCTGAAACGGAAAGCGAGGAAATATATTAGTAGCAGATTAAGGGTTAATAGACACTTAATTATATGATGATGTGCGCATTTGCCTTTTGGCAGTAATCTCTCTCTCTCTCCCTCTCTCTCTCTCTCTCTCTCTCTCTCTGTGGGTGAGTGTTGGCCCAATTAGCAAAGCGCTGACCTCAAAATCAGACGGGCATTCTATGGCATTGGAAGCCACAGCAACCCTGCAGCAGCATTTGTAGCGACAACTCTAATTGAAGGTTTTTAGCATTTTGCATTTGCATTTGCTTTTGCTGTCTGTGATATGCCTGGCTGAGCTTTTGGCTTTGCCGCCTGCCACATGTCGCATGCCAACGTGGCGTATGCGCAACGCTTGTTGCAACTTGCAACTTGAGCATTAAACATAATTAGTGGGCTTGCAGTAAACCAGGTCGCTTGCTCTATATACAAACACACATACATATACATATGCATGTAAATATATATAATTTGTATGATACGCACATAAAACGACTAAACCAAATTAATTTCAAATAATACTTCGCTATCAATAACAACAGAAACTACAAAAACAACAACAACCAGAACTGTCACAACAGCAACAAATTTAACGATTGCTAAAGCAATGCAATTCCATTACAAATATTGCCACCCCATTGACGCATTCAGCGAGAACTCAGCAATCCCCCAATGGGGGCAAAATGGTTGAAGGGGGGAAACGGGGAAGGCAACGCTGAGTTTGAAGTGCCCAAAGGGAGCTTGCAACACTTTAAGTGCAATTCCATAATCAAAGACCGATGCAAGTGCGAGGCCAAAAGAATTGACGTGCCAATAAAAACAAGCAACAGTTCAAATATATTTGCAAACATCGAATTTTCAATACACTTTAAATATGATATATAATTAATATAAAATAAATTACGCATAACAAAATTGACTAATAAAACCACAATTATTTTGATAAATAGTACTACCGAATTATTTCTATCCATAACAGCAATATTGAATTTAAGTATATATTTTTTGAATAATTTGTTAATTTTTGAAAAATGGTTCCTATGACAGCTGAATTATATAATAAAATTATTAAAAAATAAGTAAAAAGATATATTGTGTTCGTTGAAATGTATGTAACAGGGAGAAGGAGGCTTCTCCGACCCCATAAAAAATATATATTCTTGATCAGCATCAACAGCCGAGTCGATATAGTCATGTCTGTCTGTCCGTCTGTCTGTCTATCCGTCCGTATAAAGAAACTCTAAAAGGACTCTGAGTCTATAAGAGGTAGAGTAACGAAATTTGAAAAGTACTTTAAAGTACTTTTATATATTGAAATAAGTAATGGGTATCCTATGGTCGGGATCTCGACTATAGCCTTTCTCACTGGTTTTAGCTTCATTTGTTTAAATATGTATGTAAACTATGAATTTATTAAGTGCATGTTGTTAAAAACATCGAACAATTTTTGCCATCTTTTTGTAACGACTTTTTCATTCCCTAAGTCATAAATTTCATTCTATATGATATATGATAAAGACGTTCGATTTTTGCCAAATGGATAATTGTATCTATATATATTTATATACAATATATTTGTTTTATTTATTTAGTCAAATCAAATCAAATGTTCTCTATGTAAAATTATTCCCATCGATGCCACTAAGTTTGATTGATTATCCTGAAATATTTCGTTATAATCATCACGTAATTATTGCATATTCTGCTTTCGATGAACTTTGTACTAGAGATTAGGCCTATGATGAGTTTGAAATCGATTTTAACACCTTTTGTCTCCAGTGCTGCCAGAATCTCCATAGCAAAAATTGCTAGATTTGGAAAAAAAAAGTTGCTAAAAATTTCAATTCAATTCAATTCATTTTAATTTCAAAAATGTATAAAAATAGCCAAAAATGCTAAAGAAAAAATGCTAGTTTTGCAATAAAGTTGCTAAAATTGCTAAGGAAAAATTAAAAATTACTAGATTTGTGGCTAATAGCATTTTTGAAAAAAAAGTTGCAAATTGTTTGAAAAGTTTCTAGATCTAACTCCTAAATTGCTAAACTGGCAGCACTGTTTGTCTCATATATGCATACATATAAAAGTATAAATTCATTGACAAATGGTGTTAAATAGTCATGGTGCCTTATGAAGAGCATGTAATGAAATGAAAATCGAATGCGATCAGCATAAAGCAGCATGTGAATAGCGTTGGCAATGGCTGACGAGGTGGTAAAATGGTGAGATGGTGAGAGAGTAAGATGGTGAGATGAAAACACCGAAATGCATTTCGCTTGAGCTCCACATAAAGCGGAGCGGCACGGTCTGAGGCACTTAAAGCTCATTGTTGAACACATAAAAAGGATTATTGTACAAATTCAATATTAATGTGGGCCGACTAACCAAGCTGAGACTCAGCCTTCACCTCAGACGGGGCAAATAGACTCATCTCCCTCACTCTCTCTCTCTGTCTCCCTCTCTCTTTCACTCTCTCTCTTTCACCCATTCGTTGGCTCGGTCTCTTTCTAAGTTTGAACTGAGCTGATAAAATTATGCAGAGGCGTGAAACACTCGAAAGCATCGAACGGCGGTCAGCTTAAATGTGGCTTAGATGACTGATGATGATGATTATTATGCTGATAATGATTATGTTGATGATGATGATGATGATGTGACTGCTTGCAACATGGAATTGAAATTTTCACTTCGATTTTGATAGCGTTTCCTTTCGCATTGCATTGCATTGCGTTTCGTTTATTGCCTCTGCCTTGGCTCGCCTTATTGAAAGGCATATTTCAAAATCCGTTTCCGGGCAAAATGAGTGCAAATAAACTGCACTTGCAGTATTTTTTTTTTCAACATTTTTCTTTCTTTTATTTGTATTTTTGTGCCGTGCAACTTTTCGCTCGAATTATAAGGTAAAAATATTATTGCAAATATAATGAATGTGCTGCGAGAACGACAAAAAAAAAAAACTGCAGACGGAAGCGAGTGCACAAAATGAGATAGAGGCGGTGACAGAGAGAGAGGCAGAGAGACAGAGACAGAGAGAATCAATTTTAAAGGACTGACCAAATAAGAAGAAACTCGAATATCTTTGAATATCTCGAATATTCATATTGCACCAATGTCAATACACAACAAACAACTCAACAAACAAGATAAACGTTAAAGGGGATATTGTAATCGTATAACATTTGATTGCAACAGGCTTTCAACGGCTCAATAGGTTTCAATTGCAACCTTAAAACTCTCTCAAAAGACTCTTGAATCATATTGCGAATGATAAATATATATTTAAGGCTGTGCAGTGAAAAGTATTAAACGAAAGTAAATAAATATCGAGTAAGTTTAATTGAATTTAATAACTTTTTGAGTGCTAATTAAAGCACATTTGATTGACACAATTATTTATTTTAAGGGTCATCTTTAGCTGCAACTCGATTCACTTCAAAATTTGCCAAAAAGTTTCATATGCACACAAGTTGTTCGTTGACTCTATATACGAGTTATCGCTTCATAAACTGCATCTGAATGATATGTATGACCCATATGCATCCCACTTTAGTGAGCTTTCTCTCTCTCTCTCTCTCTCTCTGTCTCTCTCTCTATCTTTCACTTTGACTCTGTGTACGTTGATAATTTCTGCTTAATGCGACTCAAGTTTGCACTCCAGTCTTTGAGCAAATATGGCAGACAGCAGTTGACAAGCACCTTTTCCTGAGAGACAGAAGTTTGCCAGTCGACAGACTTGCCGAGCACTAGAGCAAATGGATGATAGATGGGTTTTTTATGCTGTTCTTGAGCTAGCTGCTAAAGTGTTTGTGATGCAAGGATGGAAGGGGGGAGAGGACACTCCTTTGAGGGGGGGTGGGGAGGTGTCTGGGATGCAAATTTGCATAGCTTAGTTGCTCAATCGCAGCGACAATTGAGCGGCTCATTGATTGAGTGATTGCAGCCGCGCATAAATGCAGCACCCTTAAAACATCAACCCCCCACCCCACACCCCCTGTTCATCCACATTCCCCTAGAAATCCATCCTGCAGCGATATTGAGGGTCTGCAAAGTTTTTGTTGACATTGTGTGCCATCTTTTCAGTTCTTTCTTCTTCCTTTCTTTCTACGAGCTCAAATCAAATTGGATTCGCATTTAAATTGAGCAAAGCGTTTTACTTAACGTTCCCCCTCGTCACCCCTTCACGTAACGTGGAATAGGCTTGGCAGCTTCTTGGCATTTTCATTTTTATTCACCACATAAAAAAATATGGGTGTGATCAACTTGTCACGAGAATTCTTTAACTATGAGCAAATCATATGAATACCTGTCTCAAGCAGACTTGGATGACTTAGTCTTTGATATTATAAATTTGTTATCTGTTATTATTTATTTTATATACCCTGCAAATTGGCAGCTTTTTGAATAGCACAACATTTTAATTAGTTATATTTTACAAAGCTTTCTTAAATCTCTCTTAATATACATGTGTATGAATTTATTAAGTTTTTCTTAGTTAGGGACATTGCATTGCAGGGTATATTTTGATCGAGTCAACCTTGGCACCTTGGCATTGAGCATTTTTTTCTGTTTGCGTATTTTTGTGCACTTTCATTGCGGAAATTGGTCGCACTGTGAAATGGAGCGCAACACGTTCAACGAATAATCGAAAATTCCACTGCCAACGCTGCGTATGCGTAATTTGAGTCATAGCTCAAATGATTTGCCAAAGAAGTTGGCCAAATGTGCGCACAAATTAACCGCCTGTTTGCGGTTAATTGAGATGATATTAATTATAATTATGCGCTCCCATGCACACACACACACACGTCGCACAAACACACACACACGCTGTTGGAGTACAAACAGGCTGTCAGAAATTGAAATCGTTTTGTTTGGGTGGCTGTGGAAACACATGTAAGCGCTAATAACACTTAAATACGCACACACACACACACACACACACAAACCCACACACACAGAATGAGATAGAGGGAGTAGAGAAAAAGGGACAAGAGTAGAACAGAACGGGACAAGAGAGAGACAGTGCGACAGACACACATTTCAATTTCGAAATTAAGTGGCTCACTTGCGTTGTTTGTGTTGTGTATTTGCGTTTTGCGTTTATGTTGAAAATCGGCCGACGATGTTGACGACTCTGCTTCAGTCGCAGTTGCCGTCGACGTCGACGTCGCTGCCACTGCCACCGCCACATAAACTTCCGTTTGCTTTTTGCTCGTATTTGACTTTTCCTACACTATGCAATTTGCGGTCTAAGCGCATTTGTCAACCACTTTGCGCGGTCCAAGCGAAAACGAATGGAAATATCAATACAGACAATGCCATGGAAAAGCCAAAGCCAAAGTTACTTCAAGTTGATGATGAAAATTTTGGGAATATTTGATTAACTGGCGGTGGAGAGAAGACTTTGGGCTTTTCATATTCAATTATAATAAGCTAATTTTGCATTTACTCCAATATATCTGTGCTGCCTGAATTTCTTAGCTTTTATGATTTTTGCATAACATTTCATAAGCGCCAAAATGCCATTTTAAAAAAAAAGTCTTTTAATTATCGTGTATCGTTTGTCGTTATTGACAGGCCAATATCTCCGTAAATATTTACAATTTAAATTTACCATTTTAAATACAGATGCTGTTGGTTTTACGAACACATTTGCATATAAAAACTATATCAAGAGTAGTGAAAATTTAAAATTTAAAAAGTGCGAATATAAAATACTAAATGCAATTAAATAAAATATATTTATTGAATAATTTCGATTTCTGATATCACTAAATTTTCTAATATAATTGCCTTAGTTTTAAGTACTGCAAAAATCAGAAATTCTTTAAACTATTATAAAAAAAATATTTAACTATAGGTTCAACAATTTATAAATAAAGATAATACTTTATATGTAGTACCACCGAAAAAAGGCCAACTTCTACTTTTGTTCCGAAAAAAAGATTATTTTAAGACCAAATTACTAAAAAAAATCTTAAAATCTTAATATAAGAATAAAAATCTTAAGTTGTTAGGAAAGTATAAATAGGTACTATTTCGTCTCAAGCATCCCACTCGTAACAAATTATAATAACATTTATAAAAACTCATAAAACAAAGTAAATAAATCGAAATTTAAAAAACAAAGAATTATAAATATAAATAATAATTTTTATTTTTTTAATTTTAATTTTATGAACATTTGTTCTTAAAATACGAATTTGGTTTTATTTAAAATGTTCTTAAAATCAAGATGTGTTCTCTTAATTTAAGAATTTTATGTTCTTTTTTAATTTTAATTTTAAGAACATTTGTTCTTAAAATAAGAATTTGGTATTTTTTAAATGTTCTTAAAATTAAGATGTGTTCTCTTAATTTAACAATTTTATATTCTCGACGCATTTTTTAAACCAAAATTCTTAGTTCTGAAACCAAAATCTTGATTTTAGAACATTTTTTTATCTGTGTACATATATAGATACAAAGTAACAGGAAAGAGCATCCAACTATTTGTTAGGTTGCCAAAAAAACATGTGTATGTGCGTGGTTTTTGTTGTTGGTGGCATTGCTATTATCATGCATGCGAAACCACAACTAATGTGCACTTCAAACTGTCTGTCAATTGGCAACAAACGCACACAAACACACACGCAGATACATACAGATACACACGCACACTAAATCAAATACAGATACATACATAAAGGAATTTATTTTTATACGTCCTGTGTAAAACTGATTATACATATACATACTTATGTATGTGGGGTTTAGCTTTTGTGAATGGATTAAATGACACATAACTTTAAAATAAAGCCTGCAGTAAAATTCCAAATTATTTGGGATAATTCGAAGGATATCAATTTGCTACACAAATATTCATTAATTAACTCGAACTCTTTGTTTTCTTTATATCAATTTGAATAGTATCTATTTATTTATTCTTCCATCAGTGAGTTGACTTGAATTTTGCTTGTATCGATTAGACAATTGTTGTTCTAACATCTAATGAAGGCTGTTATGCAAGGAATTGAGGAATGTTATGGAAAGAGTTAAGGAGATATCCCAAATAATTTGGAATTCTATGCAGCTTTGTCAATTTTATTGAGATTTAAATTAGTTAGATTGAGTACCAGGAATCGCAAAAATTTAAGTTTTTAAAAACCAAACCCGAACAAATTATCGAGTTGAATGGAAAGGCTTTAAATATAATTTAAAATTAGAAATTGAAAATAAAAATAAAAATAATTTTATAATTGTCTTTCAGAATAAATTTTTTCATACATATTCATTTTATTTACTAAATTCTAAATAATGCAACAAAACAAAAAAATTAAGAAATAAATTTGATTTTCAATATGAAAATCAGCAAATAATTTTTATTTATCAATTTTTATTATCAGAATGTTTGAATGTTTGTGAAAGTTGCGATCTAAATATTAAGCATAAGCAGAATTCAAACACTTTAGGTTTTTGCTCTAACGTTTATATACAGATTCAGATTCATTAAAGGATTTAGCTTAAATAGAAGATGAAAGTGGATTATTTTAAAATGAATTTGGAATAGCTAAAGCAACTTGAATATTCGACTGCACGCACATATTACGTATACGCACAGGATATGCAATGTTTTTGACATTGAAAAAAGAGATAATTAAATTTAACGCAATTTTATGAGTTGAATTTGGTTTGGGCAAAACCGAAAAGCACATAACTCTTGGCCAAATAAACAAAAACCGAAGTTATTAAACAGGATATTCGAATCAACAGGAACAGCAGCAGCAATGACAACAACCTCAACAACAGCAACAGCAACAACAACAACTCAAGCTGTGACAACAATAAGCTACGAATGGCACAACAAATGGCAAAGACAACAGTACAATTTCCTTATGCAAAGCAGCGATAGTAGCAGCCGAATGCAAATACAGAGATTTATGGTAGCAGACCAAGCCGAACCCCAGACATGACCAAACCCAGACTTAAATACAAACACAGATATGTACATTGTACCACTCAGGTCTCCCCAAGAGGCAACCGATCCCCAGCTGCCAGAGTCCTGCTCCTGTGTCGTAAAAATAAAAGCTGTCAATGCACTTGAAATTTATCGCCTTGCAAATTAACACTTAAAGGGCAGCAAAATCGAAAAAACAAAAAAAAAATACAAAAAAATAAAAAACAAAAGTACGAGAAGCAGATGAAAATGAAAATATATCCATAAGTATAATACTAATACGAGTGGGAGTGGAAAAGGGGGATGGAGGGAGTCGCTTACCTTTTCAGCCTCCAATTCGCCAGGTATTTGGGTGCCATCCTTGGAGCAGAAGCAGTAGGGCAGCTGACAATCCTCCGTGTTGCAACGCTGGGCGGTGTCAGCAGGTGCATCTGTTGCCGGGGCAGGTGCTGCAAGTAGTTACAAGAGAGTATATATGGGTTAGGGTATTATATGGGTAAGGGTTAACAAATCTTGGTTTGCTGCACAAATTAGTTTGGAAATTATTTAGAATCTATTTCGTTATGTGTAAGGCACAATTGAAGTCCCGAAATCGAATCGAATCGAATGCCTTTGTATTGCCCCGGCCAAGACAATCATCGAGAGCAGCAGCAGCATGTCGAAAGTTAAAAGTCAACAAAATAACACAATGCAATACAAATATCAATAAGGCAGGCAGTCAGCCAAACAACGTACAAAATGTGCAAGAAACAAGTTAAAAGAAAGTTAACATCGACTGCAGAGAGTGAGAGAGTGAGAGAGAGAGAGAAGACTACAAATAACCAGCGGCTAAATCCCTGCTTTACTCGAATCTCTTTCCTTTTGCCACCAAACAGCTCGGCAAAAGCCCAGCCAACAAACCAATCCCAATCCCAATCCCAAACGCAAAACCCTTTCGGGGCATCTTTTTGGCATAGCTATATTTGCATATGTGGGCGTTGGACGTTGGGCGTGACAACTGTATATATGTCTATATGTGTGTGTATGCGTGTGTGTGTCTGTCTGTTTGGGCCAAAACTCAATGGAATTCAATTGGCATTTTTTGTTTTTATTTTTGTTATTGCTTTCTTTTTTTTTGGTTGTTTTGTGATCGAGTAAACAAATTCGCTTAAAGTCCACAAAACAAAAGGTTGCCCATGCACATGTGTTTACAGAACAAAGCCAGTTGCAGGGCGAGAGTGAGAGAGAAAGAGTGGAGGATATCGAGTTAAAGAAAGAGAGGGCAAGCATACCAACAGGTAAAACCAGCATTAGTCATGCACTGAGCCACATGGACCGCGCCCCAAAGCCATATTCTGGGGCCAGGCAGGCAGGCAGCAGCAAATATTAAATGCATTTCCTGCGCCTCGCTGCGTTCAATCAATGGATATATAGCTGATTCACTAACCCACTCAGACTCTACCCACTCCTCACACTCTTCACTCTCTTCACTCCCCTCTTTCCACCCTCACAGTGGTTCGTTTTAGCCCCCGCAGCGATAAATTTGTTGTTGTGCTTGTTGCTGTGCGGGAGTTGAAGCCACAACTGAATTAACGCCAGTCATCGAAACGATATCAGTGGAAAAACCACTTCAGTTCTTGATTTAACTGAAAGATCGTTTAAATTAGTCCAGCAGGAACAGGAACCTACGGCAGTGCATAAATCTCAATGGACATTCGATTAATTTTCAACCATTTGAACCATCAAGTATGCAGCATTTTTATTAGGGTGCATCGCTCTAAAAAAATGTTAACCCAAATTCTCAATTTATGGTAATTTCTTAGTTGTATTTTTACAGAAATTATAGTTTTAACATCAATTCCTGGTCCCCGCTTTTTAAGTTAACAAATTTATTTATTTTTTTTAATTTATAAGCATATATTAAGTGTTTTCAGTTCGATACTGCCAAGATTGGTATCACAACTTTTGTTGAAACCAGTACTTTTAAAATTTCATAGAATCAAAACACCAATTGTCCATAAAACATAATTTTCGTACATGCTAGGACTAAAAACACAAAATTTTTCAACTCAAAAAGCGGGGACTAAAAATTGAACTTAGAATTATGGTTCCGTGGTTTTTTTTTTGTGAAAAAAATCAATGCACCCTAATATTCATGCTATTTACAATTATACTCTTTTGGAATAAATTTTATATAATTTCAATTGACTTGAAAAAATATTCAATAATATTTTCATCCTCAGATATAATGCTTAAGATCTAAACACACAAATTTGTTTAATTAAAAAAGCGGGGACTAGGAATTGAGCTTAGAACTATGGTTTCGTGGTTTTTTTTTTTTTTGAAAAAAATCAATGCACCCTAATATCATATCAAATCAATGCACCCTATTATCATCCTCAGATATAATGCTAAAGATCTATTTGGCATGTATTATTCATTTAGATATAATTGTTTCTTGACGATAATAAAACTTGATTGATTAATTTCGATTATTTCCAACTTGATTGATAAATACAAATTAATTATTAAGACTTGTTTTTTGAAAACTCCAATAATGATTTATCTTGGCTTTAAAATCTACGACAGTTTTTTTTTATATATTTTTTAAATCAGTTCGTTTAATAGTGTGAAAATGGTCAGAGCAAAAATACATTTGAGACTAAAGCAATAACTTTTTCCACTTTTTGTTGGAGGATTTAATGTTGCGTAGTGTGAACAATAAATAGCTGAGCAATTTAGTTAAGTAGAGATCATAAAGGAACTGTCTATAAAAGTTGTGACTTGGGTTTGAATTGGTCGTAATGTATGCAGTAAATTAGAAATAGTTATTTAATGTTTGTTATGCCATCGCTGAAGAGCAACTTGAAGTGTTTGTCTGGACCACTCAAATGAGTTCGAAGTTGCTCGTCAACTTCCCTTTTATAGTACGTTGAACAAGGCGTATACGATTCGCTAGGCCATTGAAAATATATCATCAATCAATTTAAAGTGGACTTATGCCGCTTGACGTTGCCAAATGCAAAACAAACTAATGATGTCAAGAAGTTCTCTATTCTCATTTCATGGATTTTTGTTGATTTTTTTCTGCTGTTGTTGCTCAAGGATATTGATGAAATGTTGTTCAGCAGCTTAAGCTTAGCTCCTAAAATCGAATCCATCCAATCGAGATGTTCTGTGTGTGTGTGTGAGTGTGTATAGAAGAGTTGTTGTTAAGCAAATCTATAGTCTGTTGTGATTGTGTCCAAAGGATACGAATGAAGGATTCGGTGAGAATGCTTTGCAGTTGTGCCAAACAATTCGATTTAATTACAATATTTGAGTAGCTTGTCATGACTGGCATCTGCATAATCGCTGACTGCATCAGACTCGATTCTATAACTGACAAAAACAACAACAACAACAAACAGATTGACAGAGCAATCACAACAAAAGTTCTTCTGGATATTGCACAACAAGAGTTGCATTTGCAGCTTGTTCAAAGATTTTGCTCTAATTTGGCTCACTTTCTTTTTATGGCTTATGGAATGCATAGAACAACAGCATAACAACAACCGTTACATGGTCAACAACAAAACAACAAAAACAACAGCCTTAAGAAAAGGGGACGAACAACAAAATTATAAACACTATAATTTATGCCATAAATATGAATGAGTTTAGTTTTTGGCTTTAAATATTAATATGTACTTTATATGTTGAATACACACACACACACACACACACACACACACACACACACACACACAGAGACGCAAACGTTCACACAGACACGTAGCAGAAGTTGGTTTCCGGTAGCGCCTATAAGTATGCAATGGTATTTTTCAAAAACAAATTGTCGCCTCTTTCTTTGGGTTGTAGCAGATGTGCAACGCCCACAACAGCTCTGATCTGATCAGCATTTGTTGCCAAAAAGTGGAAAATCTATAGAAAACTAATATAAATGTGTACAGATATCAATGCTTCGAAAATATTTGTGGTCACATCATAAATAATAGCAATGAAATGAAATGCCTGGGCAATTAAGTGGCCAGAACATGGCCAGCAAATGGATGAAAGGATATTCCACCGCACACAGGACATACAGGACACACAGTGGCAGTCAATTGCAGACTGTGCAATCAACATAAATTCTCAAACTGACCCATCCCCATCCCCATACCCTTTCCTCCCTTAAACGAAGCCCCTTCGCAATATAAATGCATACAATTTTATTATTTCAAAAAGTAACTTGGCAAATTTGCGCACTCGAGCAAGTGAATTTGTGTGTGTGTGTGTGTGTGTGTGTGTGCGTCTAGAACTTGTGCACAGTTATTGAATAAAATGTAATAAACACTTTTAGTAACTTTGTCTCATGCATTTCGCACTGGCAACGACAGAACCCGACAAGTAAGCGACGAGACAGAAAGACAGAAAGACGGACAGACAGACAGACAGGCGGACAGAGCATTTGAGAGCTGAGTACAAGTTGCATACGCTGCGTATACGTAATGTGAACAGTTTGGGCTTATTTGTGTTGTTAGTTGTGTGTGTGTGTGTGTGTGTGTGTGTACTGTGCTATTGCTGTTGCTGGTTGTTGTGTAAGCAATATTGAAATGCTGTCATTGAGCGTGCTCACTGAATTATGAAATTGAAAACTATTCAGTGCAAAATTGCTTCGAATTTTACCAGCTCGTGTGAGTTTTCTTCTATAAAGATGCATAAGTATCTATATGTTACACATACAGAACTGGTTGCTTTATTCGGGTAAATAGCAACAGCAGCAGTTTGTCAGCTGCTTGGACGCGCACTGTCAATAGCTTGCTCAGAAAACTTGGCAGCTAAATAAGACAGTCAACCAGTCAAGCAGTCAACCAGTCAACCAGTTAGCCAGTTAGCCAAGCTGACAATCCAGCAAGAAATCAGACTCCATTCAAACAAAATTTTTGGCTGCTCACAGCTGTTCGAACGCAGATTTTAATGAATTTTTGGTTTGAAAATGTTACTTAGCTATTTTAATTTCTATCTTGGCAATAACGAAACCAAATCAGATCGAAGTAAAATCATATAAAATCGTATTTATATGCACATTGTAATTTTCTGCTCCTCTCAATATACCCTTCTGATTCTCAAACATACACATGTGTGTGTGTGTGTGTAATGAAAGGAAGCCACTTTTTGCTTATTTATTTGGGACATTTGCTGTCACAATTTCAAATTCATTTGGGTCTCCGAATGAGCAGCTCGAGCAATTCGTCAGCTGAGATTTTTTGCAAGGCAAAGTCGTCTCTGGTTTGTGGGTATTTTGTGGATTGCAATGGTAATGGTATGATGGGGGGCAGCAGCTATGAGGGAGTTTCTGTATCTGTTTGAAACTGTTTGAGTTTTTGGGGGCTCCGACAGAGCAGCTTGTAATCCCCGGCTGGCTTACGTAGCTGGCAGATGGCTTGCAAATTAAAGTGCCAGGCGATTAGAGGCAATCAGTGAGTTTTGTAAGGATATGCATTTGCTCAACTTCCTTCAAATCTTTCAAATGTCATGCGCAGCTCAAATATGCGAGCATTATTAATGAAATTTCTTTTGCAAATATCGCAAAATATGCACACAGACGAATGAATACCCTTCATGCAAATATTTCCGTCGAAAATTCTATAAGCAAAATTGATAATTTTTTAAACGATGCTGGAAATTTAAAGTGCAGATTAAAAAATCTAAGTAGTAGTTAGCTACACAGAAAAAAAGACCAAGCTCTAAAATCAAGAACATTCATCTTAAATATTTTATTCTTAAAATAAGATTATTTTAAGACCAAATTACTAAAACTAATCTTAAAAATCTTGAAATCTAAATAAAAGAATAAAAATCTGAAATTGTTGAAAAAGTATAAATAGGTACTATTTCGTATCACACAATTGGTGGAACCGTGGCGCTCTGGTTAGAGAGGCCGCTTCAGTTGTGAAGCAGTAGGCGGCGGTTCAAACCCCTCTATATTTTGATTTTAATTTTAAGAACATTTATTCTTAAAATAAGAACTTGGTCTCATTTAAAATGTTCTTAAAATCAAGATGTCTTCTCTTAATTTAAGAATTTGATGTTCTCGACGCATTTTTTAGACCAAAAATCTTAGTTCTGAGACCAAAATCTTGATTTTAGAACATTTTTTTTATCAGTGTACAAATTGCCTAAACTATTTAAGTATAATAATGTGCTTACTTGAACAAATAAAAACTCGTTGGTGTACTGAGAGTGTTCTAAGAGTTGGCATCCATAAACAACCTTTAAATTCGAGGTTAGGCTGATAAGTTCGTGACCTATGTGTGAAAAACCACTTTTATTGAAGATGGTAAATGAAGACAGCTACATTGTATTTTCCTACTTATGTCGATTAGTTGTCAACCCACCCTCGAGTCTTAGCTAAGGAATGCTCAGGTTGAAGCTCATAAGTAGAATAACATGAGTAAAAGTTGCTCATAAAGTTTAACTAAATGCATAGTTGAGAATTATTGCGGTTTGCGGTAGGTTCAGGTACAGACAAGTTAAGTTGTAAATTAAACCAGTTTATTTGATGATGGAAGGAAACACTTTATTATTATGAAGATAAGTAGTAGTTGAAATTAGGATGGCTAATAATAAATCTCCACTCTGTTTTTAGACGATTATTATAATTATCATTATATTTTTTTTTGTGAGATAAATCAATATTTTAAGACCAACTTAGAGAAAACATGTTGATTGTTTTTTTGGTTTTTTTCTTTTCTTAACGTTGCTTAATTAAAGCAAAAATAATATATTTAAATTCAATATTTTTATTTTAGAAACCGATTTCTTTTATCAGTACTCGTATTGTAAAGACAACTATTTTTCTTTTCATTTTTACCATATTATCATTAAATATTGTTAATTATAAAACTCTTCTTCCATTAATTATTCTTTTAATTTATTATTGACAAAAGAATTTATATTTTTTATACCCGTTACTTAAAAAAATAAGTAAAAGGGTATATTGTGTTCGGTGATGTGTAGCAGAGAGTAGGAGACATCTTTGACTCTATAAAGTATGTATAGTCTTGTTCAGCATCAACATGTCTATGTGTCTTTCTGTCTGTCTGTATAAACAAAAGGATCTCAAAGACAATAAAAGATAGAGTAACCAAATTTCACACTCAGAATTCTATAAACCCCACGCAGATCAAGTTTGTTTCAAATTTCTTACGTCTTTTCTTTCTTAATTTCTTTCGTTTTTTGTCCTATAGTCGGGATCACGACTATAGCCTTTCTGACCAATTTCTAAGCCACTTTTTGTGATGTTATTTGTTGTGGCCATATGTTCAATGTATTTTTTTTAAATTTACTTATTTTTTGAATTGAGTTGAGTGGTTGATAAACAATCCATGATATATGTTTGTTTTACCACCATGGTATTATTTATTTCAGTATTGTACCTGTATATGAAACTAATTCATTACATTGTTCAAGATATTGCCAATCTCTATTGTTTATTTTTCAGTCTCATATCTTGTTCGGCATTTGTTTATGGTACTATTGACATACAATCCTTTTTATATGATGTGTTAGCATATTGGGTGTACATATTTTGTATTTTTTTTTTTTTTTTTTTTGGAAAACCCTTTGCTATAATCATGGCGGTTCCCCCCACGGCAAAGGCATTGCTGCGAATGGCAAACGTACAAATTGCCAAATGGTCAACAGACTGGGAAACCAAAAAAAAATTGTTATATTGGTTAAGCTGTGAGGCGATTCAGCGAGATACAAAAGAATATATACTATATGTATATGTATGTGTATAAAAAAATAAAATTCGAAACTACACACGTAATATGTGTGTGTATGTGTGTGTGTGTATGTAGAATCACCCCCTTTCCTTCTCTTCCTTTGTGTGTGTGTGTGTGTGTGTGTGTGTGTGTGTGTGTGTGTGTGTGTGGCGTCAGCAAAAAGCGTAAAATTTTTATGCACAGAGCTTTGACCTAATCTCTGCTGCAATATTTCTCCTCGTGCCTTGCTTTACTTTGGCTACAGCATTGCGGATTGGAGAGCAGGAGGTGACTCTCTCTGTGTGTGTGTGTGTCATTTATGTTATTACTTTTCTACTTCAACATATACTCACACACTCACACACATTCGCTTGAAGTCTCTTGTTCGCTCGCAGTCGCCGTCAGAGTCACAGTAGAGAGCTATTTATATGAGACAACATTCCAGTTGGTATTACGCAAATCCCAAATGCTTTAGCTGTCGTAGCTTTCTTCCAAGCGGTTTCCTTCCGACAACGACGGCTAACTGTAACGTCGACTGCGACTGCGACGGCGACAGCGACGGCGACGGCGACAGCGATGCTGACTATTGCAAAAGTGCGTGCTTGCATTTGAGCGACATGTCAGTGTGTGTGTGTGTGTGTGTGTGTGTGTATGCGTATGTGTGTGTCTGAGTCTGTATTAGATTCTACGCTACTTTCGGCTGAACTGTGAACTTAATTTTATTTTTTTTTTTACACTTCCCCAAAAGCTTAGCTATCAAAATTATGTGCATTTTTTTTTGCTTTAAATTCAAAACTGCAAAATCTCCAACAATGTGGAGAAGGAATGAGTTGATGCATTAAACCATACAGTTCGATTTGGTCTAGAGCCTTGGTTTAAATTAATTGAAAAAAAAAATTATATATATTATTTTCTTGATTGATTTTAAGACAAACCATTGGTTTGGTGGATTGAACCATGCAGTAAGATTTTGGTTGATTTTATATTTAAAGCATATATATATTGTTTTCTATAATGTTTTTAAAATTTTCTTGATTTTTTAAGCCTATAAACTTATTGTATGGTGAGATTTCTAAAATTTTTATTAAATTATTTAACTTATAATAATAAGTTAAGTAAGTTTTAACAATACATAAAATATAGAAAAGTATGAAATTTCGTTTTTTTTTTAAATCGAAGCTATATTTTAAGAATCTAACTGTCAACTAAAAAATCATTTTACTATTTGAGTAACTAAAGTTGTAGACTAGTCATATTATATAAATAAATATAAATTGTTTATAGTTTAATAATAATTTCATTTTTATGAGTGAAAACTATTTTCTTCAGTGTATGTAAAAATTTGGTTGTTACTGTCGTTCATTGTCTTTTGCTTGTCGACATTCGAGGTAACCAAAAGGCTACACTTACTATATAAATGCACTCAAATAAAGCCACACACACTTATATACTCAAAAACTCACACATACACAAGTTCGCAGAGAAAACCCTGTAGAACGGCTGGTGGTGAGACATTACCCAGTTCTAGCCCAGTAGTTAGCTAAATCGTTAGGTTCAAGTAATGCAGAGGCGCGCCTCTAGAAAAATTCTTTTCCCGTGATGGATCACTGGCAGTTAGCTAAGTTGTTAGATTCAAGTACTGCAGAGAGTGCTAAGCAAACAAACGATTTGATTTTGCTCATTTTATATTCGTTCTATGAAGCTTTATTTTAATTATGGTCCATAGTACATTGTTTAGAGTCGTCGTTTTAGTCTCAAAAAATGGGAGTTCGAATACCCACACGGGCACATTTTTGAAAAGTTCATTTAAAAATGATAAACTAACAATTTAAGCATTGTCAGACGCCTCTCTTACTCTTCTAACTCCCTTAGCCTGCTGCTTCAATCAATCAAAAAATATTCATAAAATGATCAAAGTTAAAAACAACAATAAAAATCTAGTTAATTTTAAATCTGCTTTTTTTTTTTCTTAACGATTATTCAACCCAAATTGTACTAGGGAAGTCGTTAGATAATGCGACCATACAGTGAAAAAAATCATCAGAAAAGTGCAATGCTGGTGTTCCATGTGATTCTAGTACTCATCACCAATTCCCTAAGCGATTCGCTGGTACTTTAGGGTAATGCTAAAATGGGTGAGCAGTTAAACTGAAAACTAAATCGTAAATGTAAGCTTTAATGGCCCACACACACAAAATACCACACACACACACTCGCTAAGACTCAGTCGAGTTTAAATGTGTGCAAGTGTATGTGTGTGTGTGTGTGTGTTGTGTCTGTTGTGTGTGTGTGCATCTCTGCTGCGGCACTTGGTTATTCTTAAGCGGTCGCGTTTGTGCTCCATTTGAAGTGCCCTCAATGCTAGAAACGCATCCAAAGCACTTGGCATTCATCATGCAGCCAGTGAGCCAGACAGTCTGTTGGCCAACCGCTGGGCCACCTTTGGACCAGGCCAAGTTGCCGTTGTCGAGACTCAATAGAGCATTGAATGGTCTAGAGTTTTGGGGTTAATACATATATACTCGAACTCATTGTGACTCTGTTCAATGCATTGTCATCATCTTCATCGAGATTCTATTTTTTTATGTTTTCGTTACGTTTCGGTTTCGATTCTCTACTTTTAGGGCCATAAATGAATTATGCGACATTTACTCAAAATTGCTTCCTAATGCACAACATCCGGTTGGCAAATGTCTTGCATCTTATGCAATTTCTTCTTCTACTTGCATTTCTTTATATCTTTTTGCAGCATCTCTATCTATCTATCTCTTTCCTTGGAATAACTCTGTCACATTCAGTCGTTTAGTTTTTCTCGGCTTGCGCCTTTCTAATAGAATGCCCAATTCTATTTGGAGCTTCTAATAAATTTCGTGCTGCTCTGCAGTTTTAGCCATGTAATTTTTTTGTGTGTTGCTGTTGTTGTTGTTGCTGTTGTTGTTGTTGTTGTTGGCCTTCTTCGTTTTGTGCTTGTGTCTGGACGATGCTGTCTGCTCCTCGAACTTCGCCTTTTATTTTAGTTAACAACTTTGGTTTTGCAAACTTGAAATCGTTTAGCAAACCGCTTGGTATTTGCCACAAAGCCTGCTCCCCAGTTTGCGTCTATCTCTGTCTCTGTCTCTGTCGCTCGCTGTTTGGCTGTCTCGCTCCTGCATGCATATGTGGTATTTAGAGTGCACTTAAACTTTTGGGTTGTCTGATTTATAGCGCACTTTCAATTGTTTCTTCTGCTAATGCCAATCCCTTGGCCATTTGTAGCGCAGACAATACACCCATCTTACTTTCCTACTCTTTTTTGGTATTTATTTTTCAGTCATTCTGTCTCTTTGTCTGTCTGTCTCTGTCTATCTCGGTGCACCTTAAGCCATATCTGTGTCTCTTTATTAATAGCCGTCTGGGGCAGCTTAGACATAACTTCATCACTTACTTGTTGGCAACGGTCCGCATTTGGCTTCATCCTTAAATGTGCAGAACTTTTGCAAATCGTCAAAGTAGAGTCCAGAGGGGCAACGATTCAAATAGGGGTAGCCATCCACGCACTAAGAGAAGAGACAAGAGAAGAGAGTAGAAATCGATGCAACTCGTTAGTGTCAACTGTAATGAGTGATCCAACCTTTGGGCTTAAGTGGAAGAGCCTGGAATTTTACCTGATAGAAACGGCGACAGGTCGCTGGATCAGCATAGTTGCCATTGGCAATGTGAGAGGGACAGGTGAACTCTTCCTTCTCCTTGTTTTGGGCTGTAACAATTCAATTAAAATTATTATCAGACGGTAATGTTTTTCAAAAAAGATTTGTGTAATAACATCAATATTTATGTGTATATATTTTAAATCAAAATAAATTTGAAATACGATAATTGCGCTTTAAAAACACAATTGAATTTGTTGCTTAATTGAACCAAAACTAACTGTTATACATGAATCTGTTACTAATCGGTTATTACGGTTATTAAATATTACATCAATATTTATATTTTAAATCAAAATAAATTTGAAATACGATAATTGCACTTTAAAAACATAATTGAATTTGTTGCTTAATTGAGCCAAAACTAACTGTTATACATGAATCTGTTACTAATCGGTTATTACGGTTATTAAATATTACATCAATATTTATATTTTAAATCAAAATAAATTTGAAATACGATGATTGCACTTTAAAAACATAATTGAATTTGTTGCTTAATTGAACCAAAACTAACTGTTATACATGAATCTGTTACTAATCGGTTGTTTTAATTTCGAATAATTTCAGTTTTTAGGTATTATTATTATTAGTATAATTATATATTAAATAGGTTTTGTTTTGGTTAGGTTACCAATTTCAATCAGTTAATACCGGTTTAAGGATACGGTTTCGATCACGGTTTTAGTCTTTTATTATTATTATTGAGCGTTGATAAATATCCGTGCTTGTTTTCACATTTCATCTGCCTGAAAACTTTGATTTCAATTGGATTTTCCGAGTGTCACGAACAGATTTAATGAGGCAATTGCATTATGTTTTGTAATGTACTTAAATGATACTGCAATTAATTAATGAATAACTAGATGGACTTAGCTACAGTCGAGCAATCTCGACTTTCGGAGACCCCGCTCGTGTACTTATTATGGAAAAAGCTAAGACAGCTAAAAATTCAAAAATATTCTGCTCACTTGACGCCCTTGCAGAGCGCTGCATTACATTTTTGACACCTTCTTTTAATGGCAAGTATATAATAAAGTAAACCTATTTGAACTGGTAAGAATGTATAGAACAAACTTAAAAGCATATTCTGTCAGATTGTGTACGATATCTTAAAAACAAAAAGTTTTTCATATTATAACTTTATTTTTGCCCGATCGGTCCAATGACAGCTATATGATATAGGGGTCCAACTTTGGTCAGGATATAAAGAACCAAGTTAGACACATATTGTATCAATTTGGTTACTATATCTTGAAAATAATGTTTTTCATCCTAAGACTTGATTTTCGCCCGATCGGAGAACTTAAATGCATATTCTATAAGTTTGGTTATGATATCTCATAAAAAAATAAGTTTTTTATACTAAGACTTGATTGTCGACCGATTGTTTCTGTGGGTGCTTTTTGATATAGTGTTCGATCGAAAAAGCTACGAGCTGGATCTGCCTGCATTATAGATTAATCAACATACCAAGTTTGGCGTCACTAGCTTTTCAATTGTTCCTCTAATTTGGAAATTAAATTTTCTATGTCGATTTTTAGGCGGTAAACAGGACTTGATCATTTTCTAAAACAAACTTGATTTGCTTACAATATAGAGGAACATACATACCAAGTTTGGTGTCTCTAGCTCTTATTGTCTCTGAGATCTAGGTGTTCATACAGACAGACAGACGGACAGAGGGACATTGCTATATCGACTCGGCTATTGATGCTAATCAAGAATTTATATACTTTATGCCTGTTATGCATATATTCCTTAAAACAAACTTAATAGACCCTAGTACTTTTTGTAAGTACGGGGTCTAACAACAATAACAAAATAACTTTTCGATTCATGTAAAGCAAAAATAACAATCGCATTTCAACAATTATGCAAGCTATTTTTATAGTATTTATATAGACAAATCTAAGCGGCATATTTGCGTAAAAGCCACAAAAATATATCAAATTAACAATTTAAAAAAAGAAACAGAAATAAACGATTGGAGTAAATAAATGAATGAGAGAGAACGAGAAGAGACATAAATAATAATTATATTGCGATTTTCATTTGATTAACTAAAAAGTGCAGCAAAATAAAACTGAAATATTAATGCAAACGCTTCAGAAGCAACAACAACAACAGCAAAAACAATAACAATAACAACATATGACCACATCCATGGCAAGGGGCGGGGCCATTTGAGTCGCAAATAATGAATATAAATTGGCCAACAGCATTAGATTAACACGACGCGTCTAAACAGCAACAACAACAACAATAAAAGCAAACAATGAAGAGTATGTGAAACATACAAGTAGAAGCACTGCAGATACCCTGCTACTGTTAACACAAAATTTTTAATAAAAATTTATATTTAAATTAAACACTATTTTTGACACAATTCATTTTAATATGTTTGTATGCTCAAGTGT
The DNA here is from genome assembly GCA_035045575.1 of Drosophila falleni. Taxonomy (NCBI): domain Eukaryota; kingdom Metazoa; phylum Arthropoda; class Insecta; order Diptera; family Drosophilidae; genus Drosophila; species Drosophila falleni. Next base: position 2,350,350 of record JAWNOV010000113.1, on the reverse strand, counting down.
ATCAAACCCGCTTCTTACTATCTGAAGGGTAGTAATAGAGCACTGTATGTGTATGTGTGTGTATGTGTGTGTGTGTGTGTGTGCAACAAACTGTCTCGGCAATTATTCATAAAGCATATCCATTTGGCTAATATTAATTAAATACACACTATTATTGTGCCACGCTGCGTATACGCAATGAGCGTGCCATTATCAACGCTTGTTATAATTATAAACATTATAAGGATATTACGTACATATTGTTGTTATTGTTGTATGTATGAGAACGGTTTGATTTTTCATTATTGGCATTTGGCCAACTGTCAATTAATTGATAGCTTTGCGATTTATTCGATTTATTCGTTCGCTTGATGTTCGCATAATCCTAAAAAGTGACCCTCAAAGAATGCAACAAAAGTTGCATGCCCAAAAGTGATTAGTGTCGCGGTTTATGCACAATTACAGCCTTTTAAACTCATATACATTCATATACATACTATAAGCGATTAAGCGATTAATTCTTTCATTGATTTAATAAATTTCACATATTGACTTTTGACCATTTATTTAGCTCGTTTTGCTTGAGGCGAAAGTGCAACAAAAGCCGCATTTAATACCCTGTGGCATGATGTTTAAGCCGACTTCGTTAACTGTATTATTATTTGCAGTCAAAGTGCATGCGAAACGAATTCAGCGTGTTGCCATAAATTGAGCAATGAGCCGCAACTTTAAATAAGGCAGAAAAACTCTACAAATATTTATATAAATTCGGTGACATTCCCCCTTCTCTCTCCCCACCTTAGATCGCATCTCTTCTCAAAGTGCCTCGTTTCTTCTGTTTGTGTTTTCGCCTATTATTTATTCATTTTCACATAGTTTTATTTTTGTTTGTTATTGCCTTTCGGTTACATTATTCAGGTTGCAAAAAATGTTTTTGTGAAACAAAATGCAATGGTCAAAATTGTGACCCCCCCTTCACATCCACGCTCCGACGCCTATGCGAAACGCGCGTTGCGGATTGATTTTGTGTGAATTTCCATTTGCAAATAAATAACAAAAAATTATATAAAAAAAAACCAAATAAATAAGTTAACAAACAAACAGAGAAATGCACCCCAACAAACAGTGTGTCAAAGTTAAAATTCTCTTTTAAAGAATGGAATGAAGAATACATTTAATTGTTATCCACATGTAAAATAAAAGATATTAATACAAATCGATTTTATAGCATACCTTACCCCGAGAACATTAACATTTTAATATAAATTAATAATTTAATTTACTTCATTTTAATATTTTTTTTTAAATTTAAATGTGACAATAAATTAATAAATAAGATGTATTATAATCAAACGGTTTTATTTAAGTTGTGGACTTACAAATACGTGTATATTTGGTAAAAGCAATATGAGAAATTAATTCTGTTTCAAACATTTGAATATAAAGATCCAATTAAAACAAAACTAATCTTAAGAAATTTGATACATAGTGGTAATGGTATAATTAAGATATTCTTAAGAAATTAAAAGTTATAAAATAAAAAACAATTTAGTTAGAGAAAGATATTATGCGGACAGACAACACCCATTTAATGACAATACCCTCTGCAGATGTGATAAAATTGAAGCGAAAGAGCATCTTGAATTTTGTAGTTTATTAAGAGGCGCCTGCCAATAAGTTTCAATTTGCGACCAAAAATATGTTAGTCTACATATACATATACATATACTGTGTGAGTTTGCTTGTGTGTATGTGTGGTCAATATATGTTTATTTATGTCTCTATGTATGGGAAACAACAACAAGAGTAACAAAAGCAAATTTAGTGACCACAATGCGCCAATGGCAGCAAAGCGCAGTTAATTTTAATGCTGTTGAAAATAAACAATAAACAAAAAAATAATAAAAAACAAAAATAATAATATAATAAAATACAACAAAATAGCGTGCAAAATATGTGTGTGTGTGTGTGTTTTTTTTTTGTGGTATTATGAACATGAAATATGCAAGAAGCAGAAGAATAAATAACAAACACTGCGACAACAACAACGGCAAAATCACAACAAGGAAACACATTGTCGTATAATTATTATGGCTAATTAATATTTATTAACCAGGACATGGGCGTATAGCGTCACTGAACCAAAAAGGGGACAATTTTCTAATGTGAAGGCAGAGTAAGTAAGTACATGTTTAGTTAATTCCAAGAAAATATAATGAAATGCATTTTTTAGATAAATTGGAGATAAACATAGTTGGACTCTTAATAATAGTTCACTATTAAAAGATTTTATAGAAAAAGGATGTGAGGTTACTAGTTAGAGTCTTGCCAAAGAAATATTGAGCGCGTTATGCAAAAGTATCGTATGTTAAATTTTTTTCAAAAATATTTCTGTTTTTGCCCAATCGGTCATATGACAGCGTAACGATATAGGGGTCCGATTTTAACCGTTGCGACGATATGTCGCTCCCGGGGCAAAGATGTTGTCTTATTAAGTTTATTTTTGTTATAAAGGTAGTAAAATAATAGATTTATTTTATTTAATGGACTTGATCAAAGACAATTTCGACATTTTCGAATGCGACGTTTACACTAATCTATATTAAGAGCCTTCCAGCCATTCTTTTACACTTAACTTTGAACTTCACCAAAAAAATCTTCAATTGGGCGGCACTGCGGTAAATTATTGGCATTTCTGTCTTTGGGAACAAATTAAATATTTTTGCTCACAAGAAGTCAATTGTAGATTTGGCAAAATCCGCGGAGGCCTTGTCCTGTCAAAATATATAAACATCATTCACATAATATTTTTCAAGCAAAATTTTGCTTAAGCATTCATTTTGATGAATGTAGTTATAATAATACAATACAATCTTGCCGCTGTTGCTGTTTGGAAGGCATTTTTAAGTATAATATACTAAAGGGCATAACATTTTTTTAAATTATGTAAACTACAGGCACTAAACTAAAGTCTGTTCAGAATTTTTTTTGTGACCCTTTACTATCACAACAATTACAATCACTGGTTATTTTATTTAACCAATTGTGGTAATTCAAACTTATATCGCGACTTGTGAAGTTCTTACCCCTGTGCAAGAACCTTCGTTGCCGTCCCTGTTTATTGTGTTGTCACTTGCTGCTGCAGCTGCTGTTGGTCTTGCTGCCACTGTTGCCGCAACAAAATTATTATAAATTTATTTAAAAGGCATAACGCCAATTACGTAGAACTTTTTGCCTTTAATTAAGAAATTGCCAATGCGAAAAATAATAATTAAAAATAAGCCGAAAACTGAAACGTGCAAAGGATCTTTTTCTCAATATATATATACCGCTCGAATGCTTGTTGAAGAAATTAAATGTGTTCAAGAAAATGAAAATAAAATGAAAATACAAATAAAAACAAAGGGTAGCGCAGTGAAAACTGAAAAACTGGCGAACAGCTGAAAAATCGGCCAACTTTATTTTATGCACGTTGTGAAAACGCTTTCCTCTTCTTTTTGTTTATGTATATATATATATACATATATATGTATGTATTTATATATATATATGTATATTGATGTGCTTGTTGTTGCTTTTGTTGTTATTGTGCGGCGCTTGTTGATGTTGATATTGCGATTGTTGTTGTTGTTTCGCTCATGCTCATAATTTATTTAACATTTGTGGCAATTTAAAGCGAGCTCAGCTGAGCCGAGTCGGGGCAAGTGTTCGATTTCAGAATGAGCCTGCATAAAGACAGGAGGCAGGAGGCAGGAGGCAGAAGGCAGGACATGGCAGGAATATGGCGATGCAACGTTTAAATGAAATTCAATTTTGTGGCATTGGTGTAGTGTCTGTGTGTCTTAAGCAAATTGAATATATTAACCATAATAAATTCAACAATAAAACTATAATCAGCTTCGGATTACCAACAAGTTTAAACAACAATTTTTTGTCTTACTTGGTTTTTGATTTTTCCACAACTTTTTTTAAGTACTTTTACTTGTGTGTCTTTTGATTTAAAAAAAAAAAAAAAAAATGGATATTTTTTTGAGGTTTTAAAAGCCAGCGTGATATTTCAGTTTGAATTTTGGGAAGCCGAGCTCTTTATCTGAATATTAGTTAGTCTAAGATAAAAATACCAAGGAAACAAACATAAAAGAGCATAATATTCCTTGATTAGAAAAGAAATTAAAAACGATTTCTGGACTATCATAATGTGCATTACACCTAGGGTAAAAAAATTTAACTTTAACATTTTTTTAGGAAAATGGAAACATAAGAAATTTACTGAAAAAAATTAAGTTTATTTAAAACGACTAAAATTTATAAGTTTTCTAGGGCATCAAATATTTGGGAATGTTGAGTTGGTAGCTTTTCTTATGATGTATCTTTTGTTTTTAATTTATCACAAGCCGCAAAGCGAAAACAAAAATCACAGAAAATGTTGCTGCTTAAGTATGTGTGTGTGTGTGCACAAGTATGTGTGTGTGTGTGTGTGTGTGTGAAAAATGAAAACTGAAAAACGGACGAAAAGGCAATAAATTGCACAACTGATATATGAATATGAATGAGAATTGCGAACCCGTCGTTCCGCCCGATCTTCGGCATCGCCAACGCAATCGACTTGATGCGAGGTGTGTTTGGTAAGTTCTCGCGAACTGGCAGCAGCTTATGAAGCTGGCAAAAAGGCGTTATTTTGATATATTTTCACTTAAAATGCTTCATTTGTAATACACGCATTACACATCCTCTCTCTCTCTCTCTCTATCTATCCATCTTGCTCTTTCTTGCATCTGTTTGTCACTCTCACTCTGCGTCTTGTATTTGTGTGTCTCTTTTTGCCTTAAGCTTGCCAACTGTTTGTATTTGGTAAAACGGTTTCTGCTTTTTATCCGTTGGCATTTTCAAGTAATTTTTCACGCATTTCTGTGGCTGCTTTGCGCCTCATTTTTCACGACGCGCATGTTGTGTGTGTGTACGTATGTGTGTGTGTGTGTGTGCGTGTGTGTGTGTGTGTGTGTGTTAAGCTGCTTAAATGTTTTTGCCGCTTCCTTTTGCAACATTGTTTTTTTCCATCTCTTTGTTGTTGCTGCATTTACAACACTTAAATTGTAAATAATTCCGATTTGGTTGCCCAGACTCAGTCTCCACTCCACTTAACGCTTCGAGTGTGTAATGGCCAAAGCCACTTGCCTTTGTCAACAAATTTGCGTTTAAATGGCTCATATGCCCTCCAAACGGCATGGAATGAATGGAATGGGAATGGGAATGAAACGGGATTGGAACGGGGAAAAGTCTTTTGTCGGCTCATCTTGGCTTGCACCGCTTTTGACTTGATTCCGCCTTTTTGCAATTCGTTTTAATGTATTTTTAAATTATGTTTATTTATCGCATTAAGAACACGAGTGAGAATCCGAGAGAAGAAAAATAAAGCGTATATGCTGACTTAAGCTAAGTTTCCCATATAACTCATACTGATTAAGAGTTCTGTGTTTTTAGTAAATTAATGAAATAAAATTAAAAGCACTTTATACAATTAAAAAAATCCAAATAGCATATATTTATTTTCTTTTCGTGTTGAATTTCCAGCAGATTAAGCTCTTTTTACTAAAGAATTTGCTATGTTTTAATAATAATTTAACTTAATTATTTGGTTAATTTTACAAATGATTTTATATTTACATAACCATTATTTTAATTCGGCCCAGATTCCATTAAAAACTGTATAAAGTATTTTATATAGAATTTTTAAACTAATTTTTATTAAAATAAATTTGTAAACTATTTAAATATAAAGCCAAATAGTTGATCGAAAACGGAATAATATTAATGAGAGTTTAAAATTAATTTTAAAAGCAGTTATGCTTAAAAATATAAATAATTATACTTAAAGCATTTCCATCTCGAAGTTGACTGTCCCAGCTGACATTTCAAATGTGTTGTCGTCTCTGTTTTTGGTTCATCACAGCATGAAATATTTCTTTTGTTGCTGTTTCACATCATTATTGAATACAATTATGCAACGACTGATTGAACTGAAACTGAAGCTGAGTTTCAGTTTCAATTTCGATTGATATGAAATCAATGTCACAATCGAATCTCGACCGAGTTGCATAAATACGACGACTGTGGTGTGAATTGCCCCGTTATGCCCCGATTTGCCCATAGCATCTGGTTGATTATTAATTGTCTGCTTTTTTTTTTTTTTTTTTTTGGTGTCAATCGAAAACACATTTACATTCAAAAGTACATAATTAATGTAATCTGAAGTTTTCGAAACGGGTTTTTTTTTTTTATTTATAAACGAATGAAAGTGAAATCGCCAGAAGAAATTGTTTTTAATCAAATGATGATGCTTGCATATACAATATGCGATATTTACATATGTTTACAAATGCATAAGTATGTAGAGAAGAAAGGTGTTATCCCTTGTCTGAGAAGAGGGGTGGGGGAATGCTGTGGATGATGAGACGAATATGGAAAACAGTTGAAGTTGACCATGAAAATGCTCAAAGCCAAACGCTCGAAGCTGCTGCAGAAATACGCCAATATTTGCATATTCATAAGCACAGCTCTATCCGTATAAATACACACACACACACACACACACACACACACACACACGGATGAATAGATAGATAGTCGATGCTGTTAATGTGTGCCGTTGGCGAAATGTTAATTAAACCAAGTGGAAACCAAGCTAAAGCTGAACGAGTAAGTAAAAAGCAGCCGCTAATCAAGTTGGAGGTCAACATTGGAGCACGCATATTACGTAAGGATCGTCATGGAATGAAGAGAGAGAGGCAAGATATAAAGAGAGTCAGAGAGTGAGAAAGAGAGAGAGAGAGAGAGAGAGAGAGAGAGAGAGAGAGAGAGAGAGAGAGGCGCGTGTAGCAGAGAAGTAAATGAAAAGTGAAACCGGCTGAAATTCCAGTTTTTTGCATTATTTTCTGCCTTTCAGCTGGATTCGAAGCCGGAGTTAAAGCTGTTGCTCAAGTTGTGGCCCATGCATTCAGGACAGCTGACCTTGCAGGCCTTTCAGGTGATAAGGTGTGTGTGTATGTGTGTGTGAAACCTGTTGGAAAAACCATTTATGATAAGAGCAAAAGTCAATGAAATGCCAGCAATGTTACCTAATTCGCAGATGAAACGAGACAAAAGATCAAACAAGAAATACGAGTACAACCGGGCAAAACGCGCCAGGAAGGCAAAGACAAACCAAATACCAAATACAAAGCCGAAGGTATACACACACATACACACACATACACACACACACACACATACGAACACACATAGGAAGCCCAATTGGCAACGTCAACACTTTTGTATTGCACAGTAACAAAAAAAAAAAAAAAAATAACAACAAAATGATTAACATTAATAGCAAACACGAATGCGGAAACTTTATGTTTCTTTTTTTTTATATTATAAATTAATTTGGCTGGATTTGGATTTGTTGCGTGCCGCGTTGCATTCAGCACCCCTTGGGCATTAGACATGAAAATACTTACCATGAACGCCAACGGCGATTAGCAGCGTTGCAAGTAGACAATGCTGCAGCATCTTGAAGCTTCCACACAATATTTGTATAAGTTATTAACCGAACAACACTCGCTGCGAGTCGGAAAAAAAACACGCAAACTATTTCTTACTAACTTGGCCCACTGCGAGGCGAGTAGGAAATAAAGAAGATGGAGAGACGTCCGCAACGCGCAAATGCAAACCGCCAACTGAACGCAGCCAGCGACAAAGAAATTGCAAGAAGCCAAGTTAAGTTCAAGTCTTTCAAGTTGGCTGCCAGCGTCGCCGATCAACGATCAAAAACGATCAACGATCAACGTTAAAAACTGAGCGCCATCTATCGGAGCAATGAGCATAAGCGAGAGGGAGTGGGAGAGAGATCGAGAAAGAGAGAGAGAGAGAGAAAGAGAGAAAGAGAGAGAGAGAGAGAGAGAGAGAGAGAGAGAAAGAGCGAATGAGAGAGTCTATCGGCTTTATTTATTCTCAATTCACTTTCATTTCAACTGGTTCGACGATGACGCGCAACAGTCGCACAATGGATCAAATCAACTATTATTGATTATAATCTTACTTAATTTTTTTATTTCTCAATACTATATTAATATTATTCCAATTACAATTTAAATCTTTTCTTTACAATTTATATTTAATTTTATCTTTATTTTTTAATCTTTAATTTAATTTAATTTTTATACATGATTTTTTTGGTTTCTTGTCGACTGCTTTTAGTCGCGCATAAATAAATAAATTAATAAATTATTAACCAACGAGCATTCCAATATCTATTCAGTTGTAATGAATTAATTTAGTTATAATATTTAATCTAACTATGCTCATATTCACTGTAATTCGTAATTTATATTTATTTATTTATTTGCGGGCTATGTCCAGCTTAGACGTAAAAATACATTTAAATTAAAAATTAAAAAAATTAATTTATTTAATTATAAATATATATAAATTTTAAATTTAAATTTTAAAATAAAAAAGAAAATTATTGGTCTAACATTTGTTGCAAGGATTGGGAAAAACTCAATAAAACTCAATCCGACCAAGAAATTCGTTAGCTAGTTAGATTAGTTAGACATAATAATATCAAAAAAGTATATAATACGTTAATTTTAAATTTGTAATAAAAATTAAAATAAGTAAACCATAAAAAAGTCAGAAAATTTTTGTCTTTATTTATTCTTCTTATCTCAATTATTATAAGTAAATTAAAATAAGTAAGCCATAAAAAAGTACGTAAATTTTTGTCTTTATTTATTCTTCTTATCTCAATTATTATAGGTAAATTAAAATAAGTAAGCCATAAAAAAGTACGTAAATTTTTGTCTTTATTTATTCTTCTTATCACAATTATTATAAGTAAATTAAAATAAGTAAGCCACAAAAAAGTAAGTAAGTTTTTGTCTTTATTTATTCTTCTTATTAAAATTAGAATAAGTAAATAAAATAAGCAAACCATAAAAAAGTAAGAAAATTTTTGTCTTTATTTATTCTTCTTATCACAATTATAATAATTATTCCAAATAATAGTGGGATTTATCCCACTGTGCGTGGGCTTAAGTCATGCGATAGCTGCGCATGCGCATGCATTTCAATGAGGTGGCATGTGGAGGGCAGAGACCGAACCCTAACAATCGGTGCTTAGATCACAAAAATTATGCATATTGCCTCAGACGAGTATAACTTTAATGTTGAAGTCGGTGTGTGCATGTGTGTGTGTGATTAAAAACATCTGGGAGAAACGTTAAAGTTCGAGTTCTAGTATTGTCGTAATTGTAGAATTTGAATGCCAAGGGCGTGTCTACTATATCAAAGGTACTTGGTATTAACAAAAGTATTAAACACTCTTAGCATAACAATAGCATGTTAATTAATTGTATATTACAGTTAAAGCGGAGACAATGAAAACTGTATATTGGTTTGGACTTCGGCTAGTGCATATTAATTACATCAACATAAACAAATGTTAGCTACACGATTGCGTCATCTTATAAGGCTCGAGAACATTATAGAAGTCTTCATTTAAGCAGGCGTCAAACGGGGACTTTTTAACCGATGGTAGATTTTGTCATTCACAATTTTCGCATCGATATTCACACAGAGATACCATCGGCTAATTTCTCATAAAATCTGGTAACTCTTTATTATTTCTGTATGCATTTCCGTGTCTTGAGTTGACCAACGCAAAAAAAAAATTAGAACACGTTATATTCCATCGGCGAGCGTCGGGTTTTTACCGACTGTGCTCACACGACACCGACGGTTTTTTTTTTTTTATCAAAAAGAGGTGATAACAAGTTCAAAAGTTGCCTTACATAGTGAGATATAATCAGGAGTTACCAATGCTATCTTAGAAATAATATGTTCTTGAATTGCTCATGCTGGTTACAGACGTGCACTTTTTAACCGACACTTTTTCACCGTCGGTAAATTTGGCATTCACATTAGGACACAATGGACGTGTGTTATTTCTATTGCACACTGGGCCAAATCGCGAAATATTTGTCGTAAAGTCGTAAAATGCAGATATCGAGTTAAAACTTGACATATTTAATAAATACAGTAAGCAACATATGTTAACAAAATTTTGAGTTCATTTGACCACTCCTACCCTGACCGCCCATATAAGACCACATTGCGGATACGTAATCTTCATGTAAAAAGAAAATTACCATGGATATTTAGTTTTTTATTAATTTACTTTTATACATTTTAAGTGAATTATGACTTATTTTTAGGTGGCCAAAACTTCACATATATTCGGATATTGTCGATCAAACGTTCAGAATAGTTGCTTAAGAGAACTCAAACTTTGCATTGCAAACTTTATTTAATAGACACTTTCTACTTTATTTCCAGAACGCAGAAACCCGCAGTAAGTTAGTTTTTACTTCACAGAAGACGATAAAATAAAACAATACACATAAATGACAAATAGCAATTGTTAACAAAATATTGTTTGGTTACAACTGATAAGCGTGCAAAAATAAAAATTTCCTTCCAATTTTCTCAATGCAAACAGCTGACTAAACACCTGACTTTAAAGCCCGATAAAATTTGCTCGGTTGCAGCAATAGTAATATTTCTAATAATAATTATCAATTATTCATAGATAAAGTATTTACTTTGATTTTGTTATGTTAAAATTTTGATTTATTTCCATGAAATTTTCGACTTGACGTCAAATATTTCGCGATTTGACCCAGTGTGCATCGGTGAGAATGGGATTTTCAAATATAAAAAATAGAATTTTCAAAACGTATTGCACTGAACATAGGGTTACTTCACAAGTTACTTCAGGAAGCACCATCTGAAATCTTAGGCATTAACATAAGTCTACAAATGCGGAACTTTTTTTAAATTAAACATTTTCTAGCTTAGTTTAACAGTCAGTCCGATGATTTTCTTAATGAGTCTTATCTAATGCAAAGACTTCATTATGATCTCAGCATATATTTGGTAATACATTAAAACTAGTTGATCAACTAGTCAATAAATGCAGAAACTTAAATCTTATTTCTCTATATGTATTTTTTGTTTTTTTATAAATCTAAACGCTTTCGATTTTCTTTGAAATGTCAATAGAACTTGAATAAATTATAATATTTCTGTTGTTGTGGTTTATTGTCTTTTTATCTCTCTTTGTCTTGGTATTAACGGATTTTACCTTGTTTCATTTCGTTTCGGTTTGTGTATATTTAATTTTATATGCCGAAATCTCATTCATATCAATTTCAACCAACTGGAATTTTTAAATACCAAACTCGAATCACTATACGAATACGAAAATGTATATAAATGTGAATGTGAATACGATTGAAGTCTGCACGTTTATTCAACGCGTCAGTAACAAATTCTCAATATATATACGCACACAATATACGGCTTATACAATATCATTTATTATACTTGTATAACTCTTATTTTTATTCCCTGTCATTTCAACCCTCTCGCTCTCTCTCTGTTTCTCTCACTCCTACTCCCGGTTGTCTATATAATATGCAATGTTATTGTGTGTGAGTCTGTGTTTGTTTTTAAACCGAAATTTTAAATTGAACGGCATTGGTCGAGTGTTTTAATATTTATTGGTAAGCTCGTGCGATCAATGAGCCGATTCGTAGAAGTTAAAACAACACGACGAATATCAAATTCAATCAGTGAGATAACAAGTGAATTCAATAATTGGATGAGTGGATGCGCAGTACAGATAGAAATTGCGAAATGTTATGTTATGTTGTTATTCGTGCACACATTTCAAATAAATCGGCTTAATTCACGATTTGTCGATGTGAAGCGACTAGAAAGGCGACAACTCACATCATCGCGTACAATTCAAATTACTACATATAAATATATTATTTATCTCGCTAGATTTTGGATACTATCCTTCAAAAACACTCAAAAAATGTATAGTCTAAATACGCCATTTTTCTAATTCCTTTCCACATTTAACTAAGCATAAACAAAATGTTTGCACTATACAATTGCGTAACAACCTATAAGTTTCAATGAACACATAGTGCAGATAAGTATTTTAAATACTCTGTAATCATCAAACAGTTAAAAAGAAGTATAGACAAGTTATAAACAATTTTTTTAATAGAAGAGATGCAGCTATTAAAAAGTTTTAGATAATCATAAATGGTGTTGAAATTATTAGTTGAAATAAGAAACAAATGTTTTTCATAAAATAAATTTAACAAAATAATGCATACGAAATTTTTCTAAGTAAAAAAAAAAAGTTTGAATGGAAATGAAATCTTTTTATAACATCATGCCATCCGAAAAGTAAGATTTATAAGGTTCGCTTAAGAATTTTATTTATTTTTAGTGTGTTCGTTTATTTCCTAATTTAATTTTGATTTAATAACCTTGATTGATTTGATAACCTTTCAATCTTTTTTTAAAAAGGGAATAAAAAAGAGAGTGTACTTTTTACAGGATATTTAGTTAGTTTACCACTTTTTGCAATGACTTCTTATTCGCATACACATTTTTTTTGTATGAATATTCATTTTTATTGCGTCTGTAGAGAGGAAACCTAGTACGCATGCATGTGCCCAGTAGAAATTGTTTGGGCATTTAAACCAATAAATATGTAAATTTTTCATAAATTTAATTAAATTCACCACAAAAGCTACGTCTTTGTCACCCAACAACAGCAGCGGCAGCAGGGAAAGTTTTTCTCCCAAAAATAAAAAAAAATAAAAAAAAAAGTTAACAAAAAAATGGAGAGAATAATAATATGAAGAGAAGAAATAGAATAGTGTGCGAGCAGTTTGAGCGGAAGTGAATTGAGCAACTGAGAGCGAGAACTGAAAGCTGAGAACTTTTGCAGCCAGATATAATAGATCTATGAGAGAAAGAAGAAAGAAAAAAAAAACCAAAGTGAATAATAGAAAAGTTGAGAAGTATATGCAAATATCTATCGCAGGCATCGAGCAGATCCCGAGTCAGGTTGCAGATGTCTGACTGACTTACTGACTGAATGACTCACTGACTGACTGACTGACTGAGTGGATGAGTGGGTGAGTGAGTGAGTGAGTGAGTGAGTGGATGAGTGAGTGAGTGAGTGAGTGAGAGAGTGAATGAGTGAATGGTTGCCAGCCTGGCTGCATGCTTGGTTGACTCAAACTTATGAAAGTTGTAAGGAATCGCGGCCTGTGCCGATGATAAATGCGAATTGTCAGAGAATTTAACGATTTGACTCACAAAGGCATTTCATAGTTTTGTTTATGCGAACGTTACGACAGCAACAACAATGACAAGAATATTGTCTGACTATTGGATGGGTCGTTTGGCTGGTTGGGTGGTTCAGTGGATGGTTCAGTGGGTGGTTGGGTGGGTGGCATTTATGGTGGTTGAGCGCACTTAAACAAAAACAGTTGAAATGACAAAGGCGAGAAAAATGCAAGCGAGCGGACATGGAAATTAAAAGCATCTGAAAAGAGAACGCATGGCTGAGCCCTCAACAGAAACAAGGAAAGGAAGGCCATAGATGTGGATATGAATGTGGACAAGGATGAGAGCGACAACGAGAACGAGAACGAGAACGACAACTAAACTGGCAGCCAAGACCAAACCAGTCCAGACGGCATGGCTGACTCCAAAGTGGACATGGGACTCAGCACGTGACTGTAGACTCTGCTCAATGCGAATACGAATACGAAAACGAATGCGAATACGAATGGAAATGAAAATGAAAATGAAAATTATTCCTGTTCTTGATGTCATAGTTAGCACTCGCGTTGCCTGCGACATATTCAATTAACACTTATTCAATTTTCCAGCGATTTCGGCCTTTTGTCCGTCGAGTCAGAGCAGATCAGATTAATAACCAAGCAACAACAAATACAATTGAATGTTTGTGGTGTGAAGACGGACGGCAGTTCGCGCTAGTGACGAAAGCAGCACGAAGGGTGCGAAAGGCGACTGGCAATACATACAGCTAATATGGAAAGTTTGCTATGATTGTCCGATCAGATCGAGTTATATCCCGATCAAAATGTTTAGTCCTTATTTACAAAATGGCATATTAAAACTTTTTTTAACCCACCTAGGTCATGAGATACATTGGTGTAAGTGGGAGGGGAAAAATTTCAATGATTGCAGCTAATGGGGCTGTTGGGGCTTTTTGCAAAATTTTTTTATTTTTATCCGATAACTGGTTCAAAAGATAAATAAATTTGAAATTTTGTATTGGACTTCACAAAATGAAATGAAAAGTTAGTTTGTTTGTTTGTCTGTTTGTATTAAAGCGTTATAAAAATTTGGATGTATTTAAAAAAAAATATCGCTAGTTTAGCGGGGAAAAAGATAAATTATATTTCTTAAACAAATGTCATTCGATTTGCTTAATTAAAATAAAAAGAGAAGATGAAGAGGAAAAAAAATTAGTATACTCAAAAAAAAAACCTGCTGCGGAATAAAATAAATTTCAAGCAGTGCTTAAAGTTGGTGGTCTTGAACATTATTAAGTATAAATACTTATTTTAAGTAAGACTTTTAATTTTGCTCTTAACAAATATTTTAATCATCGGAGTTCTATCCGACTTGATTTGTTTTAATAAAAGCATATTTGATTTAATTTTAATGCTATAAAGCTTAAAATATAGTCAAGGACTTTTTAATTTGAGTTTTAAAATGATTTTGTTTCTTTCTGTGTACGATTGGCAGGTGATGGATGTGCTGTGATTAGCCATGCTCTGGATGAAATGTTGTATCGCATTGCGAATTAGAATAAAACGTACTACACCCACAATTTGGCGCACAAATCGAAATCAAATTGAAGCCCTGGCAATTCAGTCGTATGCAACAAACAATCAAACAAAACAAGCGGATCTGTCGAGTGTACCCGACAGTAGTATACCCTGTGCCTAGGCTCTTAGATGCTGTTGGGGACCTTGCAGAACTCTGTACATTTTCCACTGATTTTTCCGATGAAAGTTATATGATTTAGTGGACCGATTTGAACCAAATTTTGTCAGGATAAATATGATTAACTTAAATGCATATTCTGTCAGAATGTTTGGGATATCTTAGAAAACAAAGAAGGTTTTGTATTTTAAAACTTGATTTACGACCAATCGTTTTTATGACAGCTATTGGCTATAGTGATCCGATCCAAAAATAAAATCAAACCTGATTTGTGTACTCTTTCCAGAACCCCCACATATCAAGTTTGAAGTTTCTAGCTCTTATAATTATATGGTTAAAAGGTGTTGTAGGTTCAGAGCAAGCGCGTCAAAATTTGGAAATAACCTTGATCTGCCTGACATTATAAGGAGTCTACATAAAAAATTTAGTGCCTCTAGCTCTTACCACCTTTAAGATCTTTTCTTTTTTTTCGGATAGACAGACATTGCTATATCGATCTGCCTGACATTAAAAGGAGTCTACATAAAAAATTTAGTGCCTCTAGCTCTTACCACCTTTAAGATCTTTTCTTTTTTTCGGATAGACAGACATTGCTATATCGACTATATGTATTTGATTGGGTCTGTCACGCCTCCTTCTGCTTGTTACATACTTTGCACAAAGTTAATATACCCGCACAGGGTTTAAAAACAACAAGCAGCAACAGGAATAAAAATAAAAATGAAACAAAAAAGCGAAACAAAAACAAAAGCAACTCAAATTGCGATGCTGGTGCTGTAAATGTTTTTGGCTTGAAATCAGGCACATTAATTATGACGAATATCGCGTGGGGAACGTCAGAGGAGGAGGGGAAATGGTGGTTGAGGTGGTGGTGGTGGTGGAGGTGGAGGTGAAGGTGAAGGTGGAGAGCTAACGGTGCTTGGGGGCAGCGCTGACTAGTGGCCATGTTGCGTGTTGTAAAATTGAAATTGGATTGGAAATATTTGCACGAAATTCCAATTTCAATTTTCAATTGACGCGGCCAACAGCGACGAGTTTTTGGTGGCCAGCATGAGGAAAAGGACGAGGATTGCAATAGGGGAGATTGCAAGGGAGATTGTTTCGTCACGGCTCTCAAATACGCACTCAAACTCCAAAAAACTTCAGACCCTGACTCGGAGTCGCAGTTGCAGTTGCAGGTGCAGTTTTAGGTGCAGGGTCAACTCGGATGTTGATGCGGATGCAGATGCGGATGCGTTGGCAGCACCTTTACAGTGCCTGCAAAATTTCCACTGCCATTTTCCTGCTTCACTCAATTACAGGCCTTTTGTGTCCATTCGATTGTCCACCGGAAAAGTGTGCAGGCCCACGCTGTCCTGTCCGTATTGGCCGTAACTGAAACCAAGGCCGTAACCGAATCATATCCCAAAATTGTGAGTGTGTTCACGTCTCTCTATCGCGACCTCACTCTCGCTCTGAGTGTGCGTGTGTGTGTGTGTGTGTGTGTGTGCACAATTGTTTGCTGTTTACTGGGTTGCCGTTTGTTTGCGGGCAGGTGCCACGCCCCCTTCAGCCCCCCCCCCCCCCCCCCGCCCAGCCAACGTTCCGCAAATTGAAGTGAAAAGAACTGCCAACAATAACAGTGGTCATGGAATGCGCATTGCGCGGATGATGGACAACAGGGCGCATTACGTCTACTCCGCCTCCGCCTCCGCCTTCCCCTCCTCGTTCTCTTCTAGCCCGCTCATCATTCTGCTTCTTACTCTTCCCCCTCTCCTCTCCTGTCACTTCCTTCCACACTTCCCCTTCTTCTTCTGCAACTTGTTATTGTTGTTGGTGCTGCTTGTGCAGATTTATGGTTGGAAAGATTGCTGGCCAACTTCATACAGAAAAAGAGAAAGAGAGAGAGAGTGAGAGAGAGGGGAATAAAAGCGAACTGCTTTATTTGCAGCCATTAAAAATTTGCATAAGTACACAGCATTGGCAAATAAATTCTGGCTTGTAAATGCGGCACAAGTGATTGAGTACTCGCTGAATCATTGAACACCCTGCATGCCAAACTGAGTGCCATATTTGGACAAAGTACCAGGTGCCTTTCTACTGGTGCTTTCATGTGCTTTAAATCTGCATTTTTAATTCTAAAAACTCTGCAATTAATTGCAGTACAAGAATTAGAAATAATGTCATTAGAAATAATAAATAAGATAAAAGAAATGGTAAGACAAAAATAAGGAATTAAATATTTTGAAAAAAAGAAACGTGTGAAAAAGAGATAAAGAGACATTAAGTCTGGGAGCAAGATCGTACTTAATTGTATTTGTATAATCAAATTCAATAACATTAGTTACACTAATACTACTTGTTGCTTAATTGGTTTACTTAATTTAATAATTTATAAAACAAAATATAGGAAAATATAAATACGCAAAGAGCTTCGATAATTATCGAAAAATTATAATTTTTTGCAAAACATATTTATTAAAATTTATTTCAAGTAATGTTTAATAACTCAATATGTTTTATTTTATACTTGTGGTGGATCAACAGTTGGATACCCTGTGCCCAGAAGCCTTGTACTAAAAGTTGAATTTCGACCGATCGGTCCTATGACAGCTATATGATATTGTAGAACGATTGAATAAATTTGGTCAGGATGTATAATACTAGCACAGATATTATTATGACAGATTGGTTGAAACAGCTCAAAACCAAGATGTTTCTTATGCTAAATGATATAGTTATATATGACATAGAGGTTCGATCCAAGAATAAAAACAAACTTCATCAGCATACGGTATCTATCAACTTACAAACCAAGTTCGAAGTCTCTAGCTCTTAAAGTCTCTGAGATCGACGCGTTCAAACAGACGGGCATTGGCTAAACCGACTCGGCTGTTGATCCTGGTCAAGAATATATATACCTTAAGAGGTTACATACATTCTGTCAAACACATAATACCCTCTTTTGCCCATTTTTCCGGGGCACAGGGTATAACAAGGGAATCATAAATTAGAAAACTGAACTAAAAATAATTTTGCCTTACTTATATTTTACCAATACTTTCCATAATTTCAATTTCCCAATCACAATCCTCCTAATTTTGACATTCCCTAACTTTAAACTTCCCAATATTTTTTTTCCTAAATTGTATTTCCTTATACAAATTTTATTAACATTGGTCTTTTTTACTTTTACCTTCCCAAAATTATTTTCCTTATTATTATTTTCTAATATCAATTTTCTTAATATTGGTCCTTCCTTATTTCCCAATAATGTTTCTTCCAAATATAAATTAAATTTTACAAAAAATACATTTTTTATAATTTTGTAAGCTATATAAAATATTTCTCAACCTAAAAATGTTGTTGAAACTGGAGGAAAGGCGTTTTTACTTCGAAAATATGTTCAAAAAACTTAATCTCTGAAATTCGAGAAACACCGACTTTTCGAACGGTTGTTTTCAATAGCAAATTCTCTTTAAAAACTTTAGAGATATCTGGAACACACCTGATAAAAAAATACGACATGTATTTGTAAAGTAAACATTAAAAATTTTTTTTTTCTTATATTATGGTTAAGTTTAATTTGCGTTTTATCCTCTTTAAACTTAAATAAACATTTATGCAGACATTTGACGACTCTAACCATAGAGCAAGGGGAATACCAATTTAAACACTTTAAACTTGAAGATCTCCAGTTATTTTATATACTTACTATATAATACAAAAAGTAGCATTGTTAATGTAATATTTAAAGATATGCGAAAATCGTTAAGTTTTATTAAGATTTTGTGAATTCAATATTGATTATATTTATAGCGACTGTCAAGTGCCAAATGCCAGATTCAATTGGAATCATTTAATGCATCTACTGCTGGGGAGTACTTATATTTAAATTAAAAAAATATATATATTTGTAATCATTTATGCGAAATAAATTATTTAATACAATTAAAAAAGTTTTTCGATTTATTTTGGTGTATTGTTGAAGCTGGAGCCTCGTCCATGGCTACATAATTCACTTAAACCACGCCTGCGTCTCATTGTCCGTCTCCTGCGTCCATTTCCTGCGTAGCACAAGGACAGCAGGTGCAGTCAGCTTGTGCCAAGGAGGGGGGCAGCATAAATTTAGGGAGAGGGAGAGGGCGGGAATTGAACATTGTCTAGCCAAAGTAGCTTGGCCAGTGGCCATTGGCCTATGGACATCCGTCGTGCTTGTTTGTCGCGTCAAAATAAATGAACACAAAATGAAAATGGTCGCTTCAAATGTATTTATTGAATGCCACTTGAAGCTGGCTGAGTAGGAGCATCTGTAGTAGGAGCAAGGAGCAAATGACTGGAAGCATTTTACACCTGAAATGATTTCATTTTTCAGGACACAGTGCGTCACTTTCAAGGCGTCGAAGTACGGCGCTTTTTGTTTGCACAGTTTCAAGGCGATGGCAAGTGTATTAAATAAAAAGTGACAACAAATATTGTTACGCTTGACGCTGCCAGCGTTCTGTTGAAATACCCAAAAACCAACTCTCCTGCCATCCGTTCCATCTCCGTGTTAGTAGCGGGTCCTGTCGGGCCCGGCTAATGCTCCGAAAATTGGCCAAAATTTCATTTTGCAGCCAAATGCGTCTGCTCGTCAAACGCCAGGCCCTGAAACTAATGGAACTGAAGCTTACCTTACTTGTAAGCAAATATTTACAACTGAAACAAAGTAAGTAACTTGCCAGCCTTTTTTTTGTATATTTTTTATTTGAACCTCCACTCTTGTCTCCTGTCTCAGTCTCTGCTTCCCTGCCTTCTCCATGGCATTTTAAGCTGTATGCGGATTATCAAGGCAAACAAGCGACTTACCTTGTTACCCCATAACCTTCTCAAAAACAACTTCATCTGTTTTTCCCCCTATCTGTTTTTGGGGTTAGCCAAAACCCTTTTGACCAAGACCAAGTTACCAAGTACCAAGTGTTAAATTATGACTTAACTTTGTTCGTCTAAAGATTTGATAATTAAGCAGTACTTAATAAAGTCATTAAACTTGAAAGTACTTGATCTTTGACTGGGAAAAAGCTAGCAAAAAAAATGTGTTGATGTTAGGTTTATAATATATGTCTCATAGATACCCTATATTACTATATGATTTGCATTCTTTATATGACCTCTTTCAAATTAAAAGCTCAACATTTGACATTTATTTGTATTTATATCAGAAAGTCACAATTTTAATGCTAATTATATCGAAAATAACTGAACTGAAATTAATGATTCAATAAGAAATACATAACTGAAAAGTAGGTGTGTATTTTAAGTACTCATGTTATCTAAAAGAGAGGTAAGTATTAAAACATTATCCAAATTAAGAAAAACCGTTTCTATTTTGATTCGTCAACTTGAATTGTGATTGTAGCTTATGTCATAAGATTGACGGCATTAGTTGCTGAAATTTTATTTTAGTTATGCATACCAAATGCCATGTGCTTTGTATTTTTAATAAAATTATAAAAATAAATTGTTTTAATCAATATCTATAAAAATAATTTATAAAAATGTATATCTCAAATACTCTTATAGGAGAGATCAGTGTTGTGCCATTACGCGCAAATTTTGAATGTCTCCACTTTGCTGACGGCAATGCGTAAACAATGTAGACAATCCGTAAACAAGGTAAGCAATTCGTAAACAATGCCTACAATAGTATTCTCCATAGGTTTGTCTACGCTGCTGGTTGATATTTGTAGTTGTTATCGTATTTTTAATATGTCCTGAAACATATTGCAATAATCGATTAGATTTTAGTTATTTACACAGTTAGGATAACTTATAGTTATATAAAATTATATATTTCCTTATAATTTTGGTATTCTTAGTTAGTATTTTAAAAATGTAGATTGATTCTGTACTTAAAATTCTTATACCGCTCGACAATTCTTATTCGAACTAATTTTATATCATTTAATTCCAATCTGGTGCATTATTACATTATAATAATGAAGTTGAATAATTATCCAAATTTAATTGAATAATATAGAATTAAATTTAACAATTTTATATAACTTTTTTCCCATAAGTGTGTTAGCTCCCTCTTTTCACATTGTCAGCATTGTCTACATTGTTGACATTGTTTACACGCTAACACTTTATAGTTGATACTCAATTGTTTACACATAGAAAATCGTGTAATCTACATGGTGTAGTCTACGTGACACATCACTGAATGGGATTATCTGAGGATAATAATAAGGATAATAATTAATATTAATTATTAAATTAATTAAAAAAAAGTACAAATGCAAAATAATATGCAACTCACTTGAAGACCTACAGTTTTTAGTTTAATTATCAAATTGTAAGTTTCAAAATTATCACTGTGGATGGCAGCTCGCGCTAGTGACGAAAGCAGCACGAAGGGTGCGAAAGGTCAGATATTTTCAGCTAAAATGTTTTGGTTTTATCTTATTTCTCAGCCTGATGAGTTAGTGATTAAAAAAATTCATTTAGCAAATAGCTCAACTATTATAGTTTAACATTTTGAGTTTTGTTTATTGAATATCTGCAAGAATCTGTAGACACGAGACTTTGTTTTAGGCTTGAAACGAAAGAGATCTTAGGTCAAATATATTATTAAATAGTTAAATAATATAGTTATCGATAGCATTCATTTATGGGGAAGCCACGAAGGCTGAAATAACATTGAATGATGTCAACAGGAAAACAAATAAATGAATCAATCTATGTATTTGATGTTAAGAGATCATTGGTAGATCTTGGCCAAGCCGCTAATGGACCCACATTTGAATGTGGCACGGGTATGTGACATGCGGTCTAACCGTAAGGCTGTAAGGGTATGAGATCTGTGTGTGGTCTCATCATTAGGGTAAACAAAGCTCATCTTAATGGCTTCAGTGCTGTGGCAATAAATCACAAGTTATTATTTGTTGCCTTCATCAATCAAATCAATCAGCATTTGTGTTGTGCGTTTAGCCCCACAAATGTCACATGTTAGCCAACAAATTGTTATAAATATAATTTTATTATAACCACTTAGAAGTGCTTAGAGAAGTGCGTGCAAGACCAAAACAACAGGTTGTTGCTTTATTTATATATGGAATCAACTAAGCGTACATAGACGACTATTATGTCTATATTTCCTATTTAAGCCAAATGGAAATGGAATGAAGTAATAAAAGTAAATAGCGTTAAGCGCATGTTTTTCTGCTGCTGCTGCTGCTGATGAGCAAAAGACTGACAAATATATTGTATATATAAATATACTCCCTCAATCTTCCTACTCATTTTCTACTGTCTACTTGTGTATATGGGTGTGTCTGTGTCTGTGTGTTAAGTGTGTGTATTCTTGCACTAAAGACTAATTAAGTTTTCATGGCCATAAGTCCTGCAGTGTGTGGGGTTCCCCTCAGGCTGCCAGGCTTTTGCACAGTCTCTGCTTTGGTCAGAGGCTCTCTGTTAAGTTCGTCGTCAGTTTGCTCGTTGAATGAATGAATGGTCAACTTGATTAATTTGAGGCAGCTAGACAAGCATTAATAATCCGGTTAAAGTGTAGGCAGCATACACACACACACACACACACACACACACAGACTGACACACACACATGAATGTAAACACACTTAAGCAGAGCTTGTGGCAACAGCAACAACAGAGAAAAAATGCCGCAGTAAACACAAACTAAGTATAAAAGTCAAAACAAAGCCACAAAGTGTTGGTAGCACACACACTCGAACACACACATGCACAGAAGGAGAAACAGAGAGAGAGAGAGAGAGAGTGAGTTGGTACATTTTTGTTTATCGCTTGAGCAGCGCCATGAAGTATGCAACATTTTATTTAACTCAAATACTTCAACTAGCACCAAAAATAGTGAAAGGCAATGAAAACGCAATTGAGTTTTAGTCTATCTTAAACGCCATTTGCGTGGTGTTCGCGTGATATACGAGCCATAAACGAGAACACAAGAACAGGCAAACATTACTACTCCCCCTCTCACTTCCACTCCCACTGCCACTGCCAACCCCCACCCTCACACCCCCAAGCAACCCCTAGACAATACTTGCTTAGTGGGCACGACGTCACTTGCGATGTGTGAGGTCAGGTTCATAAGTAAGTCAATAAGTCAGTTGGTTAATGACAACAACAACAACAACAACATCAACAGCATCATAACATAGACAACATGCTGTAACAGCAACAACATCTCCAACATTTGTTAGTAAGCAACCAAAATTGAGGAAATTCTCTCGCAACTGTTTTGTTTGTCAGCATTCTCTATTTGCTTAGCAACAATTCAGCCTGGCAACATTATGGCCATTGACTTCCTTAAAAAACTAAGCTTAAACACTGATAATGTCCTATTTTGACCATCATAAAATAATAAAGTTTATTTACCAGTTAGTCATCCGTCTGTCTGTTTATCTGGCAAAATTTAGTTCCACAATTTTGAAACGTAGTAAGTTTTGATACAAATATATAGTTTCCGCTATATATTCTGTCAATGTTGCATTATAAATTTAAGTTAGGTTAATCTAACAACATATTTTTATTTTAAAACATTTTCAAATTTTCCAATTATTAATTGTTACACCGCTAGATCTAGTTTTCAAATTTCAAGGCCCTATAAAAATTTTAAAAATTATTTTAAGTCCTAAATTTTAAGTTTTCAAATGTATTCAACTTATTTTTTTTAATTAGCATAAATCAAAACTTTAGATTTGAAACCACTGAAAATAATGCTAACTTTAACAAAAATTTAGACTTGTCTGCTTTGCTTGGTCAAAAGTTGGACCAACTTTAAATATTTATAACTCTGTCAAAACCAAACCGATTTTCGAACGGAATGTCATTTTGTTCGTGGTTTGGCTTTTAAATAATTTCTGCATTTGAATTAAATTTATTTGTTTAAACAAATGTTTCCTCTTTATATCTAGATTTTGATTTTAAAACTTGACTTTTTTTGTGTAAAAAGTCTGGCCAAGTTGGAGAAAAATTTTGACTTATAAAGGTGCTTGGTCGAAAGTCGGACAAAGCATTCATAACTTTGTCAAAACTTAACTGATTTTTAAGCAGAATGTCATTTTGTTTATGGTTTGGCCTCTTATTTCATGCTGTTCCATGCATTTTCCTTAGAAAGGTGTCGGTTTAGATTATATGGAAATAATTATGAAATGATTAAAGGTAAAAAACTTATTATTGCAAAAATTTATATATGACAAAGTTGTCTAAACTATAAAATACAATTTAGAAAGCGCTAATATGAATAATTATAAAGAAACTTATGTTTATTTATTTGTTTATGCGCGACTAAAAGCCAAAAAAATCAATGTATAAAAATTAAATTAAAGATTAAAAAATAAAGATAAAAATAAAAATTTAGATCAATAATAAGTTTTTAGAATTATGACAGTGAAAATAAATATAAAAGTATAAAATAGATAAACAGATTATAATTTTGACAACATCTATTGCTTTTTATCATTATTATTTTATTATTATATTTATCATTATATTATTATTATTTATGGTATTATTTATGGATATATTTTAAATTATACAAGTACAGAGTCGTATTAGTTAGATAAACAGATTATAATTTTGACAACATCTATTGCTTTTTATCATTATTATTTTATCATTATATTTATCAATATATTATTATTAATTATGGTATTATTTATGGATATATTTTAAATTATACAAGTACAGAATTTTATTAGTTTTGGTATAAATTACTTTCTGGCTTTGCACGTAAATAAATACAAATAAATTTCCTAACGCTTGCAGCGCTCAACACAACGTGGACATTTTTCTCTTTTGCTGAATCTGTCGCCGTCCGATTTGTGGGAAATTGTTGCCAAAGGCGTTTAACGTGGTAATATCATTTATTTGAAATTTGTTCGCATTGTGCAAAGTGTGATTAACTGGATTATCCTTAACTATGGCGTTGGTTACGACGATGACGATGAGGATGACGATGTCAGCCTTGGCAGGCTGCATTACTTTGTCATTGGTGTCTTTGGTGTCCTTTTAAACGTGTAGCCAGAGCTAGAAAAAAGAGTTTTTGCCCCTTTTCGCCTTTATTCCGCTTTCGACTTTCACATTGCTAACGCCTTTGTCTTTGTCTTCGCCTTTTCAATGAGCAATGCGCCGCAGTCAATTTGATGAATTTTTCACAAATTCCATCTTAACGTCAAATTGGCCAACGGATTTTTTTTCTTTTTTTTTTTTGTTCGTTCTTTTGTGGCAGCAACGAAAAGCGCAGCCGCCACCGCGAAGAAGGCATTCGTGGCTGCAACTTGCCCTCTCCCATTCCCTTTGCACTCCTCCTCTTTCATCATGGTTCATCTTGAAACCGCTTGAGCGTCAAGTGATTGATGCATTGCGCTTGTAAATTTGATGGCGCGTTGGCTTGTGGATGGAAGCGGTTGGGAGCTGTGGTTGTCAATGGAGGCAGATGAGAGGAAGAGAAAGAGCAAGAGGAATGCCAAGTCATGGTCCATGTTCTCGTTCTCATTCTCATTCTCGTTCTCGTTTTCGTCCTGATTCTGATTCTGATCTTGGGTCCGGCTCTGCTTGCTGCATTTGCCAACTCAAACTCCAACTCAAACTCAAATTCAAACAGTTACTGCGGCCTCGCGGG
The DNA here is from genome assembly GCA_035045575.1 of Drosophila falleni. Classification (NCBI taxonomy): domain Eukaryota; kingdom Metazoa; phylum Arthropoda; class Insecta; order Diptera; family Drosophilidae; genus Drosophila; species Drosophila falleni. The sequence continues at coordinate 2,324,858 of JAWNOV010000113.1, read as the reverse complement.
GCATGCAAAGTGCGCGAAATTGACTTTGCTTTTGCGGGCGCTGACAGTGGCATTGCCGTCTGGTTGGTTGCAAGGTTGGTCGGGATGGTTGGGATGGTTGGGATGGTCGGGATGGTCGCGAATGATGAATGGAAAATTGCGAAAATTGTTAAAGCAAAGAGAGGGTGGCCCAAGAGAGTGAGAGAGTGAGAGAGAGAAGCATTGCAAAAGAAATTGTGAAATCTTAGTTGAAATTATTATAAATTAATGGCTATCCTTGTGACCCAGTTACTCGAATGTTTCGGCATAAGCAGCCATTGGAGTCGGTGGTGCTGGTGTTGGCGGTGGTGATGGTGGTGTAGGTAGCCACAGCTGCGGTTTGAGTTGGGGCCCATCTATTGTGCAATGAAAATAAAGGAAGCTGCAGTTTCAGCTGCCACACACGACACACACAGCACATCCTTTAAGCAGCCTGTCGGCTGTCTCATTCTATGAGTGTGTGTGTGTGTGTGTGTCTGTGTGTGTGTGTGTACTTGGCTCTGTACTGTCGTACTGGTATGACAGTTGCATTTTTAATGCTGGCCATAATTAAGTTTGTGCAACATCAACCCTGCCAGCTACAGGCCATAGTATCATAGTCTCAGTAACATAGTATCATTAGGTCCGTTCTTGTTGTATACACTGTACAGTGAAACCTGGTATTTTGAATATTTATGATTACACAATGCCAGCCCATTATCCATGGCTCATCGATGTTGACCAGTGTGCCGGCTAGAAACTACAACTACAACAACAACAAAACCTTTAAGTAAAATCATTCACTGCATATTTATGAGTGTATTCATATGACTTGACTACTCATAACAATACCTTTGATTCTGCTCTGTGCACGTGCCACAATAGCTTGGGTTAAAGCTTGGGTTGCAAACAGATTTCAGTGATGCGAAGTGGATTAGAAATTTGACTATCTGCTGAGATTGACTTGCACTGCAGAAAATACTTATAGTATAAACTATATGCATATTATTATTGTTAACGTGCATTGATTAGTGTAATTTGATGTCTATTAATTATATTTTATTGCTCCTTTCTTTATATATTAGGCAGTTTATTCTTATGTTGGAATTGTTTTTGCGATTGTGAGTAAATGATTTCTAAAGCTTCCAATTTTACTATATTTTATACTATAATATCTATAATTTAAATTCAGCTTGATTTTGAAACATTACGAATACCAAACCACAAAAACTGTGGTTAATATACCTCCTGAACCCTAGTTTTGGGTTCGATACTTGGTTCCATTTAATAAAAAAACGAAAAAAAAATTTTACTGTATACAATTTTTCTTAATTTTTATAACTAAGTAAATTTGTTATTTAATAAAATTAAAATTTCCAAAAATCTAAATTAGTTTTAAGATGACTTAAGAAAAATTTTTTTAATTAGAATTAAATAAATAAAGTGAAAAATTTAATTATAAAACTTCCACTCGATTAAATATAATAACTGAAAATATAAAAGTTTCGATTTATGGTCGAATTTTTAAGCAACCTGAACCGAACCGGCTTAGCGAGGTTCGGTTCGGAACCGGCATTCAGTCCGGACAAAATATCAAGTAATTTTAAAATCTTTATCATTAATTTACACTTAGAAAAAAAAGACCGGAAAATGTTAAGCACATTTGGCTATTACTTATGACCGCATCGTTCTTATTTTTTGTTAACAAAACATCTACACTGGATTGCAAAAGTATGACCCCATGTTCATGATGTATGAATTTCGATACTTGAACTAAAATAGACGTTTGAAATTTAACAATATTATATTGACATATGAAATAAGTGATGCTCCGGTGTCACTCTGCTTTTGTATTCGACCGTTTCGACCGGGTTTTCTTCGGAGTGTAGGACTATCTTTAAAAAATAGTGTTATTTTCTTAGCAAGACAAGCTAAATCTAACAAATTTAAGCAAAAATAATCTTTTCATTTAAAAAATGTAACTAAGGCGAATCTTCTGAAAATTTTATAATGTTTGCAGTCTTGAATATAATAGGGTAATATAATACGAAATACGTTTTTTTTATTTTTTTTAAACAAGTGCATGCATGTACCATAAATAAAGTTCCGAAAAGTGGTACAGTTTGTATATCGCAGAATTAAGAAATATTATAAATGCAATGTGCTTAGTTTTTAATAATTTACAGAATTTAAATTTATTGAAAATTTACTTTACCTACAGCTTCTTTATCACCACTCTATAATTTAAATAATCTATAATAATAATAATAATATAATAATATAATTTAATAATAATAATATAATAATTTATAATCTATAATTTAAAATAATTAGAGCAATTTTAGTAAACCAAATAAGATATTGCAACGCTGTAAAATGTCAAGAATAGAATTACTAGTTGCATGTGGCAGAATGGAATTCGCACGATATTATGGACGCGGCAACTTCAGCTTTATTTCGCGAGACAATCATCGTTATCGCGGATCCTCGAGGTGTCACATGCCCCATATTGATGACAATGATGACGATGATGACGATGATGATGTTGCTGTTGCTGTGCGTCACAGGTTGCAATATGCAAATGTGCAAATGTTGTTGTTGCGGTTGCTTTGTCATCTGTTAACAATAAATAAATGCGCCCACGCGCTGCTAGTAAAGCCGTTGGCCTAAAGCCGTCAGCGTGTCCGGCAATAAGCTAAAAATAAAAAAAAAATAGAAAATAAAAGAAAATGTATGAAAAAACAAAGAGTTAAAGACGCGCGCGTGCTACATGTCAAAAGCGTAGGGAAATTGTTAAACAAACAGCAAACAGACGCAGACGCAGCGTGAAAATAAATTGAACAGACCGACGAAGCGTCACTGACCTACGCGCACACGTGAGTCGCAGCGGCAACAGTAACAGTAACAACAACAACAACAACAACAGCAGCAACAGCAAGACTTCCAAAGAACAGCAACCACAACAACAACAACAAAATATATAGAGTCGAGTCGCAACAGAAATAGCCAAAGTGAAAGGCTGCCCCCGCAGCGTGAATATTTCCCAGTCGGCAACATTTTGTCAGTCGTTTGGCGATGTTGCTGCAACAAGCGGTGGCACGAATCCCATTCGCATACGCATTCGTGCTCGTGCCACACACTCGGCACTTCGGCAACCAGAGCCGGCAGAGTACGAACCGAATAATGGGGCAGGCGCCTCCAAAATCTTCTTTGCGGCAGCTGCTGCAGCTTCAGTCTTTGCGCGTTTTCCAACTGATGCGGTACAGCATCTGTCGGCCCCAAATAGCGAACAACACGAAAGTTGAAAGTACGAAAGTACGTGTATATCTGCTTGCCACAGTCGCATGTAGGAGAACGTATCTTCTGTGCAACACGATTTTTGCGTCATCTATCGCAGCGCGAGTGACACCAAAAATAAGAATAGTTGCCACTTCGAATGTATTTATCATTTGCTTATTAGTTTTTCAGTTTTTTTTTTAAGTGTTCGAGAATCGAAGAAGTCAAGTTTCGGGAGTAAATGAATTTTTTGGTGATTTTTTGCAACGCGTGAGGTAAAAATAAAAGTCAAAGTTCGAAGCGCGCTTTTGGGCGCAGTGTTTTTTGCCGAGTGTGTGTGAACTAAAAACCTAAACAGATTCTAAGATATTCAATTGCCAACAACACAAAACTGTGTGTAGTTGTGTGTGTGTGAACGCGCTGTGACGGTAAGCCTTGAGTTTGATAACAAAGCCACAACTTTTGTTGACCGCAGAAACCGCAGAATTTATATCTATTGAGATTTTGTGGTTCAATCAAGATGATAAAACTGCATGCATCAGCGGATAATGCGACTTAATTATCGCAGCTGGAGATGCAAGTAGGCAGCGGGCCACATGCCACATGCCGCATGCCGCATGCCACATGCCGCAAGCCGCATGTTGCACTTGACATTAGCCGGCAAATTGACAGGCATTGTGTCAGCTGTTATTGATATTCTTGTTGTTGTTGTTGTTGCTATTGTTGTTGTTGTTGTTCTCCTTCTTCTGTTCATGAGAGCAAACAATTGACTTTATCATGTTCTATTTTAAAACAATTACACATTTGTTTATAACAATTACTCGCGGTAATTAATTAGTCGCACAATCAATGTACTAATTAAGTATGGATATTATTTAATAATATTACATCAAATTTAAGGCAAAAAAAAATTTTAGTGCAAACAGATAAACATTGATCAAAACTTTAAAGCTTAATAAATAACACAAATAGTCATGTTTATTCAAAATAATAAATAAAAACAAAATGTACAAACAAATAAAGGTGTATTTTTTGTCAACATAAATACTTTATAGTTCATACTTTATTGTGTTTTATAAAATGAATATTTATGTTGCTTATCTTTTTTCTATAATCTGTTCACACAATGTTCAACTTCTAGAAATTAAGCAGACTTACTCGGTAAAGCTTTGCTTTATATCAAATAAATCTTGTCAGGCATAATACTCTTTTTATTTGCTCGTTTTCTGAATTTTTCTTAACTGACAACTTTCAATTACTTGTGCAAAAATTTTAATATTATATTTTACACATATTTTGTCCTCAAAATAAATGATGTAAAAAAATCAATACAAAAGGTAGTGAATTTTGTTTTAATTTATTTTCATAAATTTGGAATTATATAAATTTGTGAAACCGAGCAAAAAAAAAAAAAGGATACAAGTTGCATAAACACCGCAATTTATACAGATTATACTAAGGATAATTCATGCATTGATTTGACTTTTAATGTGAATTCATATAATGCGTATAAGCCATGCTAAACAAAAATTAAAACCATTTACAATAGAATATATTTTTAAGAATAATTTATGCAATTTCATAAAAAATAAAACGCCCAGCGGATGTTGTAAGAATAAATCAAATGAATTGTACAGGTTCATATCGCTGCTATTTTATCAATACATAACAGTTATAAACAGTAAGTTATATTTGAAAATTTGAGAAATATTTTTCATGCAGTTAACTAAGACTTAAACTAAACATTATTAAATTGAAATTTATTATTTGATCAAATTTATTTGATTAATGTTGAAATTTAAATTATTTATTTTTTTATTTTCATGGACTACAATGTATTTATTTTGAAGTCATTTTAACAATTTCACATAAAAAAAATATAAGCAGTAAGTTATATTCGAAAATTTGAGAAATATTTTTAATGCACCTATACTATAATAAACATTATTAAATTAGACAAATGCAAATTTATTTTATTAATGTTGAAATTTAAATTATTTATTTGTTTTTATTTTCATGGACTACAATGTTTTTATTCTAACAATTTTACATAGAAAAAATTTTACAACTGTCTTAGCTTTCGCTGTGGCACACTTGCATTGGCTGCCACTTGCAACAGCCACTCAATTCTCATATGCGAGGGGAGTTTCTGCTGCTGCTGCTGCTGCTGGCCTTCAAAATTGTGTCTCGCTAGTAGGGAATTTGGCCGAGCTAAATAAATAAGCACTCAGCAAAATGGTTGGCAAAAAAAAAATGACTACAAATGGATACACAAATGGAAATGCTGAAAGTGCAGCGGCAACAAGAGTAACAAGGGCAACAGGGGCAGAAGGGGCAGAAGGGGCAGCAACAAGGGTATCAGCACATCAAAAGCCAGCGGAAATGGACAGTAAATAAATGTTTACAATTTTTCTGTTGCGCCTGCGAATTTTTTTTTTCTTTTTCATTTACATATACATATATATCTATATATATAATTTTTTTTTTTATTTTTATTTTGCTCTTTCTTGGCTTTTTGCTGGTGGCACATAAATTCAGCGGAAATTGTGTAGCCGCTGGCGAAATAATGGCCAAGTGGGTATTGGGGCGGCAACGGAGCCAAATCAGGGCTTAGAATGAAGCACAAGAACTGGGTATATGAATAATGTGCTATTCACTTACAGACACACATTGTTGCAATGTTGCAGCTTCAGCTGCTGCTGCTGTTGCTGTTGCTGTTGCTGCTGATGTTGCTGTCGCCTTGTTGCTGTTGCTGTTGCTGCCTGCTGAAATAACCTTATTTCATTTTGCATTCCATCCCAAGCCATGTTAAAATATATTTTGTATTTTTGCGCGCAGCTCTTTTCATTAGCAACAGAAAAAAATAAAACAGAAAAAATTAAGAAAAATAAGAATTGCACTTGAATGCAGCAGCAACAGCAACAGCAACAGCAGCAGCATCAGTCGAGAGACAAGTAGTGCAATTACTGCATAAAGTACTTGTAACGAGGCACTGCCACTGATGCAGTTGCAGATGCTGTTGTTGATGCTGCCAACTTGCAGCAACTGGCAACTGGCAACCGGGCACTGCTCTAGACTGTGTCCTAATCCCATCTCTACCCTTGTGCCTCCAATTCCCTCCACTGACACTTCATAGTGCCGTGTGCCTGTGTCCGAATGCTGCGCTAATTTCAGGCAATTATTTGTACCACCCGCCTACACAGACCAAAAATGCGAGTGAAAAGAGAGATAGCGACATTAATTCACGAAGCAAGATCATACTTAATTGTATTTGTATAAACAAATTCAATAACAATAGTTCCAATTACCTCTAGTTGCTCAATTGGTTAAGTCAATTTAATAATTAACAAAATATAGAAAAATACATTTACTGAAAGATTAAGTAATATTTTTTCAAAAATAACTTGTTGTTAAACATATTTGGTAAATGTATTTTAAGTAATGTATAATAACTCAATATGTTTCACTTAAAACCTGCTTAAATCTGTAAGTGTTAATTAATTACTGCGAACAGCAGTCCACGCTAGTGACGAAAGCTGCACGTTGGAAGTAAGGGAAGAAATACAGGAAGAATTGGAAATTTGCTACGACTTTCCTATCAGATTGAGTTATACGAAAGGATAGTCTTAGCAAACAACATTACATACTAAGACTTTTGTAAACCTTTTTAAATTTTTAAATTTCTTATAAATATTCCGCATTAAATGATGGTTCAAAAGATATTTAAATTTAATATTTAAAGTGGCCTTCCAAAAATGAGATAGAAAATTTGAGGAATTATTCCTAATCAGAAATCTAGAAATGTTTGCTCTACAACTTTTTAACGGGAAAACACCTAAGCCCGCTGAATTTAAAGCCCTACAGTTTTTAAGTCACAGAAGCTACAGATACGTCGTGAGATATGTCGTTCGGCATTCGTCACATTGCCCAACAAGGTTGACGTTCCTTATACCCAAAAATATCTTTTCGCGCAATGCCGATTGCCAAACTTATTTTATTCATATTTTTTATTAGAACCTTTATATAATTTATATATTGAACTAAGAACTTTCGTCACTACTCTTGTACCTCGTAAAAAGTTTTTTTTTTTGGAAAAATTTTTGAATATAAAAATCTTAATCTTCTAGGTATGTACAATGTACATTTTACATTAATTATTTATTAAATTTTATTTATACCCTTATATTGCATATATCATGACATTATATTCAAAATTGTTTAACACGTTGTTAAGTTAGCGTTTAAACCATATGTTATTTGTTTGATAAAAAAATATTTTGAATACTTTTATTAGCATTTTAATAAAATTTATAAAATAAAACACCATTTTATTACCTTGACAACATTGTAAGTTGCCAAAACACTCTTTCATTTTAATAGCTGTTGACTTCTTTAGTTGATGTTTACAAAATTTAGACACCACACTTTTTGAGTTGAGGTCGTTAAATACACATAATGGTTAAAAAGAAAGGCAAATTTAAATATGGAAAATTCCTTAAAAAAAAAATGATAATTATAATTGTCCGACTTATTTATCATACTTGATCAGCTGAAAACGGTTCCTTTTGATGTTGATTTTAGATGCTGTTACATTAAAGCAGTTGATGCTTGCTATTAGTCTTTCCCTTTCTATATATTTAGTTAGTATCTTTCTTTGCTTTAGTCTGGCTCCATCCAGGCGCTGTTTCCGTAACCACACAAGCTGCATTTCCCATTTTCCCATTTTCCACGTGCATTTAAGCATATTTATTCATATTCATTTGCACTCACGTGTGTGTGTGTGTGTGTGTGTGTGTGTGAGTTTGGGTGCTGTTTTCGTCTAAGCCTCAGCATTCATTCAGTCATTTGCAGTGTCCGTGGCCATTTAATGCACTTATTCATTAAAATACAAAAAGGAAAAAAAAGAGGAGAGAATGATCGTTGAAGGAGAAGGAAGGCAGAGTGGTAGAGTGATAGAGGGGGGGGACAGGTCGGTAGGGAAATGGCGACGACCATGGCGAAACAAGACTGAAAATGAATGAAATAAAAAATGTAAACATACACAAGTGCAATGCAAATTAAAGCAGACAGCAAAGTGGCTGCTCCTGCTTCAGCTTTGGTCACAGGAGACGTCACAGGGGAAGGGGAAGACGGTGGAAAGGGTTGCCAGGTTAAAGGGGCTGTGGCAGAGGCAGAGGCAGCGGGAATGACGGGCGGATGGGAAAATGTGGCCAACGCCGACTGATGCGGCGAAAGTTAGATGGAAACAATGGGAGGAAAGCTGCTCTAACGGGGTAGACGGGGCAAGGGGGCAAGGGGGCATGCCGCAGGAGAAAGGTTGTAGATGGCAGGTGGTAGGTGGTATGAGGGGTTCGGCAGCAAGTCCTTGCCAACGCGAAGAGGCAATTCATTAGCTTTAATTTAGGTAAATGTCCTTGGTCCTTGTGGCGTTGCCTCTTGTGGTGAATGTTGCAAATGCAACTAAAATGTTGCGGTTACCGCCATTTTCATTTGCGTGCCACACATACATGACTCTACGGCTGTGAATGTGTGTGTGTGTGTTTGTGTGTGTTTGTGTGTGTGGGTGTGCCAGAGGTCGTTGCATTCCCTGTGGCAGCTCACTTAATATTTAACATACAACTAACTGAAGTCGCCAAGTGCCCCATTTTATTGTCTAAATTATCCAATTAACAAATCGAGTTATTTCTGGCAGAAATCGCAATTTATTAAAAATCATTGCGACTGTTTAACAATATATCAATTCTCAAGCTTATAAAATAACATGAAATAAATTAAGCTTCGTAAAATTTTGAACTAATCAAGAAATTTTATTTAATTGTGAGTAATTCGACTTTTTTATTGAGATCCTCCTTCAATAGATAAGATTATTACGAAAATTAAAAGAGTGCTTAACGATTTAAATTAGAATTGCATTTGTTGCCAAAAATTTCTTTTCAAAGTCCCGAAAATATGTACATCGCTTTTTTCGAAAAAAATGGTACCCCATATTTGTAATCTGTAATTAATTTTAAAAAATGTATACCAAGAAACTATAATTCTACAATCAATTCCTAGTCCCCGCTTTTTGAGTTGAAAAACGTGTTTTTCGATAATTTTATTATTAATTATTAACATATTTTAAGTATTTTTTTTCGATCCTGACAAGATTGTTATCAAAACTCGTGTTAAGACCAGCACTTTCAAATACAAAGACAAATTGTCCTTAAAACATAATTTTCGTCCTTTTTCAACTGATAATATTTTTAGAAGTATACCTCGAATTTATAAGTTTTCAAAACATTGTAGATTTAAAACAAAGATATTATCAAATTATTTCTGTGTAACGCTTTACATACTGTTAAGGTGATTCCTATTTTCTTTGAATAAAATTAATTCTTAAGTCTTATAGTAAACGATACATGTTCTTAAATATATATTTATTTGATGAGTACTCTTAGTTGCCAGCTAATCAGCAACGACCAATTAACTAGACAACATTGTGAGCTACCAAAATCTGTTTAAATTTCAATTGCAGTTTACATTTCCAGTTCAGTTTACATGACCCCTCAACCCTTGCACCTAGCACCTATACGCCAGCTTATATACTTATGTGCAGCGAACTTTGTGGCACAACACCCAGTGTGCAACGTGCAACAACAGTTGCCTTAACGTCGCGTCCAATTTTGTGTGGCGCATAGAGCTGAAGCTACACAGAAAAAAACTGCTCGAAAAGGCTATAGTTGAGATCCCGACCATTGAATACCCGTTGCTTATTTCAATATATATTAAAGTACTTTATACAGAGGTGTTCTACAAATCTCTAACAGCGCCAAAGCAACCAAAAAGCAAATGTCTAGAAAATTGATGAGAGATTTCACAAAATGAAATAATTATTGAAATATTAAAATAATTACTAAATCAATTTTAAATTGAATAAAAATGCATAAAATACATTTTTTATAATTTTATAAACTATATAAAAATATTGTGTCAACCTAAAAATGTTGTTAGAACTGGAAAAAGGTTGTTTTTATTTTTTTACTTCGAAAATATGTTCGAAAAAAACAAAATCTCTGACATTTGAGGAACACCGACATTTCGAACGGTTGTTTTCAAAAGCAATTTTATTCAAAAACTATAGAGATTTCTGAACACACCTGATAGATACTAATACCTAATAAAATCTACTGCATACTTTTGGGTGCTGGTAGTATTTTAATAACTATTAATAAATTTAATTAACTATTACTGCAGCTCTACTAGATCGATCTTACTGCGACTGAGTGAGGTATTAGATAATATTAATAGATAACGTTAATTACCATTAAAAATATATTATCATAAAAACTGACTGTGGTGGCTTTCTGGTTGATCAAAATTTAAAAAAAACTTGACCTGCTCCAATGCCATTGGGATTTGGAATTTGGTTCTATTCATGGCGAAGAATAGTTGACTGTCTCAAATTTTCGAAAAAATTCATTGGACTTAAATTTGACGAACATGACTGTGATGAAATTGTTCAAATTTTTGGGATTTTCTGGCATTATGAGATGGTGCCGAGTCTGGTTGAAATGTCATACGGTTTCTACCGAATTATTTACGTGCCTAAGGAAAAAAAGCATCGCTTAAAATATTTTCACGGTTGATATGTTCGTTAACCATTACGCCATGTGCGCTAAGGTTGGCTACATCAAACAATAACTCATTTTTTCTATAGCTTTTTTTTCAATACACAGAAGTTTTGATTTAAAAAAAAAATATGGACTAAATTGCAGCATTTTTTTTATCAAGTAACACTTTGAGTTCCCATCCCTGTATATACTTTATAGGTTCGGAGTTGTCTCCCTCTCCCTGTTACATAAATTCCAACGAACACAATATACCCTTTTACTTATTTTTTAAGTAACGGGTATAAAAATCAATTTAAAATACAAGACTAAAATTTTAGTTTTTAAATTAATTTCTTTTTATTCAGTATATAATTGTTAAATTAAGCATAGTGTTAGATTAAATAGTAGTGCATCAGTATTTATTATTTAGACGTAATAAAAGTACTTCAATTCAATATTTTATATTTTTAATACGAAAATCTGAAAAGTTGAGTATATCGAGAAATCTCAGAATATTTTTTTCTGTGTAGCTGTTCGCTTGCAGCATGACATTGGCATTCCTTGTCATCAGCCGTTGGCCACGAGCGTGGTATCCCCCCCTCCCCACCCCCACCCAATAATCAACAACAGAAATAAATCATGTGAATGCAAGGGATGAGGGAGATGGAAGGGGTGGCGAGGGGGAGGGGACGGGGAGCAACGTCATCGTCGTCTGCCTAATTAGATAATGTCAGCAGCACGCAGTGCATCATTTCCTGCCCAGGACTGACATGGCTTGGACGTTGGCTTCTTCAGCCCTTGCACGTTCAGCAAACGCATACAGCTACACATAATCACACACACACACACACACACGCACACTCACACACACACGTGCATATATTTGACCCCAATTAAATTTAAATCATTTGAGTGCTTCCAAAGTAAAACTAATTGCTTTTGTAAGAGCAAGAGCAAGAGAGAGCCTCTTACAGCAGTTCCCCTGTTTCGCTCTCTATCTATCTCGGTCTGTCTGTCTGTCTGTCTCTCTGTCTCTGTCTGTCTGTCTGTCTGTCCACCCACACTATTGTCTCGAGTGCTGCCCTTTCATATTAAGTATGCATGTGTATGTGTCCCTGCGTTGTTGTTGTTGTTGTTCAATTTGCCATTGCAATTACCAATTGCTTGCGCTTGTTTAAATCTTGCAAATGCTAAGTTGTTCCCATTGTTGCTGTTGTTATGCCCTTAAAAAAAAAAACAATGTCAGATTGATACCGAATTGCTCTTGTTTTAATTCAATTTGTCAGGCCGCAAATAAATAGACACTTAAATGTTCCGAATCTCTTGTCTCGTCTGCATCCGCTTTGAGAGAACACACACACACATGACATTGTTGTTTTTATTATTTTTATTTTTCTTGCTCTTGTTCTTTGTTATTCCGACAGCATATTAATGCGTCTCTGGACGCACATTAATGCATTGGATAATGGACAGCACATAACACACACACATATGTCACACACACATAAACACACACACACACACACACACACACACACACACACACACACACACATGTGGCTGAACGTGCCTGGCCATGTCATGCAATCATTTTAACTTCAATGACCCCAAAAAAAAGCCGACGACGACGCTGCCATAGAGTGAGATTTTCAATGTCATTAAGCACATACAACTAGGGCGACACTCCCTCTCTCTCTCTCTCTCTCTCTCTCTCTCTCTCTCTCTCTCTCTCTCTCTCACTCTCACTCTCTGCACACTTTATTCACATTGCCCTTTATCCAAACGGAAGTCAAGCAATTTATGCATTTCATTTTTTAAGTCACACTTTCTAGCTGCAGTTGCAACTTGCAACTTGCCACACACACAGCTGCAATGGATGTCGCGCTGACATCCATTTGTGCAACAGGTTGCATGCCCCAACATTCATTGTTTGCTCCACTCACACTTACTTTCTCGTACAATCGACTTGGTCATTGGCTTCGCCTTGTAGCCATTTTGTATAACTTTCCGCTTATCGTATTACCAATTTTCATAGTCCAGTGAATTGCCCTCTTGCCTCAGTTGATTTGTTTGGCCAAGATCTTTGGCCGGGTCGTTTAATAGCCATTTAATAGCCTGCATTCTTGGCTTTAACCTAAACGCTGCCCGTTGGCAAATTGCAGTTGTAACACTTCTTAATTATTCTGTGTCTCTTCACAGAATTTTCTTCAAACTTAAGGCCTGCTTTTGTAGCCAAAGCTAACAGCTTACAGCTTACACATTTTGGCCTTTAATTAGCCAGGCTAATTAATTATAAATTCCTTGCGTAAATGTGAAGAATATGCCGAGAGCAGAAAGGATTTACACACACACTGTCGACAGTTGAATGTCTTTAATAAATTTATTGTGTATAGCAATTAGTAAGTTTTGAGTTGTGTGTGTGTAGTTTCTCTTTGTGTGTAGCCAGAACCCAAAAGTTTACAATGCAGACAGACAGACAGACAGACAGAGAGATAGATAGAGAGAGAGAGAGGGAAAAAAGAGACGGGAATAGCTGTAGCAACTCATGTGTTGCGCCTAAAACATGGCAAACATTTGTTGCCTGATTACTTTTAAATTATTTTGTGGCATAATTTCTGTGGCTCTGCGCCAGGCACAACAACACACATATACACACACATACGGACACAACAAAGAGCCCGCTAGCCGAGTCTGAGACTGGCGTACATAATAATAAATAAAAGACGTGCCAAGAGGGGAGCAGGGTACTTTCAGGACAAAAAGGGACATGGATGACAGAGCTGCTGCTGTTTCTGCCGCTCGAGGGGCATAGAAAAAGCTTTGCGGGCTTTTGTTGAAAATGGCAACACACACACACACACACACACACACACACACACATATATGTATGTAGGTAGGTAGAGAGGAAAGAAGAGGGATATACTGCGGCTGGCTGCCAAAAAGAGGCCCAAGCATATGCTTGATATGGTGCATATACACTGAAAAAAGACCAACTTCTAAAATCAGGAACATTCATCTTAAATAAATTGTTTTTAAATTAAGATTGTTTTAAAACTAAATTACTAAAACTAAGATTATTTATCTAATAAAAATCTCAAATTATTAGGAAAGTATAAATAGGTAGAATTTTGTATAAAACAAATGGTGACAATGACACAATGGCGCTCTGGTTAGAGTGGCCGCTTCAGTTGTGAAGCAGTAGGCGGCGGTTCGAACTCCACTCCGTAACAAATTAAAATAACATGTTTGAAATTACTAAAATAAAACAGAATAAAATGTAAACAAATTATAATTTAAAAATAAAAAAATTATAAATATAAAAAAATAATGTTTATTTATTTTATTTTTTTATTTTTAATTTAAGAATTTTAATTTTGAGAGGCCGCCTTAGTTGTGAAGCAGTAGGCGGCGGTTCTAACTCCATTGCATAACAAACTAAAATAACATGCATGAAATTACTAAAATAAAACAGAATAAAATGTAAATAAATTAAAATTTAAAAATAAAATATAATTATAAATATAAAAAAAATGTTTATTTACATTAATTTTTGATTTTAATTTTAAAAACATTTATTCTTAAAATAAGAACTTGGTCTTATTAAAAATGTGTTAAAAATCAAGATGTGTACTTTTAATTTAAGAATTTTATGATCTCAAAGCGTTTTTTAGACCAAAAATCATAGTTCTGAGGCCAAAATCTTGATTTTAGAACATTTTTTTATCAGTGTAGTATACGTATACGAATATATGTTATATATATGAATAAGAATGCTTTTTGAGGCGCCTCGCATTATGATATGCTTAAACAGCACAAAACTGTTTAATTATTTATAGATGCTTCCCTTTTTGAGCTAGGACAGCAGGGGGAAACTGGGTCTGGGTACTGGGGACTGGGAACTGGGACCTGAGAATGGTTCTGGGATTCTATGCCCGTTTTGTAGGCAATCAGCGAGGCATGTGCTGCTTGATGGTAACATAAGACTCGAAATGGAAATCTTGCGTGGCCTTAAGGAAAATGTTACAAATTGCCGCTCCGATGATGCGCACAGTGGATCAAGAGATCAACGAGCTTCCTTCATTTTATATGATAATGTCAGCTTATCACAGATCAAAGCAAAGATCACAAATAAAGAAAGTCATATAAATAGAGAGAGAGAGAGAGAGTGGGAATACATACATATCTAATTTCCATTAGTTTTATTTGCTTTCAAATTTAATCAAAATGACATCAACCTTTTTCGGGGACATTGGTGGCAGCTGTTCATCAAACTGGGCATAAAACGCATTTCATGCAACCTTTTTGTGATAACAGATGCTCCCACTCAGATAACTTAGATGAAGTATACCAACTAGGAGGTGGGCATAAGGCACCTACCTACCTACATATATTTTGTTGTCCCACATATTGTATATGTGTTCTCATATAAACGGAAGTATTTCCCTGTTGTGTTGTGTTTTTGTGCAAATTAATAAGCTCTTTGTGGGGCTTAAAATAATACAATAAAACGGGGAAAAACAAAGGAAACACGCCCAAACGAGTCCAAGTGACAGACGGCAACCCTCAACCCGAAAGCTGTCAACCTTTGTAACACACACACACACACACACACACACACACACAAACAGACATACATATGTGGCATACATCAAATGCACTAATCAGCAATGTTTGCCAAGTTACCTACTTAATTTTTGGTCGAAACAACCAGTTTCTGGCTTTTTATTTTTTTAATCTTATGCAAGATTGAAACCTGTACAGTAGTTTATATACTAGTGTTAAATTTGTGCTGATAACTGTCGTTCTTTTTGTTAGATTTTTTAGTTTTCCATTAAGTTTATTTTAAATTCCAACCGGTTGTTTTTAGTTTGGAGTCTTGCTTAAAAGATAACAATTGATTTTTACTTGACCTCCTTAAGTATTCTTCTTAAAGTCTTCAAATGCCTTAAAAACCAGCTAAATATATTTAGTATTTGATGACTTTTTTGATCTTGCACCATTTTTATTAGATTGAAGCTAAATAACCAAACTAATCAATTTTTAAGCTAATTTTACACTCAGAAAAAAACCAAGATTTCCGTACATAAACAGGCTATTTTAAAATACAAACGATCTCAAATGCTGTTTAAGTTCGGAATTTCCAAAGTTGCGAACAATAATTTTATTATTATAATTTATTATTATTATTTCAAGTTCGGTTTTTGCAAGTACGGATATCTTAAGATGAGATTTTTCGGGGATACTCTAAGTACGCTTTAGGTTTAATCACACAAAAATCTACTTATGTACTTATTTCTAGTGCAAAACATTGTCAAAATTGAACAGTGAACTAAAATTAAGCAAAATTCTACAATAAAATACAATTTAATAATGTTGTAATGTGTATTTTGTTGGTAGGCGACCTTTCGAAATAGGTGCTAATTTTACCAGCGATCTAAGCTTAACGTCATATTTGCGTCGCTAGAACCAATTTAGAAAATTAAGGTGCGACAATGAAAAATATATATCTTAAAACGTACTTGTTTTTAAAAACGTAACGTTCTATTTTAAACTTCATTTAGATCTTGAAAAAAAACTTTTTTAGGTCCAAAAAATTGTAAACTACACATAACTCTGTTGTTCTTGGAGGTAACTTTACGAGACTCACGGATTATATATTTCCCATGGTCTTTTATGTTCTGACTAAGTTTGGTTCAAATCGGACTACTATTTCGGATAGCTGCGATAGGAATGTGAAGTTAGAATTTTCAATTTTAAGATCGATTCATACCTAATTCAAGATTTTTAGTACACAGCAATGTTAAAATTTTAAGAATGAAACGGTATTAATTCAATTACGGTCGTACCTAATTTTAGTATGACATATTTTTCTGAGTGTATTTAGTCCAATTATGTAAAATTAAAACCACACATGCTCGAAAGGAGCAATTGAAGTTTTAATATTTGTATATTATTAACCTAAACATAGTGAATACAACGGTTCTCCCATAAAGCTTATATATACCTATCAAACCATTTGCCGTCTATTGAAGCTGTAAACAATTTTCATTAAGGATTTCCGTCGACGGGTCTAAATATTTAGTTGGCAATTGGCAGTTTGCAGTTGCAGCGATGTTTTTAAATTGAATTTGGCAACAGTTCATGTATTTTTGACCGGAAACGGAAGTGTGCGTACTTCATTGGTGTATGAGTATAGGATTTACGAAATTTTGTTATTATTATTTTTTTATTTTTATTTTTTAATTTGGCATTGAATGCACTGAACTGACTAACCAATTCAGTTTATTCGCGTTTTTACAAGTCATTTATAATCAAATTAAATATGTTCTCCACCTTGCACACTTTTAGTCCCTCGATTATCTCTATTATATCATAATTGTATTGCACTGTAATTACGCGCAATCAGGCTTTGCGGCACATACATACACAAATACACACACACACACATACACAAATACACACACACAAACTTATGCATTCACACACAATTCCATGCAACTTTATCGAACTTACACATGAGCTGCCTTTTGAATCATACAAATATGTGTATGCACTCACATGCATGATTTCTATTTTATTGTCAAACACATAAATGGGATTTATTTAGAATGGCTAAAGTGTTCAACTGCGAAGTACCCCGTATTTTAGAGGCATTTATAGTGCTGAAAATTGGAGTGGAATTCAAAATTACGCCATTAGGAAAGCTTAATCAGAAATCGAAAAGCAACAACCCCAATTTCTACTTTCTTTTTATCGCTCGGACAGTCGATAAATAACGTTTAAGCTAAATCAATAGCTAAAATTAAAAAAATATTGGCTTTTGAAAGAGAAAGTAAGATTTGGTGTTAATACATTTAAGTAAAATTCTGACAGTTGCAATTTTAAGCAACCAACTACAATAGAAACTTTTTCACTCGACTTTTGCTGTAACCTCCACTTTCTATATACAACTTCAACTGTTTTGATGATTTAAAAAAAAGTATTAAAAAAGAAATAGTATAGTATTTTATTTTCTTTTAATGATTATTGTACTTCAAATTAACTAAAACTTTAAGTTCTGTTGCGTTCAACAAGCTAAACAACCAGGGAATGTAATCATTATACGTTTTACTATAAAACTCATGAAAAAATCATTATTCTATGAGTTTTGTTATTTTACCCATGATTACTTTTAATCAAAAAAAAATAAAAGAAAACTCAAGAAAAATATGTATTTTCGAGCAAAAAAATAAAACTCATTAAATAATGAATATTTCTTGAGTTTTATTTTTGATTCAAAAAAAAAAAACTCAAAAAATAATCAATATGCTAAGAGTTTTATTTTTTTTCTTTTTGCTCAAAAATAATGATTATATCTTAAGTTTTATTTTTTTGCTCAAAAATATTGATTATATCGTCAGTAAAATAATAAAAATGATAAATTTTAAGATCATGAATAACTTTGGTATATTCAATGTTTATTTATAGCAACTAGAAGTGAATGATTTTTTTATTTAAAAAAAATTAAAATTATCATTATTTATCATTTAAATGGAAAACTTTCAACCATTTTTAATCATGCATGTGTATATGATCATAACAACATTGAATATGGCCACTGGGGGTATGACGTAAATGTGGCTAGTTGTAAATAATTAGGAGATAACGATTTAAATGCGAACAAGCCAACAATATGAATATAGAATTTAACAACAATAATAACAATAAAAAAAAAATGCATAACAAAGCAGAGCAAAATAAACAACATGTCTATTATTTGCTATCAAATTGCTGCGTAAAATGCCTAAAACAATTACATGTATATGTGGGTAAAACCTCAGCGGGGTAGATAATAAAAAGTCGAGAGAAAGGGGAAATATGTTAGAAGAGGGTTGAAGGGAGGGGGGCGGAAGTACGCGTATTTTGTCACTGTTGCTAATCAACGCAGTGTAAGCCGCTTAAGTGAAGCCTAAAAGTAGGCAATATGTTTGCTCATTTGTTTGTGCGCATTGTGCACTTAATTTACCCCCAACCAACAAACCCCCACCCACCCCCACCCCCACTCAGATGCATCTGTGGCAATGAGAAAGAGAAGGGTGTATGTTTGCTGCAGCGATTTGTGGTGAAATTATGTTTGAAACAGCGCAATTATAATATCCGAAAGTGCAACAAGCAAACAACAACAATTGTTTAAATTTATGTCATGCAACAACTCCCACAATCTGACCCCTCTCCCCCCTCTCCCCCTCGACCCATTTACTTTTACTCCTATGTGTAGGAGGTATTATATAAAATATTCATTATATATGGCAGCCATGAACGAACACACGATAATGCCATATAATTGACAGGCGATTTATGTGACATTCGTAAATACAAAAACAACAACAAGAACAACAATTTCAAAAACAAGCTGGGCAAATTTGTTGACTGTTTGTCGAGAGTTATTGTTGATACGAGTATGATGCTCTCATTACACTAGAATTATTGTTGCCCATAATTTTTGGCTCAATTAATTATTTATTTACCTTTATATTGTTTGCTATATTAAAGCGAATTTACCCGCATTTAGTCTGTATGTGCTATAAAATCAGTTAAATAGCTTGAATCAAAGAAAATCTCTAGCTCAACATAAAAGCATTCAAATCATCAAAGACGAAGAAACAAAGCCATAATGGATTATAAATGGGCATTATATTTGCCTTAAATACAGATATTAGCTGTAAGCAGAGTTCATTCAGTTAATTAAGGAACATGCAAGCATTTCAATTTAGTTTCTAGATGTTGTGATAGGCGTAGAAAATAAAAATAAAAAGTACTGAATGTTATTATAAATTTAAATTAGATAAAAATTTTTATTCAATTAAAAAAAAAAGGTTTTTGTGATCAGTTTAATAAAATATGTAGCTCTATTCATCAGGGACCGTAAATAATGATTTTTCCTTTTTGTAAATAAAAAAAAACTTATGATAGTAAAAATTAATCCAGCCCCAATCTATTTTGTTTTACAATCTCTGCATTTCCGTCGTAAAATGAATAATTATAATGAATAATATAACTTATAATGATTACGATCCCTGATATCTATAAATTAGGGATTTAAAGTTGTATGCCTACATTCGTTTGACGAAAATTCCTCGTAAATTGGATAAAAATTAATATCATAATTACTCTCTTCGGTAACAGAATCTATGAATGAATAAACTGCTTAATGATAGGCAATATTTAAATTCTGTAAAAGGGGTTACATAAGGTGTCCCTTTGGCAAAGTAACAGAGTTCCATCGATAGGTAAAATACCCACTGTAAGGGCATTGATTGCATGCAGAGAGTTTCGCTTTTGACGAGAGGTTGGTGAACTATTCAGAGTGTAACCCATTGAATACTTTGAATTCATCTTAACCGACAGCACTTTCAAACTGCAGCACATTCAGTTACCGTCTGTATTATGTATTATTCTGTATCGAGAGCACTTTCTTAGATTATTTGCAGCTAAATGAAATTTGCTGTGCAAATTAACTAAATGCAATTTTGGCCGTGGAGAGAGGGAAAAGCATTTGCTTGAAGTTTTTACAGAAGATACAATTGATGTGCATCAGAATGATTGAATTGCTGAAAGGCCTATACTAAAGTCGGACTAAATGCACTCACATGCCACGCCTTATCAAGTGTACGAGTATGAGTATCGATGCTTATGTATCGATGCAAACATTTCCGTCGAAAAACGCTAAAATGTCACGTTGATGACGATGACGATGACGATGATGCTGATGCTGACAACGTCTCATTTCAGACGTTTATCAATGCTGCCACAGTATTGACAGACAGGGGTGACAAGGAGGTGGAGAGAAGGAGTGAGACACACACACACAAAAGAGAAGGAAAGAGAGAGAAGAGAGAGAGAGATGCAACTGTCTAACAACGTGTCGTTGCCCTACGCTTGGGGCATGGAAAATATGTGTGTCAACTGGCATTCGATGCCATTGACGCCACAAAAATGCAGCTTCAATTGCAATTGCAATTGCGATGGCTTTTCCAACATTTTCCAGTTGCTGCTGTTGTTTTCATTTGGTCTTATTGCAAAGTGAGTTGTGGCTTCAACACTTCGGAAAAGTGGTCGACAAGCACAAGATTCCTTGCATAATTTTTAAATGAAAATGAACAACAACTCGAGTATTTAAAGCAAACCGAACCAATTCAACCAGACAGACAGATAGACATTCAGACACAGCCGGACAGACTTGCAGACTGACAGACTGACAGACTGACACATAGACATAGAGCAGCCAGGAAGCTGTTTTAGCAGTAAAAAGGCTTCAAGTGTGTGGCATATCAAGTGCTTTTCCACAACCATTTTCCAATAAGTTTGTCGCCTAACTGCTCTTTCTACTCACACTTACTCACTCTCTCTATCTCTCTTTCATTCTCCCTCTCTTTTATTTGCCCTGTTTGGTACTGTAGCCTGTAGGCCCTCATAAGTATGCTAAGTTTTTGCGCCTTGTCGGCGCCTCGGTAAATGACAGAGTGTAAATCTAAGTGGCTCAAATGTGTCGACTATTAGTTTCCCAACCCCTCCCTCCTTACTTTTTTTTCTGTCTTACTCTTACCATCTATCTCTTTCACTCTTTGCTGTCATCGGCATGTCGATGGCAATGCGGAAGCGATTTTTGAAGCCCAGCACGTTCGTAGTTCTCGGCTTTGTTGCCCTTTTCTCGCCCCGATTGTTTTATTTGTTTGAGTCTTGAGTCGCTGCTTTTGCACTTAATGCAGCAGCTGTCGCTGCCACTTTTCAATGCATTTTCATTTATTATGCAAATTGAAGTTTTCAAGCCTCAAGCGACAAATGAAAAATAACAAAAAAAAAAAAAAAAAAATTGAAGAAAAGAAATAAAAAGAAATATTTTCGCAAGCAACTTTTGCTTTTTTTTCTTGGCCCTCTTACTGCGGCAGCCACTTGAGCAAACTAATTTGACATTGAAATTATGTGTAAAGTAAATTTAATGCAACTTGCAAATTATGACAATAGAAAATACCAAAAATATTAAAAGAGTGAAAAGATGAGAAAAGAAAGGAAAAAACGAAAGTAAATTATGCAACTCGACGCATTTTGCCCAGCTGTCAATGAAGATGAATGAATACCGACCGAGTAACTGCACTCGACGGGGGAAGGGGGCATTGGACTGGACTCTATCTGTCCAGGTGTGATGGGATGGAGTGGGAAGTGGATATTGATCAGTTGAGTTCAAAACTATTCCCAAAGGTATTCTGCTGACTGGAATTTTCCAACTTGTTATATCACAACATGACCGCCGTAAATATTTAAAATGGGCAAACTGTCTACCTTATTTATTTATAAATAATGTGTAATGAAAAGTATATTTAGTTGAAACTGTAATCATTATAAGTTTTTTTTTTTCAATAGTTGCAATATAATGATTTTTATATTTCTATTTTTTAAATATCTCTCAAAATAATGATTCATTTTGAATTATACTTTGCCCATATATTAAATAAACATTACAAAGAAAAAATGTTTTAATTTATTTTCATTTAAAAAATAATCATTACATTTGAGTAACAAATAAAACTCATGGAATAATCATTATTTTAAGCGTTTTATTTTTTTACTTAATAATAGTGCGTATTCTTTAAGTAAGTAATCAGCAAGACAAAATAAATTAATACTGTAAATGAATTAGTAATTTTGTAAGTCAGGCTGTAAATGCTGTAAATGAAAATGGCTCCTTCGAAGTCATAAGTCATTGATTTTTTCAATAAAAAATTTAAACAAAATAACCTTTATTTACAGTCCATGGTATTAAGGCATGTTCGATTGCATAATTAACATTGTTTGACAATTATCATAATTATCTATTTACAAAATTAGTACAGGGTCTCTTACTGTTGAGTTGGCTCGATTGTAGACTGTCCTACACTGATAGAAAAAATTTTCTCAAACCAAGATTTTGGTCTCATAACTAAGATTTTTGGTCTTAAAAATGCGCCGAGAACATAATGTTCTTAAATTAAGAGAACACATCTTGATTTTAAGAACATTTTAAATAAGACCAAGTTCTTATCTTAAGAATAAATGTTCTTAAAATTAAAATCAAAAAATAAAATATATTAAAAATTATTTTCTTATATAATTTTATTTTATTCTTATATTAAGAGTTTTTGATTTTTTTGATTAAAAATCTTAGTTTTAGCAATTTGGTCTAAAAATTATCTTATTTAAAGAACAAAATATTTAAGAATAATGTTCTTGATCTTAGAAGTTGTTCATTTTTTTCAGTGTATTATTCATTAAAAAGTCACATTGATTTCCTTAGCAAAATTTCTCGTAATTCTATTTAAAGTTGATTCGCTTTCGTGCCGTTCTGAATCAATGGCAGATGTGTCCCTAATATTGACATTATGTCACAGAGCTTTGATTTATGGCCAACACTCGCACTCAGACTCTCTTCCATTTCCACTTCCACCTTCATTTCCACTCACCCTCACTCTCAAACTCACACACGTATTGGACAGGTGGCCCCGCACAGACTCTGATCCGGTCCACGTCCCATTTTCCGCGTCCATTATATTCGTAATGGGCATTATTATGAAAAATCAAATTTTCACTGATTACCGGACTTGGACGAGATGCTGTTCGGTCACGTGTCTGGCCATGTTTATGATCGACCATCAATTTAATGGTTTGAATCAATGAATTCGTGGCCTCTGGCTCCGGATGCAACATCTTTGGCTGTGTGTCAGCGCTCTTGTGGCATGATGTGGCTACAAAAATAACTTGCCTTACATTTGTGCAACAAATGTAATCATTTTCTTTTCATTAGTTGTTCTTTCGGTGCTCATTCTAGACATTTTTATTTTTTATGTTTTTGCATAACTCGTTGCTCCGCCTGCAGTTTTTTGCCTCTGCTTGCACTTATTTCCCCTCATCCAGTTTTTAATCCAAAAGGGGGATCCGCCCATGTCTCGTCTGAATGTGGCGCCTAAAATAGCCAAGCATGAATACAGTCTCTGTCATAAATAGACTGTCGCTGAAAGTTGTCCAGACACCAACTTATTAATATCGTTATTATTTTCGTCATGAAATACGCACACATTTGGCATTTGCAATTAACCATTTAACATCAACCGTTTCAATTTGCCATTTTTAGTAAATCCAAATGCGGAGTATTTCGAGCAGAGTTTATCACACAAAAAAAACCTCTACACGAGGTAAAAGTCTAGTGACGAAAGCATATTCCATCCGCGAAATTTCTCATATCCAATTTTGTGACGAACAAAATAAAGTTGAATATACAACTTTTAAATAAAAATATAATTTAAAGAAAAAACTCGAAAATGACTCAAAAAGACTGAGCCATCAAGAACATAATAAATACTTTTTGCGCAGTGTCGAATGCCAATTTTTCTGTTTTTTTTTTAGGTTATATTTTTATTTAAAAGTTTTATATTGAACTTTATGGACATAAATTGAGCCCATTGAAAATGGGCAAAAAAGGGTATAATGTGTTTTTCACATTGTATGTAACAGGCAGAAGGGGGGAGCATGGTAGACCCCCTAAAGTATTTCTGTCTGTCAGTTTGTCTGTCTGTTTAAACTTGTCGATCTCAGGAAGTCATCAAAATCGCCAAAAACATCCCTTGATAGAAAACGTTGTTATATCGCCGTTTTTTTTTATAGATTTTAATGAGTCATGACTTAAACGACGCTCAATTAATGCTACTTTGGTTGCTTAATAATTGGAGGGTAAAACCGAATTTTAAGTTTTTTTCGAGTTTTCCTTAAATTTTAAAGTAAAGAAAGCTATAAAATAAGTTTAAAAAGATCACCATTTTCTTAATTCAAAAAATGTAAGCTTTAAAACTACTAGTTTAAATCTTAAACTGTGTTTGAATGAATTGCAAAAACTTTCAGGAAAAATACAGCTTTTAAATATCGGTTATAGCATTCTCAAGTAATGATGACAAAAGTGAGCGCACCTCTAAAAAACAGCAAGAAAAATCATGTTATAATAGACAAAACTTTGACTTATAACGTTGCTATTTCTAAAGGTTTAAGCCCTTGGACTTCCACTTATTTTAACTCTGATAAAACTGAACCGATTTTTAAACGGAATGTCATTTTGCTCGTTTTTCGGGCTTTAAATTCATTTCGTATTTAAACTGAATTAGCTTCGATCAAACAATTTTTTTCTCTCAAATTATAATAATTATTATATTATTATTGAAAAATGACCATATGATCTTTCTTTTAGAATTTTAAAATTTTACCTGTCAAGTTTCAACTTTTGATCAACTTCTTATGTCATTATTAGTATAAAACATGACTAACAGATTTTAAAATGTTTCAAAATTGATATGTTGCGGTTTGAGTCCTTTGGTTTAAGCACACTAAAGCCAAGATTCCAAATCGGTTCTGAGTCGAAAATCAGTTGTAAGTACTCTTTTTCTTAAAATGATGACGAGCACAGAAGCAAAAGGATGCAATATATACGAGGTGATATTATAATTTAATGAATTTTCATTTATGTGATTAACACAAAACATTATTCTTCAGCTAGTCAGAAAATTAATCCTTAATTCTTAGATGATGACAGTCGAGGTGCATATGTAAAGAGTTGTGAAATCAATTGGAAAACTCTTGATTATCTAAAGATTATCGATGGCAGTGTTTGCTGAGCATATTTAACGCACAGTCACAAAGTTTGTTTAATTCTTTAACTTTCAGACAGTGTCATTGGACCATGAACGTAGTGTAAATATTAAAATTCCATTTACATAATATCGTTAGTGCGCCATATGTCTTGGCAAGTTTCAAGGTTTTGCAATCAACTCATGCAAATAACTATCGATGTCAGTGAATCGTTAGATCCTGCTCAACTACATATATTCACATAGATACATACATACATACATATATATGTATATCTATATATATGTGAGTGCATAGATGCTATGTATATTTTAGTTAGATGTAGTCAGAAGTTTGCTTGTCTGCTAAATCGAATAAGACAATTCATTCGCTTGAGATAATCGAATAGCGCATCTGTGGGCTTATTGCCCGCTGGCGTTGTTTACAGCCATCTGAATTGTAAACGAACCATGTGAATTTCTATTACAAAGTTTCTCGAGGCCAACATGAATGAAAAGATTGCGAAGCAGGGCAATTCGCAATTCGCATTTCGAATATTGAATGGGGGAATGAATAATTGAAGCCACTTTCTGCACACGACAAAATATTTGAAGATTTCGCGAGAAATCAATTCTAGTTGTGTGACTCTCAGATTGAAACCATTTTTGCAATGATCCATGTTATATGGTAACTTGGGATATCACAATCACTAATCTCAGACTAACACAAAACTTTCTTTATTATTTGGCAGTCACTTAGTGCAATTCTTAAAATTACATGTGTATTTGTGAGCACATAAGTGACCTCAAAGAGGCACAACAACAAGCCATATAGACTAGACCTCAGACCTCACAGACTCTTATATCTTATAGCAAGCGGGTCGAGTCAGACGCCATCGTCGACATTTGGAATGTAATTTTAGCTTGGGGGAGAAAACTAGCAAAATTGTAAAGATTTTATGGAAAAAACACAAGTTAACAATTTTCCATGAGTTGCCCGACCTTAAAATACCCTAGAACTTGAATTTTTCTCCTTTTTTGAACGTGCCAAATCCGAATTTTTTTTTAAATTTAGCAATTATATCACAAACAAAATGTTGATGGTTCTTTAAATTTTTGTTTTCGTATGTAGGAAATAGAAATTCTAATGTTTTATAATATAATTATCTTATATAATCAATAAAATATAATTATCTTATTCTTACAATCCGTGTTGTATATTTATTGTTATTTATAGCAGTACTTAATTCAATTCTACTTTAGATATTGAAATATTTTAAGTAATTTCCTAATTTTTGTATTTGAAAAATATGGCGAAAAGGTCATTAAAAAAAGAAAAGATCATGATTTTGGAGCGAATATACTCGTTGTGTGTCTTATAAATAGAGTATGCAGAACATAGCGCGCTTTTTATATCTGGCTGGAAAAGTGCAACAGTTTAAAGAGGCAAAAACAAATGCGAACAAATGTCAAAACAGCGCCCACAAAACGTATCTATATATTTGAGTGTGTGCGTGTGTGTATATAGTACTATATGTGCATTCATTTTATATCGTGGCTGGTGCACAGAGCGTATCACTGGAATTCTAATTTGCAAGGAAATTGAACGGAAATGGCAATTTTCAAAGTGAAATGGCAACGACTGCGACGAAACGTTGCGACAGCTGCAAATGTTTTGGGCCAAATTGACTTTAGACCATCCATGGATTGGCTGGAACTGGTCCAGATACTAAGTACTATAAACAGATATACAGTCAGCAAAATATGTATTCACTCGGATACTCAGCAACTAGAGCTAATGATTCCGAGCGAAAGTGAAGAAAATCAGTCAGTCAGTCAGTCAGTCAATCAGTCAGTCGTAGATGATGACATTCCAGGCGGCCATTCAATAAGGAATGCTGCTTGTGGCCTGATGACGAATGTGGCACTAACTGAGTAACTAGAAGTAGCCATCAGGCATTTTTACAACTCATTTAACAAGACATTGCCTTTAAGCGTATCTACCAAAAACAATAAAAAAAAGAAACAAAGAAAACATTGACCGCAAGAACGATGATGACGACAATGAGGCAAACACGCTGGCAGCAGCTTGTCCTTCTCCCATTCCTCATTCCTCACAAACGATCCCTTTTGCCTTGCTACTTGCTACACCCAACACACACACACACCCAACTCACACACACACACACACACAGACAAACAATTTGCATATTCGACTTCATTAAACGCGCGCTTCCTTAACAGTTGGTATTCTATTTTCTTTTTTTTTTTTATGTTGAGTCTTGAATGTTTTGCCTGGGCTCATCTCTTTTGCCACTTCATCGTGTTGGTCAGTGGAGCAGCTGTCTTGCAATTTATCACGCAAGGGTCGCCCGAAGTCTATAGTCCCAGGCCCCAAGTCCCAAGTCCCCAGACACGATGTTGGAGCATAACCAAAACCCCAATACCAATACCAAGCGACCGCATGCCAAGCTTCTCCAAGCGAAGCTTCTCCAGCAGCGGTTGCCGTTGTGTCTAATCTGCGTCTTGTTGGCAACAGATTGAAATTTATTACGCATAAATCTAGGCATTCATTTGCACCTGGCCAGGCTGACACTCTCGCTGGCAGAGGCAGCTCGAACGCGCCGCTATGCAAACTATTTGTGGAAGCAACAGTTTAGCGAGTCTGCTGGCAAGTGTTGGGAGTGTTGAGGGTGGAGGGGGATAGGATAGAGGGGGATAGGATAGCTGGTGGCGCGTGCAGTTACGCACAGGTGACAATCGGTGGCAAGCACCAACGACCGCGTGGCAGACACAAACACAGTGCCAGTGACAGTGGCTGTGGAAATGGCAGTGGAAGTGGAAGTGGAGGTTGAACGTGCCGCAATGCGCGTGATTGCTGGTCAAATTGGTGAGGGGGTGTTAGCCAAAAGTGAGTGAGAAAGGACGGTGGTAGGTAGAAGCTGACACAGACTGCTAAGAGGAGAAGAGGAGTGTTTGAAAGTTGCTGGCCTCATTGGCACAAATAGATTTTCATTTCATTTCGTTTAAGCTCAAGTTTAGAGCCTTTGAAATTTAAGAATGAAGACGTGCACTAACTGCCTAACTAAGCATCGATACATGAGCGCAACCCAAGGACTTAAGGATCCAATGTGGGACACAAACCGAACCCAACCTCAACCCAACTAGACCGAACATAACCAGGGCACGCATACGCATCCAAATGCCAAATAAAATTGGAATTTTTAAACTTGTTCCAAGCAATATGAACAGCATCGTTTGATAAACAAAAGAAAGATGCGGACAGACAGAAATGGAAAAGACAGACAGACAAATAAAGGCAGACAGACAGTAAGATAGACAGATAGACAGACACTGCCATCGACCATTGCTGTGTTAGCATCAATACTCGATACTCACACTGAAAAAAAAAAATGTTCTAAAATCAAGATTTTGGTCTCAGAACTAACATTTTTGGTCTAAAAAATGCGTCGAGAACATTAAAGTCTTAAATTAAGAAAATACATCTTGATTTTCAGAACATTTTAAATAAGACCAAGTTCTTATTTTAAGAATAAATCTTTATAAAATTAAAATCAAAAAATAAAATTCAAAAAATTATATTTTAGATATATATTTTTTTTAATTTTTAAATTTTTTTCTATTAAAGTAAATTTATAAATGTTATTTTAATTTGTTACGAGTGGGATTCGAACCGCCGCCTATTGCTTCACAACTGAAGCGGCCTCTGTAACCAGAGCGTTTCGGTGCCTCTATTTGTTTGTTACGGAATAGTACCTATTTATACTTTCCTAACAATTTAAGATTTTTATTCTTATATTAAGAGTTTTCGATTTTTTAGATTAATAATCTTAGTTTTAGTAATTTGGTCTTAAAATAATCTTATTATAAGAACAAAATATTTAAGATGAATGTTCTTGATTTTAGAACTTGGTCTTTTTTTTCAGTGCACACTCACACACTTACATTCTTACACTTATTGGCATCGGTGTTTAGCGTACAGAACTCGCATATTACAATTTCCTTCAATAAAAATACCCAAATAGTTATGAGTTGGTGAAAGTTTTCAAAGTTTCATTAATTCGTTTGCACAGTCAATATTTACGAGTGCCAAGTGAATATATCTGTATGTTCAATGAGTATTGTCTACTTTCATTACAAGCATAAACTGTTATTTCACGCAGATTATGTACATAAACAATATATGTATTATATATATATATATATATATATATGATCCTCTTTTGCAACCCTAAAATCGAAAATTCAATTGCAAAATCAATTTTAAAGCTTGAGCCTTCATACATATACATACATATGATTCTTTCTACGAGTATAGTTCCGATCTGCCCTTAAAATATAATCATCATCGCATAGATATAAAATAAACAATGTAGGACCAAAGGAAGAAGAAGAGAACACACCATGTGATCTAGTGTGGTTTTTTTTGGCATACAGGGTACAGGGTCACTTACAGTCAAGGTCGCTCTTAAAATGATCTTAACGCATTTATAGTGATTTAACGCTAGTGATTTAAAAGTATATTATTATTTATCAATTGAATTTCCTTTATGCATTTTTATTTTGAATTCAACATCTGGTTGCTCACTGAATTCAGAATATTTTAAAGTCAATTAAAAGATGACTTATTGTACTCAGTGTATTTAAAGCCAAATCATCCATTTATTGGGACTGGCAAAGTGAATAAAACACTTTTCATAGCTTGCTCCGTTTTACATTCTGTCTATACTTTTTTTTTGATTCTCTTCATGCTGAGCTTTTCCGATCCTGACCTGCGTGACGACTATTTGCAAAGACTATTTGCCATTCCTTTATAGTTTTTTTTTATTCCATGTCTGTTCTTTGCTATTTTCATATTGTTTGACTTGGCACATGTTTTTTTCTTCTTTGTGTTTTTGTACACATGGCATCTCTTTGCATATTGCTAAGAGTTCATGAGAGATGAAGAGGCAACTTAAAAATGACACTAATACTATAACATACCAGCCCAAAGAGCTGTCAACTAACGCAGCAAACACAGCACACACACACACACACACACACACATCAACACAGTATGTGTGTACACTTTACAGTGGGGTGAGTTGTTGAGTTTTAAAGACAGTGTGTGGAGTCATTTTTATGCTTTTCAAGAGGGTCTAACAGGATTCTTATGCAGCTTGTCTTATTCCATTCAAGCGGATACAGTACTTGGTAATACTCTACATGAGTATTAAACCTTTGGGATGGTTCTGATTTTTTTCTTATTCTACAATTGTAACTTGTAGAAAATTTCGCTTTGAATGTGTTTTTATATAAAAGAAATGACGGATAATTATGCTTTAGTTATTTGATCAAATCAATATTAAATTTGGATTACCAATAATGACATCCAATTAATACTTTTAGTACAAAGCTCAAAATTTGCAAATGGTCTCTTTTTATTTTGAAGCATTATTTAAACTTTAAGTGTTCAAGTTGAACTAAGAATAAGTATTTAAAATTGATCACTTTTAACTTAATCGGATTTAAAATCACCGCATCAAATAAGATTTTGGCAAAATTAAATAAGAACAGGATAATGATATTTACTTCCGAAAATCTTGCCGAAAATTTAAATTTATTGTTTGAATAGTGTGTTATAGCAGTGCCGAATGCAATTTTCGTAATTTTTGTTTTTAACCTTGTAAATTTATTATTAATGCAGGCGGATAGAAAAATATGTAAATTAATTTGTTGAATTTCTTTCATATTTAAAGAAAAATTCAAAAAACACAACTAAACTGTCTGGCAACACTTGATATTTCAGCAACGCAAAACAAAACTGTCTGGCAACTCCGATTATTTGCCAACACAATCTGTTAGTTACACTCTCAAACTCTGGCTGCTTCGCTTGCCGAGTTGCTGCTGTCCTCTCTATATATATATAAAGTTATATTCCATATATCAAAAACCACGAAATTTTACGGTTTACAATACATTGCAATTAAACAAAAATCGTAAGCTCCATTTTGTCATAAATCGCCAAAATGTAAGCTAAATAACCTTATTTCATCTCTAAAATGTTACCTGAGTACTTAAGATAAAAACTAAAAGTTCTCAACACTACCTTTTCAACGATATGTAGGACATGTCTGTAGCTTTTCTGGTTTGGAAACTGTTTGCGTTTTAATTTTAGCGGGAAACTAAACTAGCGGTTTTTTTTTTTCAAAAAGTCGTAGAACAAACATTTCTGGTTTTTCGAAAAGGAATAAATCATCATCATTACATCTAAGCTTTTTTTTTTAGAAACAAACAGACTTTTCATATCATTTTGAGAAGTCCACTAGAAATTTAAAATTTATGTATTATTTGAGCCAGTTATCGTATTTAGGTGATCAATTATGTACCAATCGATTTAAATTTTTTAAAAATATAAAACTTTACAAAAAGCCTTAACAGCCGCATAAACTGTAATCATTTAAATTTTTTCAAATAATTTTTTATCTTTTCATAACATTTATCTGATTTACTATTAATTTTAATTTTTCCTTGTGATCCGAAATATATAGAACAGATCGGAACGTGGATACTTGTCATGTGTGCCAAAATTCCTGGTTTATTATTTATTGCAAACAATGATATTATTCTCAAAAATGCTTACAGGTATAACCTTTTTTAAATTGTTCAGCTTAACTAAACTAAAAACACTGCTAATTATCCTTATCAAATTAGCTTTCAACGTTCATTATAATTGTATTATCAAAGTTGCTTAAATCAATTCAGTTAGAAATGTTTCAAGCAACTGATTAATTCATATAAAATAGAATAGGTTTATATTTGTGGCTCCTTCCCAAATTTGAACCACACTTTTTTTTAAGAGTATTTCAGATTCGTGGTTCTTGTTTCTTGCTTGTTTTATTTTTTTTTGTCTGCTCTAATGGTGTGCTCAAGTATGCTGCTACTACTTTGCTTGGCTTATGTGAGTGTGTGTGTGTGTTGGTGTGTTGCTCCGTTGTTGTGTGACCTTCGTTACGTGTTTGGCAAGTTCATTTTTAGCGCGCAAAGTTAACTCACAGCAGAGGCAGCCAAATAAACACTGTGTTTGTTCAAGTAGTTGCAAGTGACGCTGAGTGTATGTGGCGCCCACTTGCCCCCTATCACACAGACACACACGAAACACTTGCCCCAACCATTGTGTGTGTGTGTGTGTGTAAGTAAGTAAGTGAAGTGTGTATGCGTGTTTGTGGCACACGCGCCCCATTATATGCTTTATTATATGGCAACACAAAAAACGCAGGCATAAACATGTGTAACCCAACTCTGTGTGTGCGTGTGTGTGTGTGTGTGTGTGTGTGACAATGTTTGACAAAACTTATTGTATGGTACACTGAGTCGCTGCCGACATGTATAAAAATAAAAAAAAGCGACTGTCTTGGCGTTTTTCCTACCTAATTTGGCAACATTGCGAATTTCTTCATTTTTCATGCATGCTAATGTTGAATATTTTGACAGCTATTGCCGTACAAGGGAGTGTGTGTAACGGGTCGTATGCGTTATATTCGTATACATCTGCGACACTCGAATTGCTCGCTATTATGAGCATATTCTTAAGGTGGCACTCGTAAATGAATAATTAATGATTTGCAGCAGTTTATAAAATAGATTGCATGATTTGGCGCCCAACGTGGGACGAAAGTTAATAATCTGAATCTGACTGCGGGCTGACAATTTAATATGATTAAAGATAATGTTGTTGTCGGATTAAATGAACTATGCATACAGTTTTACTATTCACAATTGTGTAATTAAATCTGTTAAAATGTTAGAATTATACATATTACGTATACGAACAGTTGTACATACTTATCAATTGAATAGTTTTGATGCAAATTGACAGTTTTGCAACGTTAGTGTGGTGTGTGTGGGTGTGTGTGGGTGTGTGTGTGGGTGTGTGTTTGCTTATTTGTCGACACTGTTTGTGATGTCTGCTCGAGTGGCCTTTGACGCAGCTCACGGCTTTTCGCTACAAAGTAAAGTTGGCTCTGACTGTCAGCTGTCAGTTACTTGTCAGATTCTTAAATGTTGGAATGTGTAGCTTTGTTAGCCAAAAGCTCTGCACTCGTCACTTTCATTATAAATGACCTTCATATGCGACTGTGGAGGCGAGTCTGTCATCTGCCACGTGCCACATGCCACATGCTGCAACCGCCAAACTGCAACTTTGATCCATTTCTAATCAAATTCAATAAAGTTACATTAGAATTGCGCATAAATTTGTGCTAAAATGTAAATCGAAATGGATGCATTAAAGGACCTGCATAAATACATGAACAAACCGAACAAATTCATGCATATGCAACTTGCCACAGAAATACCAAGAGAGAGGGAGATAGATAGATAGAAAGAGAGAGAGAGAGAGAGAGAGAGAGAGTCATGATTCAAGTGACATAACATTGGCAGACGCGGTTAGTTCGAGTTTTGGTTAGCAAGTCGAAAGCTGTTGTGGGTCAAAGGGCACAGTAGGGTAGTATTGGGAGGGGTAGGGGGTGTAAACCGTTTCATATATAGCTCATAAATATACAGCGACACCGCGTTGTGGTGCATGTTTGTGTTCAAGTTTGATCAAACAAGATGGCGGGCGGGGTATAAACAAATCCACACACATTTACACTCACACACACACGCACTTGCATATGCATGAGCTCAAGTCAGCGCAGATGCTGTGTGTGTGTGTGTGTGTAAGTGCAAGTGAAAGTGAAGAGGCACAGCGGGGGCAACTGTGTGTTGTGGCAGATTCACAGTTGTGTCGCTGACAAACAAGCGAATGGATGCAACAAACCACAAGGCCGCTTTTCATTTACATAATCTCGACTTACTGCTGTTCTTGTTGCTCTCGATGTCATTGTTATTGTTGTTACTTTTCATTTCTTTTTATTTAAAAAAAAACAAAACGATATTTAGAAAACAACCACACTAGAATTTGAGACACACAGAGTCTGCAAATGCAATTGAATTTGGATTCCATCCTTAAGCCTTGCGAGCTTCAGGAGAATCGTTAACTTAGGACTTACAAGCAACGACACTAGCTGAGAACTTGGCCAACATTTCCTCCCCCTCGAACTTACTAAGACCTTATCAATGACAACAACAACAACAACAGCTACGAAATTCACACGAAACAGACCTAAAAAAATATCTATACAATTTTGGCAGCAGCTGGAAAAGAACAGAGCAAAGCCCATCAAACCAATTGAAAAACCAAAACATAAAAAAAAAAACAAACAAACAGACAGAACGAGAGGTAGAAATAAAGTGAAAGCGAGTGACAAATAGAAAGAGAGAAAAATGGAGATGTGAAAAATATGCGAAAATCTGAACTAATTTTTTTAACACAAATCAATGTACATTGATTGTAAGGATTTGAAATGATACTTACTAAATTTGAAAAGACTGTTGTCTTATATTCTAATCTAGATGATAAATATCTGATACATAAAAAGTTTAGACACATGGAAAAATTGTTCTTAATTTCAACTTAAAAAAAAAACAGAATAAAACAGCAATTTTCTGTCACTGCTTAAGCCAATAAAGAAAACTTAAATTTTTTCTAAATCTGCTTTTCCATTAGCATTTCCCAAAAAATAACTAGAAAAATGTTTAACAATCATTTTTTATTGCTATAAAACCTTAAGTCAAAAAGTTGTCAAAACTAACTTTGAGTATGTGTATGTTTTGCCTTCTGATGCAAAATAACGAAATTAAATACTATTTTTTTTTTTTACAATTTAAAGCCAGAAAAGACGCATTTATTTTTAGATTTTACAGTTCTGTAATTTTATACATCAACAAGACTGACTTGTTAGTTAATTGACTTTGTTTGCAGTGTATATTTAAGTCGTGTATTTATAGCCTATTTCCATGACAGCACATTTGGCTCATTCGACGCCATTTTTATCATTTGTCCCGAATGTGGACTTCATTTCTGTACAAAATTCGAATGATCATTTTGGCTCATACATAATGAATGAGCCGATTTTTTGCAAAATAAAAATGAAAATGTTCATTATTTCAACTTTTTATAATTTTAGAGATTTATTTCGGGCGAATGACAAATGCTTTGACAGTAGCACATTTGGTCGTGAAAAGCCAAAAATGGGCCACATTCAAATGTGACCAAATGAGCCAAATGTGTGTGGTCGTGCAAATAGGCTATTAGATGTATTCGTGTAGTGCATTCCCATGGCCTTAAATTATTTTTTCAATGCATTTTAATGCAGGGTATCAACGTGTCGTCAACTGCACTCCATAATTGACTACATTTTTAGATTTTATAGTTCTGTAATTTTATACATCAACAAGACTGACTTGTTAGTTAATGACTTTGACTTTGTTTGCAGTGTACATTTAAGTCGTATATTTAGATGTATTCGTGTAGTGCATTCCCATGGCTTTAAATTATTTTTTCCAATGCATTTTAATGCAGGGTATCAACGTGTCGTCAACTGCACTCCATACTTGAAGTTGACTACATTCTTTTTAGTTTGCACTACAATTTCAGTAGCTTATCTGCAATTTGCCACAGTGTGGACTCTGTGCAATCCGCTGTCCCTTTCGTTCCGCCTTGTGGACTGAGCGTTGTCCTCTCTTTTGTTTTCCGTGTGCTTATGCAAAGCATTTTGCTGCTCATTATCTCACAAGGATTAACATGTTATCCTTGGCACGCGCGGGCGCTTCCTGTGAGTTTGCTTCTGCTTCTGCTCATTATTGTTGTTCTCTTGTTATTGTTATTGCTGTTGTTGTTGTAGCTGCTGTAGCTGTTGTTGATTTTTGCATGTCGTTTACTTTGGTTTTTCGTTGCACTCGACTTGCCTTTTTTCATTTTCATTTTGCTTCTTCTTTGTTTAAGCACTTTTTGGCAAGCCAACGCAGACGACTAACAAGAGGACTGCAAGAAGTAGGTGGAAGAAGGGGTGGATGTGGAGAACTTAGGGGTGTCGAGGATTGCAGCAACTGCATAAGGCTGCATAAGGTTGTGAGCGAAATGCGTAACAAGAATTATTACCACATTTTTGCTACCTTAAAGATGCACAGTCCCAACTCCAACTCCATCACAATTTCCATCTTCCTCTCCATTCCCGCTTCCATGAGCTGCACAAAATTCACCTGGTTTACGGCTGGATTTGCGCGTTACCTTTGTCATGCTTATCCAACTATCGCTGCCCTTCGACCCACCTCAATTCCCTTCGCCCTTCGCCTTTCGCCGAGTTTTCGGGAGCGTTTCGTGGCATGCAAATTGCAGCGTCGCCGTGTTTTGTGGCAATATTTTGTTGTAGCTGGTTTTTAACGTGCTTTAACATTTTTGCCGTTTACGTTGTCTGGGTCCACTGGCTGGATCGTGTCGCTCATACGCCGTGTTGCACACGTAGAGCACCAAAAACGCCGGCAAAACAAAAAACGCAAAACACAAAACACGAATTTCGCGAAATAAAGAAGTGAAGACCGCAAACAGCTAACGGCTCTGCAAGGCGTTAGATCTGACCCCATCTCCAACTCCAACCCCAACCCTCTATCCTCTTCTCCCTCTCCCTCTCCCACTCTGTTTCTCTCCCTCTAAATGTGTATAATATATAAGAACTTGAATTCTTTAATATTTGCTTTCTCTGTTGCACTCATTGCGTTTTATGGATATATATGTATATATTTTTTTTTTATGTTCTGTTTTTTGTTTTTAATTTTCTTTCTACGGGTTAAGCGGCCCTTGGCTTTTGGCTCAATGTATTTACCTTTGTGTCTCCCTTTGCTTCCACCCACCCCACCCCTCCCCTCTCCTCTCCTCCACGACCACCACACACACCTGATATTCTCCCCTTACCACGCGTCTCTTTGTTTTTTGACTTGGTTTTTGTTTAACAAAGAACATTGCTGATACAATTGCAGCCCAACAACAACAATAACAACGATAGGACTGAAACATGGCTACAATAACAACAACAACAACGACAACAACAATAATAATAACAGCAGAAAAACAAAGAGAACTGTGCTAACGGTGGATATAGACGGAAGACAAACAGAGTACAAAAACGAAAAAAAAAGAAAAAAACAAAGAAGTCAACACTCACACACACAAAGCGTTGGATTGATTGAATTTCGAATTTTTAAGCATTTCGCCGCAGTCTAAAATTTCGTTAGCCAAATTGTAAAGAAAAGTGCACACAACCGAAAATTGCAAAAGAATAAAAGCAACAACAATAACAACAATAACAACATGAACACAAATACCAATTATAAAAAAAAAAAAACAAAATATGAGAGAATCAAAATTATGTCAGCTTTAATGCACAGCGAAAAACAAAAAGAGGGAATATAACTTCAAAAGAAATGCTTTCTTATTGGTGTTCTTGCTATCCACAAGTATTTAAAAAATTACCAACTGCGGATAAAGAAAAACATACCTATTTAAAAAAAAATCGATTTTATCTCTCTTATCTACTTAATTTCTTTTTTACGATTAATTTGCTTCAGATTAAATAATTGCATATATTACAAGCCAATTAAATGCGCTACATTTAATTTCTGAAGTCAGTCTTGGGAAAGAACTGCTAATTGTTTTATGGTATAATTATAATTAAATATAATTTATTATTTTTGAAATTAATGAAGCAATGCATTCACTCACATTTGCCACATTTGCTCACATTTGAATGTGGCTCATTTTTGGCTTTCCACAACCAAATGTGCAACTGTCAATGTATTTGTCATTCGCCCGAAATAAATCTGCTGTTCGATTTCTGTGCAAAAATTATAAAAAGTTGAAATAATGAACATTTTCATTTTTACTTTGCAATTAGGTTTCGTGCAAATTTGTTTATTGAAAAAGAAAAACATACACGAAATTATCGATAAACATCGCGTGTTCGATGAAAAAATACTGAAATTCGCAGGGGCGTATGGCAAAAAATCGGCTCATTCATTATGAATAAGCCAAAATGATCATTCGGATTTTGTGCTGAAATGAAGTCCACATTTCAGCCGAATGATGATAATGGCGTCGAATGAGCCGAATGTGCTGTCGTGGAAATAGGCTATTAGATGTTTAATGATATTATAATGGTATAGTGATATAATATATTGACTGACAGATTTTCTTTTCTTTCTTATTGCAGACTGCTTAAAGGTAAGTGAATAAACGCAGAACAATAATAAATAGATGATGGTACATACATATGTATGTATGTTTGGATAAATGTTTGGATGATTGCCAGTCAAAGTCAAAAGTCAAATCCCTGGTCAACTCCATTCAACTGAACCGTCAAAAGGGACGTTGTAAGCCTTTTGCTTTTGCTCGACGTTGGTCCAGAGAAAGAGAGTGTCCAGACTATCATATTGCGTCCACAGGAGGCACGCCCCCATTTGTGGCAGCATTAAGTGCAGTCAGGCCGAAGAAGAAGTAACAAAAAAAGGGAGAAGATGTTGCAGAAAACGAAGAAAAGTGGCATGCCAGACAATGAAAAGAAACAAAAGGCGTGTGCCATACAACAAAAAGAGAAGAAATGAAAGAAATGGAAGAAATGAAAGTAGGAGAAAAGTGTGAAGAGAACTTGTGCATATTGAATTACGCGACAAGTGCAAGCAGCAAGTTTGAGGCTTTTTAAACTGTTTATGCTTCAGTGGGTGAGTGGCTCAAATGGTGAGTGGGTAAGTGGGTAACTTGGTAAGTGGGTGAGTGGGTGAGTAATGCCATGTGAATGTCTAAGTGCGACTAAGTAAGTGTATGAACGCCATTATTTTGTTATAACAATGGTAAAGTTTCGACCGCAGATCCCTTCAACCGTTTCCAGTTATCCCGACCGTCATTTATATATAGCTGCAGCAAACACTTAACACAATCAATACACACACACACACACACACACACACACACATGCAAGTCTCTCTGAAAATGAGTGAAAGAAAATGAGTTAATGGAAATTCTTAGCAACTATTGTGATTTGACAGCTGCGTGTAAACTTGAGCACAAAGAACGTCCAGGCGAAAGCTGTTAAAGTGTTGGCCAACGCTCCACAAAGACGGCCAAAACTGACAGTTTAAAGAAAATTGCAAAGGCAGCCAGTCAGTCAGACAGATTGTGGACAACGGGGAGTCACAGAGGGGGACGTAGTTTCCAGTTACCATCCTCCGACTCCCTGCCATGTTATTTGCTTTTGTGTTTGCCATTTGAAAGAGCTGAAAATGTAGAAAAAAAATAAAGAGAAATACAACTTCAACTTTACTTCAAAAATAATAAGTGGCAAAAGGAAGTGCTAAGATACGTAGTTTTTGAGAGAGCCTCAGTGAACTACGCACAGATTCACATACATTCCAAGCAAGTGTATGTGTGTGTGTGTGTGTCTTTGTGTGTGTGCGTGTATGTTGGTTCAATAAAAACGCTTGAAATGTTGCGATAACTCCCAATTCACAAACGCATCATTATCCATTTCTATTCGTGAGCAATGACTGAGCTGAAGCTGCCGAAAGAAAAAGTTCCCCGTTTTTCTTGAAAGCAAAAGATATTGAAAGGGAACGAAACAGAGATATAGAAAGAATAAGGGAGGAAAAGAGCAAATACTCGCTAAGGCATTCTAAGTGCAAAACTAGTTGTATTGCGAATTGGGATTGTTTTCGGAATCTATCACTTATGTATTGCTGTTTTAAAAATAGAGAAAAGGGAAATATTTATCAGTGTTAAAGAGAATAAAAAAATGCACTACGAATTTTTTTTTAATTTTTACAATTGTAGATAAGTCCTTTGAAATATAGTTAACCTCAAGCTCAATCTAAGACAGTCACCTTAGTTATAACTAAAAATCTACAATATATTTAGAAAAAAGAGTTGCTAAAATTATGTGAAAATTGCCAAAAAAAAAAAAAATGCTAAATCATTTAATGGTTCGTTTTCAACAAATATATGAATTCAAAAAAAATATAGAAATTGAAAATACTTAAATGAAAAGGAACATGATTTCAAAATTTAAGCAATTACATTAACATTTAACTAAAGAATACTTTTAATGCTAACTAACTCGTCAGCTTCATTTAAATCTGTGTATTTCTCATTGCCAGTAATTTGTGTCAGTAAAAAAGTGCTTTTAAATTTTTGACCCAATCACAAAAGTTGTTCATATGCGTATAATCGAAGTAATATGTTAAACACAAGTTCCGATATTTTTGTAAACCAAAATTTGTGCTATCAATTTCAATCAGCTATATTTAAAGGCAAAAATGTTACAAAAAACAAAAAATAGAAAAAAGCAAGTTTTTTAATAAAGTTGCTAAAAAATTAAAAATTGCTAAATTTGTGGCTAATAATATTTTTTAAAAAAATGTTTAAAAGTTTTTTAAAAGTTGCTAGATTCAGCAGCTAAATTGCTAAACTGGCAGCACTGGGTTTAGCACCCGAAATGAGATCATGAAACAATTTTTTAAATGAAAATTTTGATTTTTATGTATATCCTTGTATTTTTAATTTCCTAAATAAATTCTGGGAACTTTTTGATGCATTTCGGCGTTTCTAGGCAGAAGGCAAAATAACAAATGGTGCTCATTTTTTTTTTACTTTAGTTAGTGCTATTATAATTAGAAATGAATCTTTAGACAAAAAAGTGAAAATAACA
Source organism: Drosophila falleni (assembly GCA_035045575.1). Classification (NCBI taxonomy): domain Eukaryota; kingdom Metazoa; phylum Arthropoda; class Insecta; order Diptera; family Drosophilidae; genus Drosophila; species Drosophila falleni. The sequence goes on along the minus strand of JAWNOV010000113.1, from coordinate 2,283,737 downwards.
GCGATATTGCTTTCTGATTCCCAGACAAGTCCAAAGAAGTTCTTATTAATTAATTAATCTTGTATATATTTGAAAATTCTTGATTATAATCCTAATGAATGAATTCAAACTAAACTTTTGAGAAAAATACACGTATATTTATTTGTATTTATTCTTTTGCTATTTAAATTTACTCATATAATTAAACATTAAAGGTTTATATTTCTTTTTTAAATATTTTTTTTCGCTACGTCTTTTAGTTCAACACTTTGCAATTTATGGTATGGTGCTTTGATGGCTTATAAAGTTTTTTATTTTAATTTTTTTTCTTGCAACTTCTACCATAGTTTTGTCGACTGCCTTAAATACTTATTAGCCTCAGCCACGCCCACAGTTGGTGTTCTTAGTTTCTGCATGCTTCATCATCTCTTTGCCGCATTTCTCTAAGGGCTTTGGTCTTTGATTAATGATCGACGTTGTGGCTGACGGTGCCATAAAGAAACACGCTGGCAGAAAACGCAAAAACTATGAGGAAGTATAAGTAGTTTTTCCAGTCAGCCAACCACATTGGGTCGGGTCGGGTGTTGAGTTGAGTTGTGTTAAGCTGTTTGGTGGCATTGCAATTTCCTCGACATCTTGTCACCCCACTCAATTAAGCGGGGCGCGAAATAAATTTATCTAAATTATCGGCATTATCTGCGGCGCGTTATTAAAATCTAACGCAGACGGTTGCTTTCCCTCTACTTCTCGACTTCTCATCCTCAGCCCAATTTTATGCTGTCTACAGTTTGTTTTCCATCTTCCATCGTCATTTTCATTTTCGTCTTCGGTTTCGTGTCCCTATTCTCATTCTTGTCATCACCATCTTTCCGTTGTGGGCTTTTGCTTTTTAACAAGAAATTATGGTGGCATTGTTATTGTTATTGGTGTTGTTCTTGTCGTTCTTGCCGCGATGCCATCAAAAGCGAACTGCGAACTGCGAACAGGGAAAGACAAAAAAAAAAAGGGAAGAGCTAAGTACGAACCACGAAGTACGAAAAGCAAAGGAAAATGCGCGTCTTTTATGACTTCCGTTTGTCTAAAATGGCGCAGTGGGGCCAACGGAGTCGCAGCTGCGACTGCGACTGCGACTGCAGCTCAGCATTTTGACTCCATGCTCGAGTGCGCCGCTTGCCATTGTTCCTTTTTCCAGTCAACACGCACCGCACCAGCAGTAAATGCAGCAGCATCTCCCTCTCCATCTACCTCTCCCATCGTTGAGTTTTGTTTGGCAAAATAAAACTAACAAACAAAATTGTAATGAAAAGCACAATAAACTGTCAGTTTAAATATGAAAGACTCGGTGACTTTGCTCAGTCCCTTGACTCCATGTTCACCAAGTGTTCAACCAGCGACCCGGGACAACGCCCACTGCGATTGTCGCTTCAACTGCGACTGCGACAGAGGCAGAGACAGAGACAGAGACAGAGACAGCGGCACTTCAATGTCGTGCCATGGACATCTTTAAACAGCAGCGTCAAGTGGCATGCATTGAAAGAGCAGCAGCTGGCAGCTGCTAACTGCTAACTGCACTGATAAAAAAAATGTTCTAAAATCAAGATTTTGGTCTCAGAACTAAGATTTTTGGTCTAAAAAATGCGTCGAGAACATCAAATTCTTAAGTCATCTTGATTTTAAGAACATTTTAAATAAGACCAAGTTCTTATTTTAAGAATAAATGTTCTTAAAATTAAAATCAAAATATAGAATAAATAAAAATTATTTTATATATTTAGATTTTTTTTATATTCAATTTTTGATTTATTTACATTTTATTCTGTTTTAGTAATTTTTTAAATGTTGTTCTAATTTGATAACAGTGGGGTTTGAACCGCCGCCTAGTGATTGACAACTGAAGCAGCCTCTCTAACAAGAGCGCCACGATGCCACCATTTGTTTGATACGAAATAGTACCTATTTATACTTTTCTAACAATTTAAGATTTTTATTCTTATATTTAGACTTCAAGATTTTATAGATTAATAATCTTAGTTTTAGTAATTTGGTCTTAAAATAATCTTATTTTAAGAACAAAATATTTAAGATGAATGTTCTTGATTTTAGAACTTGGTCTTTTTTCTCTGTGTGGTAGCTGGTAGCTGGCAAACTGAAGCAAGGCCCACGCTGCGTATACGTAATGCAATGTAGCACTGTCTTTCAAGTCGTCTTTCTCTATCTGTTTGTGTGTGTGTGTGCGTGTGTGTGTGTGCTCTTGAGCTTGTCGCTACTTAGCGCAATCTAGTCCCAGCGGCTGCCTACAACTTCACTGCATGGCACAGCAGGAATAGCAGAAACAACAGGAACAGCAGGAGCACAAGGCAAACGACAGGACCAACAAAGTTCGAATCGTTTAAGGGTCATTCTGAAAGTGTTTAGCGAATCGCAGTGCATCATGAACTGAATCGAAAGTCGATCCAAATCATTGCATAAATTCAATGCTAGGAATTTTTTTGCTATAATAATTATTTATATTTATTATAATAAATAAGGACAATTTTAACAATTGAATTTAATTCTAACTCATATTTTTTGATAAAATTAAATTATGAAAAATTTAAATTATGAAATAATATAAAAGTTACATTTCAATCTGGAATACAAATAAATATAACTTTTACATTTTTGAAACAAAAATTAAAAATTACTTACTTAATAAAAATTTAATGTAAATATCTTTTCTACCAAAATCAAAAAAAAAAAAAAACATGCACAATGTATGGTACAATACCTAACCATAAGAAAATCTTAAAAATAGTTTTTTGTTTTTATTCTTTAAAATTTTTACTGTTACATTTTGAAAGATTTTAATTTTTTAAAATAGGAGGTGCTAAATAGTTTTTGAATTTTGTATTTCACTGAAGCTTAATTCATTAAATTGTACAAATTTAACGAATTTCTTGTCTGAAATTCTGAAATTTTTAATGTGTTATAAAAGGTTTTTAATTATTACCTATTGCACGTTTAAACAGCTCAGAACTGACGAGAACTTTGTTGATTCGTATCTTTTAAACTGACCACTGTCCAAACTTCCTGTTATATATTTACACTGCCAGAGTCAAAAGGAGGTAGAGGCATCGGTCAATGGGCAGCAGTGTCCCTATCGCGATGTGCAATATAAATAAGTTAAAATACTTTAAGTATAATAACAATAACAGGAGTAATAAAAAGGATTCAGGATGTGGGCGGGGGATTGTTGACTTGAAAGAATTAAATAACAGCAACATAGCGACAACAACCACCACAAAATTCTTGAAATTGAAAAAAATATACATAAAATAAAACGAAATGCGATAGAAACAATGCATGTCTATGCTTGTGTGGGTAAACGTTGTGCAACACTGTTGGACAAAAAATAGCAGTCAATTTGGCCACAGTTTAAATCGAGGTAAGAGCATTAAAATCATCATTCAATTGATTTTAATGGGACTCCACCAATGTCGTATGACGATTGGAACTCAAACTTGGTATGACTTGGTATATTACCTAATTGAATTTTAACTTAGAGTTGCCATAGTCAGTACTCAATTATATTTTTTGTCAACAAGTTAATTGAAATAGATCCTTCGAGAAATGCATCTTCCAGAGTTTTATTGAAACTGCACCGACTTCAACAGACTACAAATTCTACAATTGTCTTGGCAACTTTATTTAAACGATATTTTTGTGTTTATAAATGTTTCGTCTATAAAGTTTTATAAAGTAAATATGTAGTCAATAGAGCCATGTCCTTTTTGGCTTTGACTGCAAGTGAAACAAGTTTGTTGCTTATGTCCTGCTGCTTTTGAAGTTTTTAGTGTATGAATTAAAATGTTTGTGAGTTTTAGTGGTTTTGCTTGTTGCCAGCGACAATGTTGCCCAGAATAAATTACAAAATACATCAACAGAAACAACAGCATAGTATGTGTGTATGTGTTTGGGTGAGTGTGTGTGTGTGTGTGTGTGTGTGGGAAAGCCGTAAATCTGAACGCCTCAGTCTTGGCTCATTTGCAGCAGTAAATGTTCGAAAACCAACAGCAATTAAAAATGGCAAATGCCGAAGCACATAAAAAAAACACTGTGCAGACAACTTTGCCATGGTTTCTTATGTAATTCCCATAAGAGATTGGTTGATTGGTGACACACAACACACACACACACATATATACACAAATATATATATAGTACAAATCTATACTCCTACAACTGGTAACATTCCCGAGGCATTTTGGCAACTCTGTTGCTCAGTTGCTGTTCGTAAAATGTGATAAAATTGGGAATGATAATGACAAAATGCACGTATCTGGATGCAGGACAGCAACTAAAATGCAGTAAAGCAACAGATAGGACACTTAGTTCGCTTGGACGCTGTTAAATTTGTGTTTATTTTAACATCCAAGCTTAAAAATATTTCCCCACAAATTATGTTTGTAATATTTGCAGTATATGGTTTGTGTTTAAAAGTTTACAACATTTGATATAGTTGTACTTACACTACATATTAATGGTTTGGTTGCTTAAGTCAAGGATCGCAAATAAGAGTTATTTTATTTATTAACATTTGTTTTAACTCTTTCAATTCCTATATCAAAATCATAATAAAATTTTTTATTCAAATTTGTATTAAAAAGATCGAAAAAAAAGTTAGAAAATTTTAAAATAAAAATTATTTTTACATTTCTTTCTTTATACTTTTACGTATACGTAATATTTGCTCCAAGCAGACCCTCGCACTCACGATCGTCCATTTTCTTGATTTTCTTTATCATTGTCTTTATTTAAGAAAAATATAAAATTTTCAAAGAAAAATTATTTTTTCATTTTTTTAATTACATATATCTTAACGTATACGTAATATTTGCTCCAAGCAGACCTTTGCACTCACAATTGTTCATTTCCTTGATTTTCTTTATCCCTGTCTTTATTTAAGGAAAATATAAAATTTTCAAAGAAAAATTATTTTTTCATTTCTTGAATTATATCTTTACGTATACTTAATATTTGCTCCAAGCAAGCCTTTGCACTCACTATCGTCAATTTTATTGATTTTCTTTATCCCTGTCTTTATTTACGGAAAATATAAAACTTTCAAAAAAAATTATGTTTTCATTTCTTTAATTATATCATTACGTATACGTAATATTTGCTCCAAGCAGACCGGGCACTCACGATCGTCCATTTTCTTGATTTTCTTTATTCCTGTACTTATTTAAGGAAAACAACAATTGCATTTATTTACTTTTAAATATCTGCACTAAAACGCAACGCAATTTTATATAAAATTCATGCTATGCTCTGGGCAGAAATCAGGGCATAATGATTCGATGTCACGCCTTCCTCATCTTTCTTCATTCTTTTCTCCTCTTCTTCCACACATTTAGCCCTAGTTAAATCAGACGAGCGCTAGCCGCAACAAAGCGATTAAAATTCAACACAACAATATACTCAATTTATGAGCAACATAACTTTGAGACTCAATAAAAAGGGACGTGGCGGGTGGCATTGGGATGAATGTTGCCATGGGGATATCTCCCTTATACGCCCACCATCCCCCGCTCCCAGGACCACCCATCATACCGAAGAGTGTTATAAAACCAAATGATTCTATTAAAATGAGATTTGTGCCATTCATGCGTAAATCAATCTGTTTTCATGTTGTTTCTGTCGTTGTTATCGTTGTGTTGGCCATGGCCATGGGCCTGTCAATTGGGTAGAGAGTATGCTCTCACTCAACCCCTTAAATCATAAATTATTTTTGCCTACCTTGTTGCCAGCGAAATTTGTTGAAGGCAACAATAAAATATTCATTGCTTGTTTATTGAATGTAATTTAACAACAGTTAACCCGCTCGCCGTTTTACCCCACCATCGAGAATCGAGCCGTGGCCAATCACAAAAAAATCTTCCCTCCCTCTTTCTACCCTTCTATGTCAGCATGTCAGCTCTCAGCTCGCTTGGGATCTTCATATTGTTGGCCAGCGGCTGGCCCTAGAGTTGCCACCAAAGGGATCTATTACGTGGTATTTAATCAGATTTTTTACGACCGACCGACAATAAAAATGTAAATAGACACGAAAGGATTGAAATTGCCATTGCCAGTGCCATTGCCTTTACACTGATCAAAAAAAATGTTCTAAAATCAAGATATTGGTCTCAGAACTAAGATTTTTGGTCTTAAAAATGCGTCGAGAACATAAAATTCTTCAATTAAGAGAACACATCTTCATTTTAAGAACATTTTAAATGAGACCAAGTTCTAATTTTAAGAATAAATGTTCTTATAGTTGATATCTAAAGCACAAATAAATAAAAATTATTTTTTTATATTTTTAATATTTTTATTTTGGATTTATTTATATTTTAATCTGTTTTATTTTATTTTAGTAATTTTATAAATGTTATTTAAAATTGTTACGAGTGGGATTCCATTCGCCGCCTACTGCTTCATAATTAAAGCGCCCTCTCTAACCAGAGCGTCTCGGTGCAACCGTTTGTTTAATACGAATTTATACCTATTTATAATATCCTTACAATTTAAGATTTTTATTCTTACTTTAAGAGTTTAAGATTTCTTAGATTAATTATCTTAGTTTTAGTAATTTGGTCTTCAAATAATATTATTTTAGGGAAAAAAAATTTAAGATGAATGTTCTTGGTTTAAGAAGTTGGTCTTTTTTTCAATGTACCTATCTCCTTCTATTTTCACAGTCCTTTGCATCTGCTGGGTATTTTATTGGTTGCCTGAGAATAGAGCAGCATCTACTTGGACTCCAAGTTGAAGACAGGACACAGACCACAGACGATTGGTCAGCTGGAATTTTCTGGTACATTTAATGCCAGTGCCCTTAAGCGGTACATTTTCCGCTGATTCCGCTTTTATGGCATATGCCATTGATGCTCATAAAAATATTGTTTTATGAATGCCAAAGTGCCAAGCAGAGAGAAGAGTGAGAGACTTTTAAGTGAATATCTCCATCACATCGATAAGCACAATCAGTCGAAAGTTTCTTATTTATTTGTCTCAATTATGCGCAAATTTCAATATATTCAAAAGGCAAAGCCAGGACCTTTGAACTCCCGCCCTCCATCTCTATTCTCCAGCTGCCTTTTCCCCCCACCCCATTTCGTGTGTCTGAGAGTTTGGAGAAACTGTCACTTGTCTGGCTGCCAGTTCAGTTCAACTTGACAAATAATTAATTTCAGCAGAAAGAACAACAAAAAATTACTCTACTCTCTTACTTTATTGGCTTGTTGCGTATGAAATGTGTCAGGGCCAGCAGGGAGCAATATGAAATTTACCTTTCAGTTTGCATATTGTCAAACATAATTAATTAATTTCGAGCCAAACTCTTTGTTAACATTACACAGAGTGAAAGTTTAGCCATTTGCCCACCGCCTTCCCTCAGTCTCAATTTGCCCATAAATATTGACGCAATTAACACATTTTGAGCATTATTTATGGCATTGAAATCAACTTCAAATGCCAATTGCTCGACTTATTTACGTTATTTATTTCCAATTCAATTGAAGCCTAGTTCATTTATAAACTTCAACTCAATTTCATGTTTAATGTTTTGAGCTTAAAGTACTAACTAGAAAATGACAATCAATCTGGATTTCGGTTCATATTTAAGAGAAACAGAACAATTTAAATTAAAGATATTGCATATTGATTGACCATTGACACCTAAATGTATGTAAAAACATTTCATTGTGACAACACTTTTTGCTTATATAATAATTTATATGACATCGTGTTAATTTCATATTTTAAGTTATTTTGAAATTGTTTAACAAAATTAAACATATTATATTTCTACCTATTGATCTGTCAAAGTCTTTTCAGCAATAGAAGAACATAAAATAACTAAAATTGACTAAAAAATATAAGATATTGGCTAAATAATTTAAAAGTTTGATCCACAATGCATTGTGCATAGTATCTATCCATTTTATAAAGATAATACTTAAATTAAAGAGTAGCCCTTTAAATATTATCACACTGTTTCTGGTAAATAAGTACAGAAATTTAAGCATTTCATTCTTTGAATTGATTTATTGAGTTTAGAATAAATTAATTGATAATCTAAAAAATTGTACTTAACTTGTTATTAATTGTTTCGCTCTCAAAATGTGCTGTAGAGTTGAAATGGTCCTCACTTAATTCCGCCAGAGTGATTTTACATATCGATCTTCTGTTCCACATTCCTTTGGATGTCCTGGCGCTTTTACATACCAAATAAAACATTAAACAGTGTGTCTAACTTTATACAGACATTCTGATTAGCCAGGCACCCATGTGTGTGCTCTGTCTCTCTCTCTCTCTCTCTCTCTCTCTCTCTCTCTCTCTCTCCCCTCTATCTCTCTCGCTCTCTGCCTGGCTGTCACTTTTCTTCTCTGTCTGCTCATTTTATTTCTTAACGTCTCTCTCTGTTTTTGTGAAATGACGAAAAAAAAAGTAGAATACAAAATAATATGATACATAAATATAACTGTAACGTTTCGTTGTCCTGTTTCTGTTTCTGTAGCTGTAGCCTTGTTTTCACTTTGATTGCTACGTGTTGCCGCATCCCGCTGCCCCCGGCTGCCCTCGGCTGCCCCGTGCTGTGGCAAGGAGCATGGCATGCAGGCAAATTGGATTTTCATGCATACTTGGTCACACGCGCAAGAGAACCATGGCCAGAACGAAGAGTATTCCCTTTAGCCATGGCCAAAGTCAGCGACAACTCTTCTCGCCTTGCGCTAAACGTTGTTATCTGCCTTATTCCCTATCTGTCTCCCGTTAGTCCCGTTAGTACTGTCTTCTGTCCTCTGTCCTCTGTTTTTCTTTGCTTTGCATTGTGCTTTATTTTCTCGTTTTGTGCTCGTTTGTGCGTTCGATTCGTTGTCGTTGTCGTTGTTGCCGCCTTGGCATAAATTTATTATAAAATAATTTGCATAATTCGTTATTACTCAGCATAAACAAAGTGAAATTAAGACGATTTCTTTTATGCCCCTATCCTTGTTAATGCCATTGTCTTTGGTTCTCTCTCTTTTATTTAGTACACTGATAAAAAAAATGTTCTAAAATCAAGATTTTGGTCTCAGAACTAAGATTTTTGGTCTAAAAAATGGGTCGAGAACATAAAATTCTTAAATTAAGAGAACACATCTTGATTTTAAGAACATTTCAATTAAGACCAAGTTCTTATTTTAAGAATAAATGTTTTTAAAATTAAAACTTAAAAATAAACTAAATAAAAATTATTTTATATATTTATAAAAGTTTTTTATTTTTAATTTATTTATATTTTATTCTGTTTTAGTAACTTTTTAAATGTTGTTCTAATTTGATACGAGTGGGGTTTGCACCGCCGCCTACTGCTTCACAACTGAAGCGGCCTCTCTAACCAGAGCTCCAAGATAAGATTTTTATTCCTATATTAAGATTTTAAGATTTTTTAGATTAATAATCTTAGTTTTAGTAATTTGGTCTTAAAATAATATTATTACTTTAAGAACAAAATATTTAAGATGCATGTTCTTGATTTTAGAAGTTGGTCTTTTTTTCAGTGTATTTGTTTTCGTTTTCAAATTCGCATTTGTTTTCGTATTCGTATTCGTTTTGTCTGTGCCTTGTGTCGTATTCTCTCTCTGTAGCTTTGTACCTTTGTATTTGCTTATTTTGTCAATGTCATTTGCCTAAGCACGCCAGTCAAAGTCTCACTCAATCCTCGGCCCCGCCAGTCATTTGGTTTGTCATTCGTTTGTAAGGGTGCCCAACATGTCCTCACCTCACCTCACCACGTCTCTTTACAGCCCCGTCCTGCCTTGGCTTACTCAGGTGTATACAGCTCAGCTCAGCTCAGCTCATTTTGAGTTTCTCATTCCGAATCTTTATTCTATTCATGCCCATCCGCCGTCCCGACCTTGGCTCAGTGGACAGACAGCCTAAGCTATTTGCCTGAGCTTGCTTAATATTTATGATCAACCCTATTGTAAATCTATTTACAATAGTTCAAAACAATTCAAATAACAAACACACAAAGGGACAGGGACAGTTGTTCAAAGGAGGCTTCAAACTACATCAAATACGATAATCAGCTGAAATGCTAAGCAGGTGACTAAAAGACACGCGTAACTTATAGAGTTGTTTAAAAAAAAGTCTACAGATTAGAATCTATAGAATACCCAAAGCTAAATATCAAGAAAAGTACAGGTGTAGTCAAAAGTATTTACACAAAACGAAAGTTATATATAAGTACTCGCTATTTAAAGTTACTTCATTTACATTTTGGCATCAATGAAAGGTATTCGAGGTGCCGTTTAAATGATACAAAACTTGCCTTAACCCATTAAGTTCCCATTGAAATTTTTGAATTTATGTAAAAATCTACTTTTTTTAAATTTGTTTAGGTCTTAAACAAAAAATGTTTTGCTGCTAAAAGTTTCTTCAGAAATTCTAATAGTGACTGCTAAAAATTTTTTTTAAAAATATCTTCGCCATTATTTTTTATGCTTTTTTGAATGGAATGATCTCAGAAAACTTTTGTATGATAATGAGAAAAATGTGCATAAAAAAGATAATTTTTAGCAAGCTTAAAATTATAAAAAATATAAGTGAAGATATTTTTGAAAAAATTTTTTAGCAGTTTGAATTTAAAGAAAATTGTTAAGTGAAACGTTTTGATTTTGACATAAAATGAAAAATTTTAATGGGTACTTAATGGGTAAAGAAAAATTTGATATCGTTCAAACGGCATTTCGAAGACCTTTTCATTGATGCCAAAATGTAAATGAAGTAGCTTTAAATATTGAGTATATTTAACTTTAGTTTGGTTTAAATAATTTTTACCAGCCCTGTATATCGTAAATTCAACGCTGCCTAAAAATTTTAGATATATCAGAAATCAATCCTTAGTATATAAAAAGTGGAACATACTTTGACCTAGTCTAGTTTACAAGACTAATCAGTTTACCATCGACTTACATACACTATCGATACACATAAATACACACACACACACACACACACACACTCAGACACACTACTCATACTCACACTGCGGTCGACTGGGCTACGATTTGTAGCTTTTGAACTCAAATTTAGTTTACTTTTCAATTTGATTGGGTCTTCTAAGCAAATAGCAGAGGTAGCTCACAAGCATAAACAAATGGTTAAACTTACAGCTGCAATACAAGTAAACTTACACAGACACACACACACACACACACATATCCAGTTAGTGTGTTGTGGCAATGTATGTTCACCTGTGTGTGTGTGTGTGTGTGTGTGTGTGTGTGTCCTGCGTCCACTTTCATAGCTAGCTTTATTTATTATGCCAGTAAGTAAATGTTATTCCCGTTAACTTGTACAAATATAACCGACATACACACACACACACATATGCAGCCTCGCACACACACACACACACACACATGTATGGAGACCAGACCACTTGTGCCCATCATCCAAAGTGCGTGGGCGTTGTTGCTACTGCTGTTTTCGTCCCAAAGTCCTCTGACGTTCTCTCTCCCACTCTCCCTGTCTGTCTCTCTCGCACTCTCACTCTCTCACTTGCTCACTCTTTATCTGTGCAGTGAACAGACGTACTATATATTATCTTATTTATTGCCTGAAGCTTACCTTTGCACTTGAGTCTTGGATAAGAAAAATGAGTGAGAGAGAGAGAGAGCGAAAGATAGGGATGGAAAATAAGACTACATGTATCTTTTCAAGTTCAATGTGCCTTGAGTGCTATGAAACTGCTCTTTAATCAGCGCTTGAGTGCCAAAATTGAAGAGCCAACTGCAGTATTTTGATATTGTTCAGTTGTCTAAGACCTTTTCTGGATAAAACCAAAAGAATTTGTATCTAAATCTTTGAGCATGCTCCCATATGGCACACAATGAAATGAGATCTAAAATCTATGCTGAAAACAAACTATAAATAAACACTACCCAAAAACCAACAAATATGAATATTAAAGAAAGTGTTAAATTAAAGCAATGCTCAATGAATTAAAATAGAAAACACTTACATTAAAACCTAGGTTCCGTTAAGTTACAAAAACATCAAATCTCCTATTCTTTCTATATTTTACTTCACCTTGATTCTGAAACTGTTGCTAAATATTAATAAAATCGCAATTACTGACATACATGGTGACTTATTCATATAAGGAACTGACCGTATAGTGATAGAATGTTAAATTCTTTTTCTTCTCCATTTCCTCAATCTCACATTTGACATAGGGTATATTTAACATAAATAAGTAATAGTTAAATAAGTAAAAATACATATTATTTAAATTAATGATTTTATAAGCTTGATAAGTAAAATAATTGAGAAAGTAATATTTGTACACTGAAAAAAAAAACTTCTAAAATCACATTTGACATAGGGCATAAATGTTAAATAACTAATAGTTAAATAAATAAAAATATATATTATTTAAATTAATACTTTTATAAGCTTGTTAAGTAAAATAATTGAGAAAGTAATATTTGAACACTGATAAAAAAGACCAACTTCTAAAATCTAGAACATTCATCTAAAATATGTTTTATGAGATATCCTAACCAAACTTTTAGAATATGCAGAAAACTTGGTTTTATATATCCTGTCCATAGTTGGTTCAAATCGGACCACTATATCATATAGCTGTCATAAGACCGATCGGGTGAAAATCAAGTCTTAGTATGAAAAACTTGTTTGTTTTATGAGACATCGCATTCAATCTGATAGAATATGCATTAAAATTAAATAAATATTTTGTAATTATGTACATTATTAGTTTTTTCTATTGTAAGTACGGGGTCTCCGACAGTCGAGTATGCTCGACTGTAGCATCGGACGACTAGTTTAACTAGGTGATCAACACTTACATGCCAAGCCAATAAACTCTAGATGCAAATTCCCACAGCAGTACCAAGCAACTAGACACACAAACAATCACACACATACACACACACACACACACACACATATTTACTGTACTTACTGAGTTGCTCAAATGTTTTCCACTTATTTATGACTGTAAAATTGTTGTAGCCAAAAATGTACCGAGTATGTACAATATTTTTGGCATTCATTTCATTTCGTTGTTCGTTCTGTTGTTTTGTGTGTTTTGGCCTTATTTAATTACACATAATTTGCTCCTGCTGGTGTGTGTGTGCGTGTGTGTGTGTGGGTGTGTGTACGTGTATGTGCGTGTAGCATAAATATGCCAACAATTTTATAGCATACTTTTAAGGGACCAACATGAGCAGCCTGACTTGACTCTTTGGACATGGCTTTAGCTTTCTGTCTCTTTGTCTGTTTGAGCGGTAGAGCGTGCAAAATTAGCTAACACACTTATACACACACACACGCTAACACGCACACACACGCACACACACACACACACGCACACACATGCTTGACTGCGCTCATTAGGCACAATGTTGTTACTTTCATGGTGCTTGCCTTGTCCCGACTTTGGCAGTCGTCGCTTCCGCCTGTTTTGACTTACACTTTCCACTCAAAAATGTTCATATTTAGAGATATGTGTGTGTGTGTGTGTGCGTGTGTGTGTGTTTGTGCTTTTATGGGTGTATTTATGGCTGCTTTATGTTGTCGACTGTCGGTTATTTTTCGCCTGCTTTCATTTTTGTTTCGAGCACGCAATGTTTTTGCATACTTTTGCCGCACAGTGCCTAAATTTTCGACGCTTTGTCCTTGTCTTTATTAAAAGTTGTGAAAAGTTTTCCACGCCCACATACATTCCTTAACTGGAAACAAGCTACAACACATAGAACTGAACAGAACAGAACAGAACAGACAAACAGGCGGCGGGACGAAGAGACAATCTAACCATCAATGTTTATTCTCTTTTCTTTACTTTTTTTTTCAGTTCTATTTGATTCTCTGTTGTTTGCTTTGCCTTGGTTTCGGCCTACAGTTGCCACTACCTCTCTGTTTGTGTGTGTGTGTGTGTGTGTGTGTGTGTGTGTGTGTGTTCGTGTGTTAGCCTCCGGCTGAATTGTCTTGTGTGCTGACTTCCATTTTGGCCATTGCCGCTGGCCATTGTCCTTGCACGTTTCCACTCACGGAACAGCATTTGACCCTCGGCCTTGTCTTTCAACTTGACTTTCTGCAAGTGTAACTTGGAGGCCTCCAATTGCTACAGCAACACTAGTGGCACTAGTGGCAACACTGGCATCAGTGGCAAGCAGTTTGTGCACCTTCCAAATGCATTTTGTATTCATGGCAACATGTGCACAACACACACTGGACACAAGGACATTCATAGTGGTCGCTTTTTTATGCTTCTCTCTCTTGTCTTTGAGCTTAAGGCACACACACACACACTCCGACACATACACACACCCATGCACACTGTAGCACTTTTGAACTTTTGATTTTTCGTTTGTGGCGCGGTTGCGGTACGCTCTTGTCTTTGATTTTCCTTTCTGTTGTCTCGGCCAGCCGCTGGCTATAAACTGGGCTCATAACGAGTTCAAGTAACCAAGACGGTTCCACAGACAGACACCGAGCATAACTAAGAGAGTGACTAAGAGAGAGAGAGAGAGAGAGAAAGAGAGAGAGGAACATCTGGTATGCAGACCCGTTTTTGCATTTTGGCTTTTTAACCTTTATTTCTTTTTAGCCAAAAGGCAGTTGGCTCTGCTTTAATGAGCACAATTTTATTAGCTGCTTTAACATTTTGCCCCCCTTTTCATATTTCTCAGATTCCCTTCGCAGTCTCTTTTGCTTTGCGTTTTTGCCCACTTCGTTTTTATGCACAAACGCAAATTTTGACTTTGTTTTAAAATTTCTGGCATATTTGCTTTTTTGCATGTCCGCCATATAAAGGGCAATCGTAATAAAGTTGGCCAAACGCACACACATACACACACACACACACACAAATACATACATAAATATATATATATATATTTTTAGCTCGTACAATAACTAAGAACTTCCGTTGTTCCCTCGTTCCACACCAGCTCAAATCGCGAAAAATTTAGCATTAAGTCGAAAATGCAGAAATCGAGTTGAGACTTGGCATATTTAATAACTATAGTTCATTTGACCACTCCTATCATGACCGCCCATATAAGTCCACATAGCGGATACGCAATTTTTTTTATTTATTTACTTGCGATATGATTCCTAACGCTACAAGACAAAACTAAGAAATTAAATCGCTAGTGATTAATATTAATGTTACATGTCAGAACCGAAATTGTTAAGTTAGGTTAACATTGGATTATAATAATTTATATCATTTATTTATTTTATTTATATTATAGTCATGTAAAAAGAAAAGTTTAAATTGAGATTTTTAATTATTGTTGTTATTGTAAAGTAGACATAAATATAAAAACTTATAGATACAAAGGGAATAATGACTAACTTTCAGGTGGTCAAAACTACAAATATAGCGGATATAGTCGATCAAACGTCCAGAATCGTTGCATCAGAGAACTTTAGCTTATCTGCAAATTAAAAGTACCGAAAAGGCCGCAAAAAGCATTACAAACAATAACGAATAGACACTTTATACTTTATTCTAAACAGGGACCTAAGCAGCTCTAATTTTTAGAATAAAAGTTATGAAACAACAATTTCATATAAGTTTTTCAATGAGTTTTTTTTCTAAAAGTGTGCAAATGACCAGCGCGCAAAGTCAATAAAAATTTTTCGCCAATTTAATCAACGCAAAAAGCTGACTAAACACCCGACTTTAAAGCCCTATAAAATTCGCACTGTTGCAGTAATAGCGAAAATAATTATGAATTATTCATAGATAAAATATTTACTTAGACTAGATCAAGTTTTTTTATTTTTGGATCAGACCACTATATCATATAGCTGCCATAGAAACCATACATCGATAATGAAGTTTTAGTATGAAAAAGTTTCGTGTTTGTTGAGGTATCAGCACCAATCTAATAGAATATGTATCGGAGCTGATATTATACATCCTGACTTATTTTGGTTAAAATCGGTTAACTATATCACAAAGCTGCCATAGGAACGATGCATCTAAAATGAAGTTTACGTATGAAAAAGTTTTTAATCTTAATCAAACTGTTAGAATATGCATTTAAGTTGGTTTTGTACATTTTAAGCAAATTTGATTTAACTAGTTTCCATATATCATATGGCTGCCACTTGTTTTAGCTTGTATTTTCCCATGAAATGAAATAAATTGCTTAAAAATTTACTTGTTTACATATTACAACATTTATTTAATCGGTATTCTATTACCATCTTTTCAATTAAAGCTGATTTGGCTGCCGATTTACAGCACTGTTTTGATAGACTTACACAGGGTTGATAAAGATATATATTATAGTTCTCTAGATTTATAGCACTACATATGGTCTGGCAGCATGATATCATGCCCAGCACTAGATTCAGCCAAGTTTCAAGGACGAGGTCATTCCAGAAACTGAAAGCTATTTACTTTTTGCCTACTTCTAGGCGCGTTATGATTTTAAACGCCTTTTTTTCTCCTATGCTATCTATTTCTTTCTATGCTTGGCGTTGTGCTGTGTTAGCATAATATTGCCCCTTCCTTGATAGAAGTGTTCTGTAGAATTAGTGTAAATTGCAAAAGTTGCTTTTATTCCTCTTTCTCTTTTGCTGCTTAGTTTGAGGTTTTTGTGGTTGCTATTCGCTCACTCATTATTAACGTCATGGTCATAACTCGAAGGGGGGAGTAAGAGAAATACATAGAGAGAGAGAACGAGAGAGGGTGTGAGTGGCTGAGATGGGGAGACATTAGACGAGTTTTCTAATTTGTTTTTAATTTTCAGTTTTGCTGTTTCTACTTTTCTGCCTGTCGCACGCATTAACTGTTTGCCGTCACCTTTTTGAACCTGCCTTGTGAAAGTTGTTTCTTTTGCTTTTTCTTTTCGCTTAATTCTTTTTGTCATAGCCAAAAGCTGTCTGTCTCTAACGTCTCTATCCCTTGATCCCTTTCCCTCTCCCTCCCTCCTGTACGCTATGCGGCATATTAACGAGCTCGTCTTTAACACGCTTTTGAATTAGTTGTCGTTTTCACCTTGACGCAACTTTCTTGATTTTACTTCTATGCGCCACTGATAAAAACTTTCGTTGCTCCCCTCGCTCCACTTTAGCCATCTTCGCTGCAACTCGTTGCCACACACACACACACACACACACACACACACACTTGCGGTTTAGTCTTGGTCCGTTGAAGCCGCCATTTTAATTTGTCCCAAGCTTTAGCGCCGCCATTTGCCATTCGCCAGCTTTGCCACGTGTTTCAGTTGCTGTTGTTGTTGTTGTTGGTGTTTAGTTATTGCCTTCACTTTGTGTTGAACAAGTTATTCAAGCTCTTTGCTCGGCCTTGGTTGTCTTTGCCATTGCCTTTTGCTCATTTTGCGCCTAATTTCCGTTATAATTTGCTTCGTTTTATTCAAAACCTTTTTGGCTTCATTTCGCCTTTTGGCCACGTTTCTCGGCCGAAACGCGTCTAGAATTTTACTAGTCTTTTTTCCATGCAGCGCCTACATTCGCATCATAACAATTAGGTAGCACTGCCCTTCTCTCTCTCACTCAGTCTCTCGCTCTCCCTCGCACTCTATCGTTCTCTCTCTGTCGATTGCTCCGCTCCCATTTTGGGCCAGTCTGTTCAATGCTTTATCCTTTCAACTTTCAAAAAGCTGCTGGCTGTTGCCTCCGTCTAACTAGCAAAATGCTCACTTCAGAGTTACCCCCCTCGTTATACCCTGTACAGGGAGTATATTAAGTTTGTTCAAAGTTACTTAACAGGCAGAAGGAGACTTGGCAGACTCCATAATGTGTATATTTATTATATCAAAGCATCAAATTAATTCAAAAATCGGTGTAACTTAGATTACTCTCGATTATGTTTATATTTTGGTTTGAGGTTATACACGTATATCGGCTTAGCTACATTTATCTCGGTTTTGCAGCATTTACCAGTTTATTGTAAATTTCGGTTTCGAAAAATCTGTGAAATTTTGGCTTCACAAATAATAAAAATATTAAAAATTTGAATAAAACGTTAATGTATGAACAATATGTTGATTTCTAAAAAGAATTTATTTAATAAGGTCAATTTTGGAATTTAAGATCAAAATTTTTTTTTTTTTTGGTTAGGGTTTGATTAACGGTTACGGTTTCGATTCCGGTTGTAATCCTTTATACAGATGCTAAGAGCTAATAGCTATTACACTTACTTATACTTCTACCAATATTATGCTAATGCAATAACTAATTAAATTGCTTGGGCTTTTCTTGTTTTTTATTCAACAAATTCTAATCCATCAGTTCAACAAATGTTATATCATTTAATAATTTTTTTAGTTGCCACCAGACATATAAGTTTGTCAGTTTTTAATTTTTTAGTTGACTATTAATTTCAAATTTTATTGCTTTATTTCAAATTTCCAATTATTTTTGGTCAAATGTCTTAAGCTGTCGTCAGACGGGGACTTTTTAGCCAACACTTTTTCAGCGACGATAAACTTTGCCATTCACATTATTCGCATAGGTATTCACATAGAGATGCCATCGGTTAATGTTTTATAAAATATGGCAACACTCTACATTTCTGTATGCATTTAAGTGGCTTGAGTTGACCGACGAAAAAATATCCATGGATTAGGACGTGTTTTAATTCCATCAGTGAGCGTGGGGTTTTTACCGACGGGTTTTTACCGACGCTTCATAATGTTTTGTGTTCACAAAAGACCGACGGTTTTTTTTAGCAAACAGTGTGCAAAGTGCAAAAATCCTCGTCTGATGCTCGCTTTAGCCAGACGTTGACTAAATAATAAATAACAAACTCGGAAGTTATTCAAAATAGAATTCAATATAGAAGTAGCATTAGGAAAAAGGAAAAAGAAGATAACACTAGCACCGACTTTCTTTGAGAGTGACTGTATTTTAATGTGCGTTTATATGTACACTTGTGAGAGACTGAGTGCAGGGTATCTCTAAGTCGAGAACCATTGACTTAAGCTTCCATAGATGTTTATAAGTATTGTTGTCTTTGGTATTCATCAAATGCTGACGTCGGCACACACACACACACACCATACCTACACACCACTGTACGTGTGTGTGTGTGTGTTTGCGTAAAAATTTTATACGTCAGCAGAAATTCATTCGCGCGTGTTTCGTTTTGACCAGAATTCTGTGAGCTTTCCTTGGTCACCGCTTTCCACATTCCCATATTCCTCACATTCAGAATGTCCAGTCAAGTCGACAGCCTTTGACAAATTGACCCGTGTAGGTGTGAGTGTATGTGTGTGTGTGTGTGTGTGTGTGTTTGCATGTGTTTACAAATATACATGTGGCTGTGTTTGTTTTGATTTATAAATCAGCTGATGCTTTTCTACCTGCATCAATGGAATTTCTATACCATTATTACGGAAAAGTGCAGTCTTAAAGCTATTTGAAGAGTAGTAAGGGAAAATCATTATAGTCGGGCTTTCATTACAAAAAACAATTTTCCCATTAAAGTCCTTTATCCACTCGAAACGATAAAAACCCGTATAAAAAATTATATCAGTAAATATTAAAAAAAAAGCATCAGTAAATTTCTACGTAATTTCTGGTGTTTTTGGAACCCGTACTTAATAAAGAAGTAGAGGGGTCTATTGAGTTTGTTTTAAAGAATATGTGCGTAACAAGCAGAAGGAGACGTGACAGACCCTATAAAGTATATATATTCTTGATCAGCATTAATAGCCGAGTCGGTATAGCATTGTCCGTCTGTCCGTCAGTCCTGACCTCCTGCAGTCCTAACTTCTGTATGAACAAAAGGATCTCAGAGACTATAAGAGCTAGAGACACCAAACTTGGTATGTATGTTCCTCTATATTGCAAGCAGATCAAGTTTATTTCAGAATTTGGCCACGCCCCTTTTTCGCCCAAAAATCGATATAGAAAATTGTATATCCAAATTATAAGATCAATTTAAAAGCTAGTGACACCAAATTTGGTATGTAGATTCCTCTATATTGCAGGCAGGTCAAGTTTGTATTTTTTGTTTTGGATCGGACCACTTTATCAAAAAGCGCCCATAGAAACAATCGGTCGAAAATCAAGTCTTAGTATGAAAAACTTTTTTTTTGTTTTTTGAGATATCGTAACCAAACTGATACAATAAGCATATAACTTGTTCTCATATATCCTGTTCAAAGTTGGTTTTAATCGGTCCACTATATCATATAGAGCCCATAGGAACAATCGGTCAACAATCAAGTCTTAGTAAGAAAAACTTTTTTGTATTATGAGATATCCTAACCAAACTGATTAAATATACATTTAACTTACTTCTATATATCCTGCCCAAAGTTGGTTCAAATCGGAGCATAGCTGTCATAGGACCGATCGGGCGAAAATCAGATCTTAGTATGAAAAACTTTTTGGTCTAATGAGATTTCTTAACCAAACTGATAGAATATGCATCAAAAATTGTTTTATATATATATATCGTTTCGTTTCAATTGAATTGCCTTTTGCTCAAATTGCAACTAACTGAACATGTACTTGTATTTTAATCCAATTGAAGATTAAACTTTAAGTTCAAAGATTTTCAACTGTCTAATAGCTGCACTTAAAATGCAATTTCAATTCTTTCAAGCATCCAACTTAGGTGAGACTTAAAAGCAATGAAAATTTTGATCTGGCTTATAAAGAATTCACAATTAGTTACAAGCCGAAGGCTTCATTTGATGAATATTATTTACAATGCAATATGTGAGATTTCTGTTTAATGAAGCAACTGGGTGGGGAAGATTCCTCTCCTCTCCCATTGACACTTCGAGAAATACTAGAGATTTTAAGCCAAATGCAGCTCACCACCTTTTGCGTCTGTGTAATACGAATTGTTTTGTTGGCAGTACTTAATGAGTACTTGCAGCTTGCTTCAATCCTTCATTGCTTTCAATATTTCATTTAATTTCAAGTTCGTAACAGTTACAATGCCTACATCAAAATCAAAATTTAAATGAAATTTGAATGTATTATTTTTCGATTTTATGATTATTTTCGGTTATTATTTCACCTCGCTGAATTTTCATCTCATCCCTGTCGCTCTGTCGATCTGTCTCTTTCTCCTCTGTCTATGGCTTTAACAGTCTCTGTCTCTCTCATTTGCTTTAGATTTAATGAATGTTGTTCATCTTGGTTTCAATTTGCCTGGGCGACGTCATTGAATTTTCAATTAAAAAGTATTAAATTACCAATAGATGGCTTATTCCACATGAATCATCTATGTGAATATGTCTGAATAAAACAGGTTTAGGTTGTTGCCCTGGGCTGCATGTGTGAGTATATGTGTGTGTGGATGTGAGTATGTTATGTGATCATATTGCTGGCATACACTCACACTCACACAAATATCTATGGACAGGTCCTTAAATATTCTCATCTCTCTGTCAGCTGTCATCTCATGTAAATATTTTCGATTCGACCTTTGACTTTGCTTTGTTGTCAATTTTCTGTATCTTGTTGTTATTGTCAGAGCTCCTATTATTGTTGCCATTGTGGGTCGTCAGCGCTTTCTGCTTATGTCGACATATCAACAACAAAAAAAAAAAAAAAAAAAAAAAAAAATGAAATCTGTGATATTTCGGTTCGGATTCGTTTCGGATTCAGTCCGAGAATGGGACTAATGTCGCCTGTTCCAACGTTAAAACTAATCAGAAAATGTGTTGCTGCTATTGTTGTTGTTGTTCTTGTCATTCGATATATGTAACAACCAAAAACACAGACAGAGCATAATACATATGTTCGTACTCTAGGGTGCATCGATTTGTATGGGCAAAAATATATTTCAAAAATAGTAACCCAAATTCGTAATGTACGGTCAATTTTAAGATGCTTTCACCCGGAAACCATAGTTCTAAAATGAATTCAAAATTTTCGATTTTCATTTAAAAAAATTATTATTTTTTTTTTAAATTTTTAGCTTGTTATTATTATTATATCTTTAGTGTTTTTAATCCGATCCTGACATGATTGGTATAAAAACTCTTGTTAGGACCAGGTCTTTCGAAACCAAACGCCGTTTGTCCTTAAAACATAATTTTCGTCAATGCAAGGAATAAAAACACAACATTTTGTCAACTCACATAACGGGGACTAGGAATTGCAAAAATCGATATACCCTATTGTACATGCATATATGCATGTATATATATAAATATATATGTATATCTGGCGAGAGAATGGGTAAGAGAGCGAAAAAGACAAAAAAGTTGCCTAAGTATTTGTGTGCATATGTAATTTGCTTGCTCATTGCACGCCATTTTCATTTTTATTTTTATTTAGATTTTCTATTATTTGTTGTTCTTCACAAATACTACAAGCTCATTGATGTTTCCCTTTGCTTTGGTTTCTTGCACCCTTTTTGAGAAGAGCAATGCAAAATATTGACTGACATTGATTATACTCGTTTTACTGTAAGGGTGTGTGTGTGTGTATGTGTGTGTGTGAGTGTAAGTATGAATGTGCTACATATTTGAATGTGAATGTGCGAGTATTCGTACAAGAGGCTTATGGCCCCAAGTTGCCAGCAGACACAGTTTTTCTATTATGACTGTCTGTCCGTCTGTCTGTCTGTCTCTTTGTCTGTCCGCCTGTCTGTCTGTCTTTCTGTCTGTCTGTCTCTCTCTCTGTCTGTCTGTCTGTCTGTCTGTCTGTCAAGAGTTGTCATCGTCGTCGTCGTCGTCTTGCTTAATATCCTGCTTGTTGTCTTTTTGGGTGTCCAGATGCAGACAGCATAGCAGGCAGTGAGAAGTGTCCTGACTTTCTCTCTCTCTCTCTCACTTTCTTTCTCTCTCACTCGTGTGCTGTCCGGTTAAGTTTAACAGTCAAGGACTTTGTTGTTGAAATGTTGATTTTTGTTGATTTGGCTTAGTGGCTACCACACACATCACAACACATCACAACAATGTTACTTCGTGTGTGTGTGTATATATGTATGTGTGTGTGTGGCGCCAAGAATAAAAGGACAGGGGACCGAAGGGGAAGGATTCTCGTGGTGTCCAATGGCTAACAAATTTTCTAAAAGCAGCTAAACTGCTGATGAAATGGATTGTCATGTGCGTTTCAATTTCCGCCAATGACATTCCACACTCACTCACTCACACACACACACACACACACATCCACTCACACACACACCCACTCTCACACACACACCCACACATAATGAGTGAATGTGAGTGTGTGTAAAAAGTTTGCAGAAAGTTTTGTGCCTCTTGTAGGTATGTGTGTGTTGTGTGTGTGTGTGTGTGTGTGTGTGTGTGTGTGTGTGTGTGTGTGTGTGTGTGTGTGTGTGTGTGTGTTGAGTGTGTGTGTGTATGACACTGCAGGGGCGCTAAAGCGCACTGTGCGAAAAGGGGGCGTGGCAAGCAGCCTCTGCCTCTGTGAGCACTAAGTTGCTTTGTGTTTCACTAATGAAAAGTATAATAAACTGTTGTGCTTCCATGAGTGTATGCGTATGTGTGTGTGTGTGTGTGGCAAAATGAATCAAATGGCTAAAATCGAATATAACCATAACTTGTGAGCATGAATCACAAAAGCAAACAGCACAAGTTGCAATAAGAGTTGAACTAAAATAAATATAACAGCTCAATATTTATATTCATTTGCATTTATAATTAATTAATAAAATCAATTAGATTTGAATATATGCATATTGGTCTTTGTAAAAGCACCTGAAAGCTTTAAGTACTCACTGAAAGCTCAGTAAATTTTAAGGAATGATTTATGAATAGATGATTTTATTAAATTCATTTATAATTAATTAATAAATTCAATTAGATTTGAATAAATGCATATTTGTCATTTGTAAAAGCACCTGAAAGCTTTAAGTACTCACTGAAAGCTCAGTAAATTTTAAGCCATGATTTATAAATAGATGATTTTTATAAATTCATTTATAATTAATTAATAAAATCAATTAGATTTGAATATATGCATATTGGTCTTTGTAAAAGCACCTGAAAGCTTTAAGTACTCACTGAAAGCTCAGTATATTTTAAGGATTGATTTATAAATAGATGATTTTATTAAGTTAATTTATAATTAATTAATAATATCAATTAGATTTCAATATATGCATATTGGTCTTTGTAAAAGCACCTGAAAGCTTTAAGAACTCACTGAAAGCTCAGCTAATTTCAAGGAATGATTTATGAATAGATGATTTTTTTTAATTCATTTATAATTAATTAATAAAATCAATTGTAAAAGCACCTGAAAGCTTTAAGTACTCACTGAAAGCTCAGTAAATTTTAATGAATGATTTATGAATAGATGATTTTATTAAATTCATTTATAATTATTTAATAAATTCACTTAGATTTAAATAAATGCATATTGGTCATTTGTAAAAGCACCTGAAAGCTTTAAGTACTCACTGAAAGCTCAGTACATTTTAGGGAATGATTTATGAATAGATGATTTTATTAAATTCATTTATAATTATTTAATAAATTCACTTAGATTTGAATAAATGCATATTGGTCATTTGTAAAAGCACCTGAAAGCTTTAAGTACTCACTGAAAGCTCAGTAAACTTTAAGGAATGATTTATGAATAGATGATTTTATTAAATTCGTTATCGTGTATTCAATTTGAAAAGCACCTGAAAGATAAAGTGATATTCAAAGTCCTTGTTTACTCTGCATGATTCATGAGTACTCGAATAATCGCATGCTTAAGTCAAATTCGAAAGTCTCTTTTCAGCTGGTGTCATTGAACAATTGAGAGAGTTCGAGTTTGAGTTCGAGTTAATGGCCATGTTAATACTTGGGGCAGATAACGAATAATACACATAAATGACTGGGCATTATCAGACATTCAGTTGCCACAATGTGGTTGCCACAAAGTGTTGCAACTTTGATACAAAATTGCTGAAATCTATGACTAGTCAACAGAAATTCCCATCAAGGCCATTTGCCGCTGGGAATCGCATTTGTTGTTGTTGTTGGCCTGTTGGCCTGGACAAAAAAACTTTCCATGTTCTTTTGCACTTGAAGTGACCAGGAAAGCGAAACTAAGACAAGGGAAGGAAGGGGGAGGGGGGACTATTAGACAACTTGCAGAGATGTTTAACTATTTTGTTTATGAAAATTACACGCAGTCAACGACGACGGCGAAGTGAACCTAAATGTTGATGATGGCCTTAAGAAAAGGTTGAAAAACTTGAGCATCAGCTTCAAGTTGATGTTGAAGTTGCAAGTTGAAGTTGCAAGTTGAACAGCGCCATTTCTGGGTCTTTGACGACTTCCGTTGTGGCAGCTCTCTGAATCTCTGTCTCCAAAGTGCCAACTGTCTGCCCCCCCTTTCTCTCTCTCTCTCTCTGTCTGTCTGTCTCACTCTTTTTGTCTTTCTCTTTCGCTGACTGACTAACGGCAGTTTCAGTTTCAACAACACAAAATTGTTCACTGGCTACAAAATAAGAAAGCTACACAAAACAACATACGACGAAAATAAAAGAGAAGTGGGAACAAAATGAAAGCAAAAGGAATAAAGGAGGTGATGATGTCGAATAGATAGAGTGTGTGTGTGTGTGAGAGAGAGAAAGAGAGAGCAAGCAACTTTGCCACACATTCGCCGTTCGGTTGTTGGCAGTTTGTGTACCGTTACTCGTACCGTTAGAAAAGCGCGCAAAAGTAAAGTTTTTGCTTTGCAAACAACAACCAATAAAACTTTAAGCAATCTTCCACAGCTTGAGCGTGAAGGAGCGGACATGCTCCCTTTTCCCCCCTCTCTCTCTCCGTCTCTCTCTGTGTCTCTCTCTGTCTCCTTCCTCTTCGTCAGTCATCGGTTTGTTTCAGGGCATCATCAGAGCCGGAGGATAACAACTTGCATATGCTTCGCGGCAGCTCCTCTTCCTTCTTTTCATTCTCATTTTCATTTTCATTTTACTTTTATTTTCTTCTCTTTTTTTCGTCTCCTCTTTTTTTATTATTATTTTTCGCTTTTTTCAAATTTGTTTTTTGGACTTGTTTTAATTTATTTTCACTGCGCTTTTTCTGCCGTGACGATTCCTTTGAGCCACACTTCCAGGTACGAGTGCATGTGAATATCTACACAGAAAAAAAAGACCAAGCTCTAAAATCAAGAACATTCATCTTAAATATTTTGTTCTTAAAATTAGAGTATTTTAAGACCAAATTACTAAAACTAAGATTATTAATCTAAAATATCTTGAAATCTAAATATAAGAATGAAAATCTTAAATTGTTAGAAAAGTATAAATGGTACTATTTCGTATCAAACAAATAGAGAGGCCGCTTCATTTGAGAAGCAGTATAGGCGGTGGTTCAAACCCCCCTCGTAAATCAAATTAACACAAATTTTAAAAAATTATTAAAATAGAAAAAAATGTAAATAAATCAAAAATTAAAAATAAATAAAATTATAGACATAAAAAATAGTTTTTATTTATTTTATATTTTGATTTTAATTTTAAAAACATTTATTCTTAATATAAGAACTTGGTCTTATTTGAAATGTTTTTAAAATCAAGATGTGTTGTCTTAATTTTAGAATTTGATGTTTTCGACGCATTTTTTAGACGAAAAATCATAGTTCTGAGACCAAAATCTTGATTTAGAACATTTTTTTTATCAGTGTACAACTAAGTGAGTGTGAGTATCAGTATGAGTATGAGTATGAGTGTGTGATTGTGATTGTGATTGTGTGGCCTGCAGCCAGTCGAGAAGCCATCGGGAAGGAAGTTGTAGTAGCGGCGTTTTCCGGTTTCCGTTTTTTTTGGCTTTTGCTTTTGCTTTTCGTTTTCTTTTCTTTCAGTCTCTGCACTGTGTCGACGTAGGCGTCGCGACAGCATTGCCAATCTGCATGCCCACTCAGCCTTAGCCTCCCTTAACCTCCCCCCCACTGTCCCCCCTTTTCCACTGTCTCTGCCTACGCCACTGTGTCTGCCTCTTGCCACAGCTGCTGCTGCTGCTGCTTCTTCACCTACGTCAACTCTTTTGCTGCAATTCGATAAAAGCAACAACTAAGAACAAGCAACAACAAATTTGCAACAACATGCAAACAAATAAAGCGAGCAACAATAACAGCAACCACAGGGAAAAAACACATCAAAAATTGTTTTTGTTTGCCATGCAACGTGTTTTAAAATTTATTTTTAAGTTTTGTAACAACTTGCCAAAATGTTTGCCAGTTCACTGTGCAGACGGGTGTATGTGTATGTGTATGTGTGGGTGTGTGTCTGTGTATGTGTGTGCAATTTTGGTTTTGCAGCTGCACTGCTTTCAGCCTTTTAGTAAGTGCTCTTTAGCACTTACCACATACACCGCACACACGCCGCATACATTTATACATACACACACACACATACTGCATACACTCACACAGTTGCACTCACTTCAAAAAAAAAGAATACTTGAGAGGCATATAAAAGCAGTTTTCATATGGTTTGGACCTGTTTAAGGCTTGTAACAGCTGCAACTCCAAATTTTATGACTCAAAATTATCAAATATAATAAAATCGAACTAATGCTGCAGAATAATCTTTAGTGCAGTTAAATTTACCATATTCTAAGACACTAAGACATTCCCTGTAATTTAATTAAATTGTATTTCCAGGGATAAAAGGCTTTAAATTTTTTATAAATTACCACCAAATGTAAATTGAAAGTGTTTAATATCGGATATCAGAAATTTTGAGGCATGGAAAGACTTTCATCACTAGACTTTTACCTCGTAAAGATGTTCTGTTTTTTTACTTAAGTATCTCTCTAAAATACAATATACATAACCAAATTCAAACTTACATAACTTTGTCAAAACTGAACCGATTTTCAGGCGGATTGTAATTTAGATCATGATTTTCCCTCTTTATTTAATCTGAATTCAAACAAATCAAATTTTGTAGAAAAAATTTCGAAAACATTCAATTTTTTAATCTCAAGTTTTAACTTTTAATCAATTCCTTAATAAGCAAAAAGCAGCACCTTAACATTTTTGCGTACTGCCACTGAGATCGGAACCGAAAGGTTCCTTTTACCTAAAAAGTTGAATTAAGATGTACTGTAACCTTTAACGGAAACATTATTTGTTTCGGTTTGATTATCTGATTTTTTTTACATTAAATTTATATCAATTTCGTATTTACTTCAATTTAGAGTGCAATATGTTGTTGAAATAAAAATTTGGAAAATTTACTCGACAGTAGGATACCCTGTGCCCAGGTACTCTGTACTGAAGTAGATTTTCGACCAATTGTTTCTGCAGTTTCTTCATGAAACTTTCAAGACTGATAAATTTGACGTTTCTGAATCCGAAAAAAACATTTTTTTGTTCGTCCCTGTCAGGATAACCCATTGGAGCCTTTTTTCGGCTGTTACCATATGGTAACGTTGGGAACAACAGGGTACAGGTTTTTTTAATACTACAAAATACGAATATTTGCGAAAATGTCTAATAAACACAGCAGTATTCAACAAGGGGGCTCCTCTTTGATAAATCTGTCCAAATTTGGCTCAAATCGGTGCACTATATACACTATGACACCTTAAGTCATAGGAACACTCGGTGTCAAGTGAACTTTTAGTATGGAAAACTTTTTTGTTTTCTGAGATATCTCAACCAAACACACAGAATATTCACAGAAGTTGGTTCTGTACATCCTGATAAAATTTGGTTCGCTTTATCATATAGCTGCCATAGGAACAATCATGTTTTGTGTACGAAACAGTACCCAAATACAAGAAAAATGTATGGGAAAAAACCTATACTCTATACTTTAGTTCGGTTAAGATATCTAAAAAAACAAAAACTGTTTTAAATTGAGATTTAATTTTCGATTAGGCGTCTCTATTGCAGCTATATGACATCGTGGACCGATTTTAACCAAATTTCGTCAGGATGTGTAATATCAGCATATTCTATATTGCATATTATATCGGATTGGTGTAAGATATCTTAACAAACAAAAAAACTTGTTTATGGTAAAAAATGCAGCTGTTATTTAGTATTGGAGTTAAAAGCTAATGCTGTAAATTGGTAAAACCATCTTGAATCACAGTTTTAAGATCAAATTGTCTGCATGCAAATGGAGGTTATTTTGTGAATTCATGTTTGTTTTTGCCGGCGGCAGCTGAAACTCAATTTAAACACTTGCCCTGTGCATGTGAGGCAATCTTAGTGGGTCAGCCAACTCTACGGCTTATGCATTTACTGATAGTGCATCCTTCTTCTTCTTGCTTTTCTCGTTTTTTGGGTACAGTATAAAAACCATTTTATCCGGCTTCGTCCACTTTGACTCCGGCTGTGCTCACCTGAACTTACATACGTTACGGTAAATTGCCCCGAAACAAAATATGAAAACGCATTACCCGCTCCAATCTGCTGCCTCCATCTATCTCTCTCAGTCTCTCTCTCTCTCTCTCTATCTATCTCGATGTATCTGTTGCACTCTTTCGCAAAGCCATCGAAAAGTTTTGGCCTGCATCTTTGTGCCTTTTTAGTTGGTTGCTTCTTTTATTTTGTTTGAACTCTATTTTTATTTTTATTGGCCCGGCCAACAACGACACAACTTTCTAGAGCGCCACTTGAGCAACGCGCCAACACAAACACATGTATAGCGCACACACACACACACACACACATACATAGAGACAGACAGATAGAGACACACACATAACACATATGCACATGCCATAAAGGAAAAGTTGTATTACATTTATGACACTTTTGAATATATTTTTATACATTTCTGTTGGCCTCGCATATATATTTTTCGTATGTCTATGCCATTCCCTCAGCACGTTCTCTGTTTTATTTAACTCGCCATTACGTTTTTACAACCCTTTTTTTCTGACAGTGTTGACAAAGCGGAAAAGGCAAACAAAGCGACGAGTGCAAACAACACGACAGCCAACAGCGCTGGCATTGGCACTGACTGTCCTAAGGGTTGGGGATGTCATTGGAATGAGGATGTATGTTAGAAGTAGATGGTGAGATGGTGGATTGGGGTTTGGGGCTGAAGGATGCCAGAAGGGGGTATATAGAATGTAGGCAAACCTTTTAGTTGGCGACATTTCATCAAAATGGGCAATGAGTCAATCCTGGCAATCCTGGTGTTTGGCAAGCGGCGACAAGCAGGATACGCACTTAATCAAAGCATACTTTCTGGAGCGTCGCGTCGCCGATTTGTTGTTGTCTCTCTTGATTCCCTTCATTCACTCTTTTTTTTTATTTTTTTTGCTACCGTCGTTTCTCTATGTAGCCACAGAATAAATAAGACGACAACCGACAGCCAACAATAAAGCAAATGCAAATAAGTAAACAAATGACGAGTACACTAATAAAAAAAAATGTTCTAAAATTAAGATTTTAGTCTCAGAACTAAGATTTTTGCTCTGAAAAATGCGTCGAGAATATTAAAAGAACACATTTTGATTTTACGAACATTTTATATAAGACCAAGTTCTTATTTTAAGAGTTAAAATTAAAATCAAAAAATAAAATAAATACATGTTTATTTATATTTACAACTTTTTAATTTTTTAAATTTAATTTATTTATAGTTTATTCTGTTTTTGTAATTTCATAAATGTTATTTCAACTTGTCATAAGTGGAATTCGAGCCGCCGCCTACTGCTTCACAACTGAAGCGGCCTCTATAACCCGCGATATCACCATATGTTTCATACGAAATAGTACCTATTTAAACTTTCCTAGCAATTTCAGATTTTTATTCTTATATAAAGAGTTTAAGATTTTTTAGATTAATAATCTTAGTTTTAGTAATTTGGTCTTTAAATAATCTTATTTTGGGAACAAAATATTTAAGATGAATGTTCTTGATTTAAGAAGTTGATCTTTTTTTCAGTGTATACAAATAAAATCTTAAGGTCGCAACTGAGACAGAGTCCTTAAGCAGAGTATAAATTGAGCAGAGTTAATGCATTAACCAGTCTCAGTTTCAGACTCGATTATATAAAGTGTTCCTTCCGTTGGCAAACAAACTAAATGGTCCCCAAATTTACTTTACACTTTTATAACTCTTGTATCATCATCATATATTTAACACAATTATTAGAACAGAAATAATGAGAAAAACAATGCGATAATGCGAATGCCAATTGTCAATCCATTTGGCGGTCATTAATTAATGAGCTACTCACACGGTCGACATGTAATTTAACCAAAACATTTCCTTTTTTTGTTTTTTGTTTATTTTGTTGTCTTCTCTTTAATTAAATATTAACATCAACTGACATTTGACACGTGTTGGAGCACGTCAAGTGGAAAATTGATATGAAGTTACTTCATTACATTTTAAATTAAGTATCCGCCATGTGGAAACTTTTCAAATTAAAATAATATTAATGTTAAATATGAATTTGAATATGAATATGTATGTTAATAAAATATATAAATATATATATATCCATTACGATATACGCACATATATCTATGTTCATCTAGGCTGGAAAACAGTATTCTTCAAATTCTATTAATCTTTTTATGCAGAAACTGCTGCTTATCTTGCAAATTACCTGAGAACTGGGCCAAAAAGCAAATGGCGAATGTGCTGAGCCATTTGATAGGGTAATTAAATGAATTCAATCGAAATAATTACACACAGACACCCACAACTAATTACACACATTTATATAGACTCAACACCGTTTGTTGTTGTTGTTGATGTTGTTGGTCTCTGATGTTGTTCGTTGCCGGTTTGCGATTTGTTTTTTGCTATTGTTGTTGTTACATGTAATTGAAAGTGGACACGTACTGCGACAGTTACATCCGGTATGTGTGTGTGTGTATACAAAAAATGCTAGTGAAAGGATGGAAAGGGGGGACCGAGGGTAGATTCAGCATTTCATCAGTGGCAAATCAAAAGAATTCACTCAAATGTTTGCCATGCAAACGAAGGCAAACTGTCAACAGCTGCGTTGCCCGGAGTTCCATTTTCTTTTCGTTATCCAAAACACGCCCATGGATAACAGATGTGTTGGTGTGTGTGTGTGTG
Organism: Drosophila falleni; assembly: GCA_035045575.1. Taxonomy (NCBI): domain Eukaryota; kingdom Metazoa; phylum Arthropoda; class Insecta; order Diptera; family Drosophilidae; genus Drosophila; species Drosophila falleni. Next base: position 2,251,738 of record JAWNOV010000113.1, on the reverse strand, counting down.
TGTGTGTGTGTGTGTGTGTGTGTGTGTGTGTGTGTGTGTGTGTGTGTGTGTGTGTGTGTGTGTGTGTGTGTGTGTGTGTGTGTGTGTGTGTGTGTGTGTGTGTGTGTGTGTGTGTGTGTGTGTGTGTGTGTGTGTGTGTGTGTGTGTGCTGTTGGTGTGATAACGATGGTTGTCATGTCCTTGGCTCCATGTCTTCGATACTCATTTCAACGTGCTGATGTTTCGTGCATTCGCGCAATTTATTTAACTTGATTTGCTGCAATTTATTTCAAGTGTTGTCGTTTATTTAAACACTTAACAGACACACACACACACACACACACACACACTCCGACAGACGGGGGCTGAGTGACACACGTACACCGCACGTAGGAAATACTTTGACGGAGCGTGTAAATTGCACCGCAAGAAAAATCTACTTGAAAGAGTTGCATAATTGTGCGCCACTAACGGTAGTCAGGGAACCAACGGAGTCAAGCTTGCCACTGATAGACGCACACAGATACAGATACGCACACATACACATGCATAGGCATGCATTTGTATGCAATTAACCCTTTGATGCAATGGACGTCAGGCAGTTGCATGAGCATCCTTTTCAGAATTGAAAACAGCCAAAAGTGGCTTGTGGCATGTGTTGCATGTAGCATGTTGCCAAGTAGCATTCTGCAGTCAAATGGCCCATTTTGAATATCTATCCTCCTTCTGCCTATTGCATACACACACACACACACACACGCACACATACACTAAGATGTCTATCTTTTTGACTTTCATCTCTCATAATGGACGTGCATTCATGAAAGCACGGGATTGACTATGAATCATTTTTGAAAGAGACTTGATTCAAGCGACAGTAAGAGCAAAAATTTCAAATAATTAATATGTAATAAATGGTTTTATAATTTATATATAAATATTTTAACAAATTACTTTTAGCTTTTGTTGATTTTGAAATTGTAATTATATTTCAGTTTGTCTTACAATATTTTATGCATTGCATTTCGTTTATAAAATTCAAGGCTTCAAGCCTCCAAAATTTTGTTAAGTGTTCGGTTCGGCGGCTTGAACCATAGAGCAAGACATCGGATCGGTTCGCGAATTGGTTTATATACCCCCTAAACCCAAGGTTTGGGTTTGAACCTTGGTTTTATTTCAAACAAAAAATATTTGTGTTGTTATACATTTTTCTCTACATTTTGAACTAGTTAATTTTTTTTTTTAAAGAATTAAAATTTTTATGATAATTAAAATTTATTTGAAGATTTAAATATGACTTTGTTTAATCCGATGCCTTAAATATTTGCGTTTTATTAGAAAACCATTAAATTTATGTATGAATTATTTTTTCGAAAGCGGTTCGGTTTAAGTTCGGGTTCGCAAAGTATATAATTTCAAGGTTTCGGCTTAGGTTCAGGTTCGCAAAGTAAATAATTTTAAGGGTTCGGTACATGATCCAGTTCAGGCTGCTTAATACCACAAACCAAACCGGTTCTACGAGGTTCGGCTCAGAACCTATTTTCAGCCTTGATTAAATTGTATTTGTTGTTTTGAATCTCCGTATTATATATTTTTCATTTGATACCCTTTATATATTGACTCTTATTTCTATATACTTCATACCTTGTCTGAATGTATCTACGCCTCTATGTATCTTTCTTTTTGTATGTCTATCTAAGTCAAACAACTATATCATATAAATAGATGTTGAAGGGACGATAAATGTGATCCATTAGCCTGTCTGCTCATAGTAACCAAATAGCACCAATAGCATATTATAGGCCAGTCCACAGAGTATCGTCGTCTACGAGTGTCCTTGCCAGAGTTGCCACTACCACCCGAAATCTACTCTACTTTCTGGTGTTGTTGTGCGCTGCTGTTTAATGGCCTCTCATTTATTTTATTGACAGGCATTTCATGTTTTTTTTTTGTTCTCTCAAGTATTTGGGATGCTTTCTTTGGACAGTACTTTGAATTCAGTTGGCGGCTAAAGTGTGCAAATTAGTTGATTTTCATGTTGTTTGATTTGGCAGCTCGCGTCGAGTGAAAAATGAAGTGCGTTTAGTTGCTAAATTGCGTAGTTTATGATGGCCAATTGAAGGCGGCCCTGTGGGTAGTTGAAAGTTAAGGAAATATAAGCCCTAGTCAATATGCCAAGTGGGGAGTGGCAATGATATTTCATGAATGTTGTATAAACGAGTATGCATGTTGCTTATTTCGCTATAATTAAATTTATTGTATTTTATTTACAGCATCCAGGCAACAATTCAACGTGGCAACACACAACTCGCAACTTGCAACTTGCAACTGCAGTCTGAGTTATTGGCGCTTCGTAATTGATAATATTGAATGCAGTGCATTGAGACGCGAAATCCATTAGTGAGTATAAATTAAGCCTTGTATAAAACATTTAAAGCCAGTAAGAAGATTTTAATCGAGAGTGCTGGACTTTGAGATACTCCGGACCAATGCCTTAGATACCTATACATATTTATACCAGGATCAAGTTCTTTTTTTACTGATTCAAACATAGCTCTTGTAATAAGTTGTTTTGAATTGGGGGCAAAAGGAAGTTGTATATAAGAAGTATTCCATTTTTCATGTATTTCTTAAGTACACTGATAAAAAAAATGTTCCAAAATCAAAATTTTGGTTACAGCACTAAGATTTTTGGTCAAAAAAATGCGTCAAGAGCATAAAATTCAAAAAAATTATTAAAATAAATATTATTTTTTTTTTATATATATAATTTTTTTTATTTTGAAACTTTGATTTGCTTACACATTTTATTCTGTTTTAGTTATTTTAGAAATGTTATTTTAATTTGTTACGAGTGGGATTCGAAACTCTCAAACCAGGGCGCCACGGTTTCACCATTCGTTTGATACGAAAACGTACCTAATTATACTTTCTAAAAAATTTAAGATTTTTATTCTTTTATAAAGAGTTAAAGGATTTTAGATTTATAATCTTAACTTAAGTTATTTGGTCTTAAAATAATCTTATTTTAAAAACAAAATATTTAAGATGAATGTTCTTAATTTTAGAAGTTGGTACTTTTTTTCAGTGTATGTAATCGGAATATTATTGTAAGATTTATACGAAATACTCGATATTTAAAAAGTCAAAGAAGCCCAAAATATTTGATCAAGCTAACGAAAATCTTACAGAAATCCAAATATCCAAATTTCATTGATTCAAGTAATTCGTAAATTAAGTGCTACTTGATCCTGCCTTCTCTGGGATCCTTTCGTGCATACGAAAAAAAAAAAACAGTAATCTCTATATCGACTTTGCTGATGATGCTTCAAAAAAAAAAAAAAATAATTATACCTAAATACATTATAGGCTTAGCCATGCCTCCTTCTACCCGTTACATACTTTGCACTAACTTAATATACCCTTGAACATGATATAAAAAGATAAAAAACGAGTCGACCGAGATGACAAAAGATACAGCTGAAAATCTCTGCCTTGGATCGAGATCGTGCTTTATATTTCTGGTTCAGGGATGGCGACAACGACCCATTCAATTCAATAATATTAAAACTGATTACACAGGTGAAATCGTTGTGTCTCTGTCTGTGTGTGCGTAAGTTTTAATTGAAGCTTTTAAATTTGGCTTTGTGGCAACGCAAATAATTAATAATTGAAAGCGTCGGCCCCAAATGGCAAACGTGTTCATCCATCCATTTGACACAGTCGGACGAAAGGAGTTGGCAGAAAGAATTGTACGAGTGTGAGTGTGTGTGTTGGTGTTGGTGTTTATATTGGCCATTCATTTCCGACCACGTTAACAGCAACAATCAACATTCAACATGCTATATTCGACATGAAGCGTCTTTTTTCCATCCCCGTAGCAAAATTTGTTGGCCAAAACCGCAGAAGCACAATATGAATGCCAGTCAGAACAATGGCAATTGTGTTTGGCTTCTCTGTTTCTTCTACTATTTATAATCGCAGCTGGTTAGGTGGAACATTTCCCCATTCTCCCCATTCCCCCACTCACCCATTTCCTCATTCCGTCTCTGTCCGTTTCCTTCCATGTGAATGCCAAACACTTTATAAACCGAATAAACCGCAGACAAATTGAATCATCTGAACGGCTTACAAAGTACAATTCGTGCTGCAAAATGATGAACGATCGAGGAGGCATGCTGCAAGTATGAGTACATACACTCAGAAAAATATGCCATCCTAATTAGGCACGACCGTACATGAATTTATACCGTTTCGATCATAAAATTTTAAAAATGCAGTGTACTAAAAATCTTGAATTAAAAATAAATCGTTTTTAAATTTAAAATTTTGACTTCACATTCCTTTGGCAGATATCCGAAACAGTAGTCCGATTTCAAGCAAACTTAGTCAGAACATATAGGCCCATGGCAAATATACAATCGTACCTCGAACATTAGAATTCTCAACTGGTTCTTGCGACGCAAATATGTCGTTAAGCTTGAATCGCTAGTAAAATCTTCACCTTTTTCGAAAGGTCGCTAACCACAAAAATACACCATTATTTAATGGTATTTAATTTTGGTATTTTGCTTTATTTTAGAACCTATTCTAGTGTATATTTTATGATTAAAATTAATAAATAATGACAATGTTTTGTACTAGAGCCTAGAACATTTTGGGTTTAGTTCAAGATTTTTGTGTACTTAAAGTAGTGATTCCAATTTTTTTAGACTTGATTTAAACCTAAAACATACTTGATATATTCCCGAAAAATCTCATTTTAAGTTTTCCGTACTTGCGAAAACTGAACTTGAAATACGATTTTTGGTCTCAAATTTAGAAATTCCGAACTTGAAAATGGCCTCTTTAAGTACGAAAATCTTGATTTTTTTTCAGAGTGTACAGAAAGAATATATGTAGGTGGAGCATTTGTTGTTACTGTTGCTGTTTGTGGGGGATTTGTAATATTATAATTTACGACTTTTTGACAAATTATCGGCAACGCTTGTCCAAATAAAACGCATACATAAATTTTGTAATCGCAATAAGCGCAAATTTCAATAAATTAATCATTGCAAGACGTCTGACGTGGCATTTGCTGTGCCACAATAAGCGGTTTATAAAGCTCCCCCCCTCCCCCCCTTCCCCCCTCCCCCTCCCCATACCACACCCAGCCGGGCCCCGTCTTAAGCATTACATTTTTATGAGTGGATTTCTCGCTTCGCTCAGCAACAGGCGTACTGAAGTTGCCCCCTTCCCTCTCTGCTCTTTCAGCCTGCTAACAATACTGTTAAAATGTTCTAAAATCAAATGTTTACGCACATTGAAAGAGGGCACGAAATGTAATGGACGGGGGATAGGGGGATTGAAGGGTGTTGCAGGAAACGGATGCTTAGTTATGCTGAGCCGTGTCGAGTCATGTAGCAACAGCTGTTGTAGGCCATGTTTTGAGCCTTGTCAGCAGGGCTGTCATCAGAGCGGGCAACTGTTGAAGCTCAAATTGGCTTAAAAGTGCAACCACCACATGGTTATCGAAGTGACATCGATTCAAAACATATTGTTGGTAATTTATTTATTCATTAATTATAACTTTAAGGATAATACAAAAAATTCTAGCTAAAAGCTAGATTATTTAAGATAAATCTTGATTAACTTATGTCGGTTAAGCCCTAAAAACTGTGCTGTAGAAAGTCCAAATTCTTTAAACATGCACTCAGAAAAATATGCTATCCTAAAATTAGGTACGACCGTACTTAAATTTATACCGTTTTGTTCTGAAAATTTTAAGAGACTCCTAAAGTTACCTCCAGAAACAACTGAGTTATTTGTCTGTCTGTCTATCCGTCCGTCTGTATGAACACCTAGATGTCAGAAACTATAAAAGCTAGAGACACCAAACTTGGTATGTAGGTTCCTCTATATTGCAAGCAGATCAAGTTTGTTTCAAAATTCGGCCACGCCCTCTTTAACGCCCACAAATCGAAAATAAAAATAAATGTCATGTCAAATAAAATATCATGTCTACATTATAAGAACAATTTAAAAGCAAGTGACACCCAATTTGGTATGTAGATTCCTCTATATTGCAGGCAGATAACATTTGTTTCTTGTTTTTGGATCGGACCACTATATCATATAGCTGTCATAGGATCGATCGGGTGAAAATCAAGTCTTAGTATGAAAATCGTTTATGTTTCATGAGACATCGTAATCAACCTGTTTGTATATGCATTTAAGTTAACTAAATATTTTGTAATTATTGACATTATTAGTTTTTGCTATAGTAAGTTCGGGGTCTCCGACAATCAAGTATCGGCCGACTAGTCTAAAACAAAATAGTTGCACTTTTTGCAAAAATATTTCCAACAAAAAAGGTAAATTTAATAATAATCTTAAAAGATTTGAATTTAAACTGTTTTATATTTAAGGAATTTTACCTAAAAGTGAGCATCTCTCAAAGTTCAATGAAATTGAGGTTAGTTTAAATAGGATGATTGCCCCACGGTGCCGCAAGACTTGTGCCTTATGCCACATGGGCAACAGTTGCCCTTGTCGTTGTCGTTGTCGGATCGAGGGATGGGAACTGTGCAATTAAATTTGTTAGTGGCACACTTAACGGGAATTCGCCGTCGGTCGTACAAATGCCCGGAACCAAGACACACTCGAGACAACAACAACAACAGCAACAACAACAACCATAGCAGCAAGAAGAGCAGCAACAATAACAACAACAGCAATGGGAGAAGGACAAGAGCAACAGGGACGTTTAAGGACGCTGCTGGCAGTAAATTGATGTGTCCTTATCAATTTCCGTTTCATTTGACATTCAGGAAATTGTCGACTGTAATCTCATTTTATTATATTTTTTATTTTCCATTTTCTTCATCTTCTACTTACTTTTTTTTAAGTTAGTTTACTAATTATATTATATATTTTTTTCTTCATTTGATGTTGGACATGCCGTAGGACAGTGTAAGGCGTCTATTGCAATCTCTGGACCAGACTGCAACTGCAACTGCAACTGCAACTAATCATGGCGATAGCAAATAAGCAAAAATCTTTTTGGCAAAACAGCAAAAGTTTCAAATTAAATTCTCATCCGATTGGAGATTCGAGAGTCCATTCGAGTTGCCCAATTTCCATTTGGCATTTTGGCAACGCAACGCAAAAATTGAAAGCAAAACCAAAAAGCCAAACATAATCATCGGCTTCGTAGGTGAAACAAAAAAACAAAAACAAAGAAATGAATGACAGACATAGACAGAGACAAAGACGAGGACGAAAGAGAGGGAGAGAGAGAGAGAAGAAGCAGAAGTCGAAGAAAAAGCGGCAAAGTAATTGCTGTTTGGGCAGGCAAACCTCATTTCTGGTCGGCTTCGGCATTTGCGGCAAAAGTCAAACAAAAACTGTGCCATATATTATGTCAGAGGCGTCAGATAAGCGGCCAGACATTTACCATATACCCTCCCCTATTTCTCTCTTTTGTGTCGGCCCTTTCGGTCGGTCTCTCTGTCTGTCTCCAATCTCAATTCGCGGCAACAAAAAGCTCAGGCGAATGTAAATCTGCTGCAAAATTGGTTTCTTCTTCCGAAAATGCGATTACAACTTGATGAGCCGCCAGACAGTGGCAACCAAAAGTAGCTCAACATTCGTGAAAAAAACAAAATTAAAGTATCACAAAATAAAACAGAAATAGCAACAAAAGTAAGAAAGATATCAAAATTACCCGCAATAAGCTGAGCAAATGCCAACAAGTCGTTGATTCTATGCTCTCCTGTAATTTAGCAAAAGGATCATATTATCGTCAAAAGAAAACTCTTTCGAGCCCTTCGCTTTGGGGGACTATTTGGAGAGAAGTTCAAAGTTACGGCTAAATCTCTTAACGAAATAACGGTATAATGGTATAACGGGCTCGTAAGGCACATCAAATAAATGTAATCCATTTATTTAAGCTTCGCTGTCACATTTTCCACCCTCGCCACACAAAACTCAGCCAAAGAATGCCATAAATTATAAATATGACACAAAAATGCGACAGTTCCATCTCTAGCTCCAACTTTAGCTTCAGCTTTAGCTCAGTCTATGTGTCCAGGTTTAGGTCCAATTCGGAGTGAGGACAGTAATCAGATGATTTGCATGCAACTTGTGCCAAATGATTTTAAATGGCCGCAGACGCAGTCTGCCAGGTGAATTCTAATGCCACGGCTGCACAGTGGAGTAAATGAGTTGGAAAGTGAATAATATTGAACGTATTATTCATCAATCTTAGTAGTAAGTACGTAAATTAAATTATGGTTATCTAAAGAACTGATAGAATTACAAACTAATTATCGAAAACAAATAATAATCAAAATATGTTTCTATTGAAATTGATGTTCTTAAATAATTTTTTCGCCCACTGTGCGATGGTATGCTAGTTTGCTTAGGGCAAAGTTTTAAAGCAGTTGTACGTTTGCAAATTGTGGCAAAGTGGCTAAAGCAGTTTTGGGAGGCAGTGTAGAGACTTAGGAGTACTTACAAGTATTATATCTTTAAAGTTGAATGGTAGCCGGTAGCCTGTGCACTTAAAGGTCAGAGTTGCCATCAGCTAACAATTAAAGTAGTTAATTAACCACAGCAACAATTGGGGAATGCAACAACAAACTGTCTCTGTCTCAATCTGTCGTACTCTCTCTCTCCCTCTCTCTCTGTCCCTCTCTTTATCTCGCAATCTTACCCTTACTCCAAATTTAAAAGCTGACAAGCTATACAGCGTACCAGTGAAGAGGTCCTTGCCGAGGTCCTTCACTTAGTCAGTGCAATGAAATGTGCACAGAATACTTTCTAATTAGAAAGGCAAACGACCACATATTCCCTCTTCCCCACTTCCCCTCTCACGTTCCCACTTCATTTCTCCAGCCAGGATTTATAGCCCCTGACACACACACACACACACACACACATTTCTACAGGCACAACAAATATTTAACGAAATTATAAATGTACACAAGCGAAATTTATAACAAACTTAACGTTGATGTTGATGATTACGAAGATAGCGATGCTGATAATGAAGATGGTGATGATGATGATAAAGACATGAAAGCATTCATTACTCATTTTCCAAGATGAAAAGCACAACATGAAGAAATAGAAGGTAGAGAGAGAGAGAGAGAGGAAGAGCGACAAGTGGTAAAAGAGTCGTGGCAATTGGGTTTGCTTAGTTCCAAAGTGCGCAACATTCCTAGAGTATACTCCACTCGAGTCGCCGCTCTCTTTATTACCCGCTCTCCACTCTCTTCGCTCTCTTCACTCTCTTTCGTCTCTTCACTTTCATATTCCCCCAAGTGATGCCTGCTTCGTTCAACGCAAAACAATTAAAAACCGTAAATGTCCCCACATGACAAAGTGTGAACTTAATTTCATTTTTGTAATTTACAAACGCAACAACGACTACAACAACAACAACAGCAAAAATAACAGAAAAAGGAACAACAACTAGCACGACAACCAAAAAAAGAGATGTGCAAGGGAACGATGATAATGGGCCAGGCAAACAGGCAGTGGCACGCAGCGGAAGGAATGGAGGAGAGAGAAGAGAGAGAAGAAAAGCAACTAAATACAAATGAAAATGCTTTTGTATTGCCACAAAAACTACGCAGCCAGGAAGTGAGAGGGGAAGAGGGGAGAGGAGTAGGAATTGGACATCGGCTAGGGGGAAGGGGGAAGGAGTCAACTAACCAGTTGCCAGAGACCATTCAGAATAACGAGCAAAACGAAGCACGAATGAAAGTAATTTTCGAAATACTTATGTATACTCGGTACATACACACATATATGAAATGCCTGATGCGTGTGTATGTGCGTGTGTCTGTGTGTGTGTCTGAGTAAGTGTGCTTGCCATTTTTCAAAGCTTAATTTCCAGAAACAAGTACCAAGTACTTGGCATTAGTAAAAAGAGATTCTCCAACGAAAAAATGGAAGAAAAAAGGGCGAGATGAAAAACACAACAATAATGATATAGCTTTCTACAATCGATACAGCTCGACTTGCAGACACCCGGTCTGAATTAAAGACAGTATACATACATATGTAAATGCACTTAAACTTCGTTTAATTTGACATAATTGAACCGATTTACTTGTTGATTGAACCTTAATTATATGATAATGCGAATAATTTGACTCGAAAGCAGAGTCCGTTGATCCATTTTAATAGTCGACGCTTTGAGTAGCAAAAGTTATACAGGTTTTGCTATCGATTATTAAAGTTTTCAGATTAGTCTAAATAATATAAAACTGCAATAGGCGCTTTTCCTAATTAATAATTACTAAGGACTGTCCGGTCAGAGCGAGTTATATACTGATCGAAGTTATAGTCTTAACTAACCAATTTGCATACTAAGACTATTGGTAACTCACCTGGTTCTTGTGGTAAGGGGGTCTAAATAATTACAGCGGATAGGGCCGTTGGAACCTTTTGGTAAAGCTTTTTAATTTATAAAATTCGTGTCAAAAATACTCGTCGAATGATACTTAGGTCATTCCAATTATCCCGACAGCTGGTTCAAAAGATTTTGAAATTTTAAGTGGCCTTTTTGAGACCATTTTTTTCTAAATTACTCAGGTAAAATTATACAAGTAAAATTATATAAGTAAAAGGATCACAGTTTCAAAGTGGACTTTTCTGTAAGATTTAAGCAAAATTTAAGTATTAAATGTAATACCGGTCTGCGAAAAATTGCATATGAGAAGTTTTGAGCAATGAAAAGACTTTCTTCACTAGACTTTTACCTCATATAGAAGTTTTTTTGTAGGATTTCTTATTTTTTTATTTTATTTTGTTTTATTCATTTATTTATGCACGACTAGAAGCAGTCGGCAAGAAACTAAAACATCCATGTATAAAAATTCAATTAAAGATGAAAAATAAGAATAAAATTAAATAGAAATTAAAGCTGTAAAGAAAAAATTTTAATTAGAATTAGAAATAGATTTGGGGTATGCAAAAATTATAAATGATCCAACATTTGTTGCGAGGATTAGGGAAAACCCAGAAAAACCCAATCAGATCAATAAGGATTAGTAATATTATTAGTAATTGTATGAATGTTAAACTAGTATAACGTAATAAAACAAGTTATTATTGTTACTAAGGTCAGGAATTTAAGGAAAGGTAATGGAAAAGTGCAGATTTTAAGGAAGGGAGAGAGCGCTTTGAGGAGAATACGTGAAATAGGCTATTATAGGTAGTGCATAAAACACGAAACGAATCGTGTGAAGACAAGACAATGCTGAAAAGATGAGAATCGGTTAAGGCGATCACTTAATGTTTCCTAGTCATAAACTCATAACTCAATTTACATTAGCTTTACGACTTGATCTTTCTGCAATTCATACTTAAAGTTTAATAAACGGATGCTACAAATTTCCCAATTGAATATTAAACTTGCCTTTGAAGCTGCTCAATTAATTTGCGCAACATCCCGGTATTTTGGAAGGAGGTGCAAAAGAGAAATAGCCACACACATATATTTGTTTCCTGAATATTCTGCCATTTATAGCTACATATAGCACATATGTATACCATCGCTTGAATGCATTGCCGAATAACGCAGTCAGCAGGTACACTCAAAAAAATATGCCATTCCAAAATTAGGTACGACCGTATTTGAATTTACCCCGTTTCGTACTAAAATATTAAGATTTCTGTGTACTTAAAATCTTGAACTTAGTGTAAAACGATCTTAAATTTAAAATTCCGACTTCACATTCCTATAGCAGCTATCCGAAATAGTAGTCCGACTTTAACCAAACTTAGTCAGAGCATATAAGACCTTGGCAAATACTTAATCCGTGAGTCTCGTAAAGTAACCTCCAAAAACAACTGAGCTATTTGTACCAAGCGAACTTAAAATTTTTTTGTACTTATAATAGTTTTTTTTTTAAGATTTAAAGGACGTTAAATTAAGAACGTTTCGTACTAAAAACAAGTACGTTTTGGGATCTTTCCTTTTCATTGTCGAGCCTTAGAATTCTCAACTGGTTTTAGCGACGGGAATACGACGTTAAGGCTGGATCGCTGGTAAAATTAGCATCTGTTTCGAAAGGTCGCTAGTCAAGAAAATACACCATTATTTAATGGTATTTAATTTTGTTATTTTGCTTAATTTTAGTACACATACTAGTGTATATTTTAAGATTAAAATTAATAATGACAATGTTTTGTACTAGAAACAAGTACATTTTGGGTTAAGTTAAAGATTTTTGTGTACTTAAATAAAAACCAGAACGTACTTAAGGTATCCCCGAAAAATCTCATTTTAAGTTTTCCGTACTTGTGAAAACCGAACTTAAAATAAGATTTTTGTTCTTAACTTTAGAAATTCCAAACTATGACAGCTTTTGAGATCGTTTGTACTTGAAAGTGGTCTGTTTAAGTACGGAAATCTTGATTTTTTTTCTGAGTGTATAGTCAAAAACTTAAGACTTCTCAACACACATTTCAAAGACAACAACAACGACAACGATAACAACAAGAAGGATTTGCTACAAATTATCAAAGCACTCGACTTCCGCTCAAAAAACGCACCTAAGTCAGAATTACCCTTAGAAAGACCTCAAGATAGTGTGGGAGAAAGAGTCTCTGAGCGTTTCTCTGAGCGTTTCTCTGCGTGTCCCGCAGTGCAAACAAAACGCTGGAGAATGCGTGCCTGTGTCGTGTGGTTGTGTGTGTGTGTGTGTGTGCTTTGAAGTGCGCAGCTTTGTGTGTGTTGTTGTGACGCAACATGGCTGGCTGGCATTACGCATACGCCACGTTTGCCGCGCCGGCTAATGCGGCTTTGCGTGTACAAATGGAGTTAGTGCTGCTGCACTTAGGTGTCTCCCAGCTCCAACTAAGTTCCAACTACAAGTACATTTCCAGCTGTGACTTTGACTTTGACTGAACCCCCACTTGGCTGGCAAAGCGAACTGTCTGACAGTTTGTCCGTCTGTCTCTCTGTCTGTCTATCTGTCTGTCTGTCTGCCTGTCTGTCTGTCTGTCTATCTGTTTGTCTGTCTGTGTGGCACAGGATGCTCATGAAACATTCATTAAGGACATTGTGTATTTCCGCTTTTAGTTTTTATCATACATCGTGCAACATTTTGCAAACCTGCAGCAGCCGCAAGGCGTTGCAACAACCGCTACCTGCCAGAAGAGACATTTAAAGAATTGCTTTCTCTTTCAATTCAACCATATCCCTATCTATATATTGCAAAGTGAACTGAATAATGCGGTCAGGATGCGAGGCAGGACAACAAAAATTGTCGCAGCAATGTGATACAACGGTTTGTGTGTGTGCATTTGGCCAGAACTCGCATTTTGGCATTGGTTTGAAAGCCCTTCGTGCTCGTTACGCTCTGTCGTCGATGCCACAATGCGAGGGGTCACTGCTCGGGGTCACTGCTCGGCAAAGTATTGAAGACTTGACGTTCAGCTGCCACATGCAAATGCTTTCAAATTCGCAATATTGGGCTGCACTTGATGCACATTATGCTCAACTTCAGCTCAGACTCAGACTCAGCTCAACTGGATGGATTTGTGGTCGCAAATGGTTGCCCCTGGGTATGACCAAGGGACTCTATGATGTAAGCACTTAAGTGAAAGGTCCTTTCCTCCACCACCTTCTTCTACTTTATTGTGTGGTAAAAACTTTTAACTCAAATTGCTGAAATAAGCCCGCAAAAAGTTAAGCAAAACAAAACCCAAAATCTAAGCATTAAATTAGCCGAATTTAGATAAGGCAATTACTAAATTGGGGGAATCACTGAACTAAAGTCTTAAAGTCAAAACCAAATCTTTCAAAGTAATAAAAAAAATCTATATATAATTAGAATGGAATTTTTTGTTGATTTTATGTATGCATTATAAGCTGTGAAAATCCATTTTGAGTAACAAATTTCTAACAGAAACAATACAGTATGTTCTTAGGGTATTTTTGAAATAATTATTTGAATATAACTGTAAAGGCATTCCATAGTTAATGAGTAGTATAAAGGCACTGAAAACATTATTTTCTATAAACGTATTAACAATAACAATTAGAATCATATGAAGATACTTTCAAGTTTGATATTAAAGTTCAGCTAATATTTAATTCTGCAAGGGCATCAATTCTTCGGAGTTTCGAACGGCATTTAAGAGCCTATTCACAGGGTGTACTACTGTCAGGTTCTCTCGACTGGTCCGCTCGTTTTTTGTTTACATTATATTTCAAAGGTATTAAAAGTAACTATTACTATAATACTTTATAGAAGCAAAGATATGGATAAACAGTTAAAGAGCGGAAAAACTTTAAGGCCCTTGTATTAAATGTACAACAATAAACATTTAAATGTTGCTTTAACTGTTACTGTCACATAGAAAGCAACTTAAAGCTTATGTAGAAATGTGAGAAACTTTTGGGATCTGTTCTAATGTTCTATGTACAGTTTGCTTCTCTTTTTATCTTTACACACAATCTCTAAATGTCTGTCTCTCTCTTACTCTGCAGACATTCTATGTTGTGAAGTGCATTCAGCTCGAAATGTGTGTGTACATATTATAGCTTTCGTTGTAGTTGTTGTTGTGTGTAAAAGTTGAAGCTGAAGTTCTTATCAAAGTCTTGCACGAAGCTGGCGAGTTCATAATGAAGCCAGGGATGCAGGCCAAGCAAATAATTAGGGCTCAAATTTGGTCAGCTCGTGTTGTCATGGACATGGTCCAAGAAGCCCTATCCATAACCTAAGCATCTCAGTGTTCTCTTTGTTCAATAAGCAAAGTTAGCGAAACAAATACGATGGAGTTTCTTCAATGGCAGAATGACTTAACGATACCCTATACGATGTCGAACAAGCAAATAAACATTATACTTGGGATAAAAGTCAATATCAATATGTCTGGTGTGTTAATTGTCTGTGGCACTCAGCTTGATTGTTAACTTAATACATAAATAAGCTCTTTATTATCTACGATAATTATATGGATTACAAGCTAATCCTTTATGATAATTCTATGCAAAAATTCTTGAAGAACCAAATATTATAATTACAGACAAGTTGCAAAAGTTTCGGAGAGTCAAAGAACATTACTTTAAGAGCTACAGGGTATGGTAAAAGGAAAAAAGTTTAACTGGAATTCGAGAATCATCAACTAGTCACACACACGTGCACACACACACGCACACATGCATGTGTGTACAAAGCAAAGTTTGTCCTTTATGCGCCAGGCAGCAACAACAACAACAACAACAAATGTTGCGGTTGTTCTCAAAGTTGTTGTCGTTGTTGACAGGCGTGGCAAAATCGAGAAGTTGCCAAGCATTAGGCAAAAGTGTCATAGCAACAACAAGTGCAACTGCAACAACAGCAGCAACAACAGCAGCAACAACAACAGTAACAACAACAACAATAATACAGATCTCAAGTAATTTCATTGTTGTTCAAATACTTTTGCCGCCTTTTGTCATGCACTTATTTATTATTTGGCTAATTCGCGCGTTGCCAAAGTGGCTTTACAAACAATAACAATATAAAAGTAAAGAGAGTAACAATAACAACTGTTAGCAAATAAAAAAAGGCAGGAATGTGAAGAAAGAAAGCAAAGAAAAGAGTAAGAAAGGAGATAGAAAAAGTGGCCAAGAAACTTTGGTGACCAAGTGGCGTCCTCCGTTGGTGGCAGCGTCGCCTTTTGCCTCTTGCATGTCCAATTCTATTTCACATTTGCACAAACTTTAAACAATACCCACAATGCAATAGAGACAGCAAGCGATGCACAGAGAGTAAGAGAGAGAGTGAGAGAGAGTGGGAAAGAGTGAGAGAGAGAGAGAGTGGGAATAACTTTGGCAGCGCCTAGAAAACTTTTTGCTGCAGCTTCCACTTGCAGTTGCAAAGAAGCCGCTGCCGCCAACTTGCAACTAATTTGTCTTCGCTTTTCATTTTGGGCGTGGCAGCAACTTTGCGTGCCTCAACTACAACAACAACAACAACTCCCGCATCAGCTTCCAATTCCCTCATCCGCATCCTTTTCCTCTCCTTCTCCCTCTCCCTTTCCCTCTTCCCTCTCCCTCTTTGACTGTCCACTGCTCGTCTCGTGTGTCACTTTGGCTTTTGTTTACAGCTGATTGTATTTAGCTTTTGTTTGGCCATTGCAAAAGTTGTCACGTCGTTGTTGTGGCCTAATGAATTGAAAGTTAAGCCACGCTCATTTTCCATCCCACTCCCACTCCCACTCCCACTCTTACTTCCACTTACCCTTTCCCACACCTTATTCCCTTTCCCTTCTGTCTGTCCATTCATTGCATTTGGCCTTGTTATTTCATTTATCCGCCTGCTCTTGCTGCACTCTTTGCACTCTACAAATAAATAAATAAAAAATATTATTTCAAAGTTTGGCAAATTCATTTTCCTCCATTTTCCTAAGCCAACATACATTTTCAGCTAAATTAAATTCTATTTGGCGTGTTAATCAAATTTTCACGTTGCTTGTCGAGTCCTTTAGATTTGTTTGCTATTCCAGCTGCAACTGAAAGACACCGAAAGAACCGTCAACACTTTCTGCTTTAAGTCTTTAACAACTACTTTTGCTTACAAAATATTTAAAATGTTATAGAAGTGATCTTTATATATTTGTATTAAGTTAATAAAACATATTTACTTCGAGAGTAAAAGAGCAAAGAAGTAAAGATTTGGAAATATCATTTGTAGACTCTGTATTAAGGAATTTCAAATAAGGTGCTACGACAGAACCTATTAATAAATACAATTAAATATATATCAGGAACCGTAAATAATGATATTTTTTTTTAATACGAAAATTAATTGACAATAAATATGATAATTACAAAAAAAAAATCAAAAATAATGATTATAAATGATTTTTATTTTTTTTCGCTCAAAATAAAACTCAACAAAAGTTTATGACTTCTGTGTTTAACTTTTTGCCGATATGAAAACATATTCTTGATCTATGATTTAATACTTTTCATATGATACAAAACATGTCGAAAAGAATCCATAAACAATTGTTAAGTCTTATTTTGAGCGAAAAAATAATTTATTATAATCATTATTTTTGAGTTTTATTTTTTTGATCAAATATTATGATTATCGGTGAAGAAAATTGAAAAATCATTATATAATCATTAAAAAATTATTTTTAAAAAAGGTTTATAATGAAAAAATACATATCCCTGAAAAAAAAATATATATATATATATGCATGATCAATTTACACAGCTGAGTCGATAACTTTTGTATTATGCCGAAACCGAAATACCGAAATTATTCAAGCCGAAAAGCCGATTAGTAACCGTTTCATATGTATAGGTCAGTTTCAGTTAAGTCATGGATTAACTTCAATTATGTTTTTATTTTAATGTAGTTTTGATTTAAAATTTTAATATAGATCTTTTTAAGCAGATCTTTTTTAACACTAGATTTACCAAGAAATTTGCATACCTATTTATACCAGAGCCAGTCAATTTGACTGGTTAAGAACTCAATGAATAAATGACGGTTTTCAACAAAATTCCTGATATAAAATTTTTTTTTGTAATAGGGGAATTCCCGAAAAATATGCTGTCACACTAATTGATTATTACAGGGATGTGTAAACAAACTTACAAACAGTGATGTTTCAAACAAGGGAACGTCCTAAAAGGGCAAAATATAAAGCATTTGCATATCAAACATATAACCAGTCAAAATGACTGGTTACGGTATAAGTGCCAAAAACCAAAAATATCTTTTTTCCTATGAACACAAAATGAAATTAACTTATCAAATTGTATGTATTTAGTGGTTATTTAAAAAGTCATAACATAATATCGAAAAAAAATAAAAACACTTAGTCAATATTTATGAAATAAAAAGTAAAACCAGTCATTTTGACTGGTGTGGTAGATCTAGTGTTAAATTAAAACAATTCTTTTTTTTATTAAATTTTTACCAATCATACAGGTATATTGAAGTCGAATTTTTTGAAATTCAAGTGGAGTTGATAAAAAAAAAAATCACAAGTTAAAACAAGTGGGAAAGGTTATAGTCGAGATCCCGACTATAGGATACCCGTTACTTAACTTAAATATGTATAAAAGTTATTGTTTAAAGAAATTACTTGTATGCTTAGAAAACATTAAATCGCCATAACTGCCGTTCTACTTGTCCGATCTTGATTTATTTTCACAAAAAACGTATTACATATCTTAAAAACGGTGGATGTGGTGTTTTTTCGCAATTTGCGGTGGCGTAGGGGGGCGTCGTTTAAATTTGAAACAAACTTGATCTACGTGGGGTATATAGAAGTCTGTGAGTGAAAGTTTGGTATCTCTATCTCTTATAGTCTCTGAGATCCTTTTGTTCATACGGATGGACAGACACACATGGCTATATTGACTCGGCTATTGATGCTGATCAAGAATATATATACTTTATAGTGTCGGAGATGCCTCCTTCTCTCTGTTACATACATTTCAACTAACACAATATACCCTTTTACTTATTTTTTAAGTAACGGGTAAAAATATAAATAATTAACTAAAATCAATATTAAATCAAGTTAAACTATTTGATTGTGTACCATATTTTGCTTTCTTGCTGGATAAGTACAGGGTGCCTCACAGTAGGATTTTTTCGACTGTGGTCTTTTCTGAGATTGTATTGATTAAGTATAGGAACTATAAGCTTGAACTAATTTAGAATGCGTTATATGATGTTTATTGAATTTTCCACATGGTGTTTTGTGTGACACTTCTGAAGATGCTGTTGATTATACGGTGCGTCGTATCATCCCATTGAGATGCTCATCAGCAGGTTATGGGAAGGGATGGATTTGGTAGATAGAGAGAGAGAGAGAGAGAGAGAGAGAGAGAGGACAAATCCTGTAAAGCTCTTGTCAGCGCCAGAGCTTAAGCTCATTGGCAATTTCATTCTCTGGTTAAGCATACAATAAATTAGGCAATTTTGTGGCATGGACTCCAATCAGCATCCACATCCGTGAGCAAATGCATGAATCAATGCACCAAATGTGCTAATACCACAACCTATCGTATCTTTGCCGTTCATGCCACTGGCCAACGATATTGCTGCTGTGTGGCAACTGCCACAACTGCCCCCAGTGTGGAACGTATGCTCGTACTCCAACCGTAACCGTCACCCGTCTCATCCCTCTTCCCTTGATGCCTTGGCACTTAACATAAATTGAAACTGTGCCCAGCTACCGTCAACATTCAACAACAATAACAACAACAACAACAACAACAACAGCAACAACAACAACAACATCATCATTGTCATTGTCGAAGCTCATCGATAACTGGATTTGCAGCAAACAAATCGACGGCACACTTGAACACGCCACGCAGCAATGCCCCTCCTTCCTCCTCCCGCCTCCCCTCTTCGCCTCCAGCCTCCACCCTGCCACGCCCATTTAAGGGCAGCTTACATTGAGGGAGGGGAACTGGTAACTTATGACGCTGGCGCGTGTGTTTTTCGGCAACTTCATTATCGAATACTGATCCATTGGATTAGAGTAGACAATGCCAGCAAGGCGTAGCTTTCTCTCTCTCTCTCTTTCTCCCTCTCTTTCGCTCTCTCAATCTCTTGTCTTTCCTTGCTTTCCCTTTGCTTCTGCTCTGTACAGCGACAACTTCCGTTGCGGCGCACAAATTTGTCCACAAATTAACACAATGTGAAGAGGCAGCAGAAGCGGCACCTAAATTGTTCTAGTTAGCATTTAGGCCCGGTTTGCCAGGTCCTTCTTGACCAACTGGACCAACCGTTCCTGCCTGCACTCCTGTTGGCTTCCTCTTTTTCGGCCATTTGGTAGGCACGCACATTTGGCTGGTAACATTTATCGCCGGATTTCCACTGTCATGCCGAATTGTGGACACACACACACACACACACACACACACGCACACACACACACATGCTTTGCCAGAGGGGTGGAAAGGGAGAGGACATCTACTTGTTTTGCGGCTCGCTTGTCGTTTTGTCTCGTATGTTGAATAGAAATAAATTTGAGACTTAAGTCCTTGCGCGCATTAATTCGGCCTAATGTCGTGTAGTCGCATCCGCATCTGTCCCCCTCCCTACTAAACTGTTCTCGGACTAGCATTTTATTTATGACCAACTACTAACACACACACACACACACACACACACAGAGAGAAAGAGACTGGTCAGTGGGTCCTTTTGTCGCTTGGCGTTTGCCTCTGACCGCATTCGGTTGGTATAAGCCAGCGATACACAAACAAGTCTGATGTGATCTGTGTGTGTGTGTGCTGGTCAACAAAGCCGATTTATGATTGCATATGTGTGTGTGCGTGTGTGTGTGTGTGTGTGTGTCTGTGTGTGTGTGTGTGTGTATGCCGTGGGCCATTCGAATGCGTGGCGTGCGTGCGTTGTGGCTATTAAATTATTTGTAAACAATTTTTGATATCTGATTTTATGCACACACAATCACACACGCACACACACACACACGTGCCAACACAGCATGAGAGTGACAAAAGGCAGCTGGGCGGAATGAAGGGTATACAGGAATGGCAGAGGGTTGAAGTTGATGTTGGAACTTTGCTTGTTGTGTCCTGTCATAACTCGATTCGAACATTTTGCGAGTCGTTGCCCAAAACTGTAACACACACACACACACACACACACACACATAGACATATATATTTTTATGGTAATTCAAAGCCGTTTGGCTTGGACAAAGGCAACAAGAGAAAGTAAAAAAAAAAAAAAAGAAAAGAAGAAAAAAACAACAGACTTGGCATTTTTATTTTGGGCTTAGCTAAAGCAAAGCGGTAGCTTTAAGAGTGTGGGTAAAGAAGAGCGACTTCGTTTTCAGAAAATTGCTTGCCAAACGGCATAAGTAGATAATAGCTCATAGTTGGGCCTCCAGCCCAAGAATGGAGCAAAGGAGTGTGGATTGGGGGAAGGAGGGAAGGAAATCAAGTAGCATCGCAAATATACACTAGGATAATCAGGGATTAGAAAAATCTGGCATACACATCATGTTCTTCAAGTTGTTAAATGGAAAAAACTTTCCATTTCTTCCTTTCGCCTCCTTAGGCTGAATATGCTCCACATAGGATTATTTTAGATACAAAAATTGAGTAACTCAGTTGTCAGTTGTTTTTGTACCATCGGGGCGATAATACCCGTATTGGCTCAAAGTATTTATAGCTCTAGCAACTCCATCACATACTCAAATTCAATTCAAAATTTTTTTTTTTTTGACCTTATTAAATGGAATATAATATCATTTGAAATCGATAGAGAGACTACTAAGAAACAACATTTTTCCCCGCAGAATGGTCTGAGAAAATCGGACTTATGGCAAATGGAGCTCATTATAAGTCGTAAGAAAATAATTTATGAATTCAAACTATTATATATTTTATTTCAATTAAACATTTTATAATATTTATGAAATACATACGGCAAAACAAACATTTTCTTATGATTTAAATTCTGCATTCTACAAATGCTTTTGTCTTGTTTAGTTTCTATGGCTTAAATGGAATTAATTCACTTAAAATTAATATATATTGTCAAATTAGCCAGAGGTGTTGGTTCATGTAGCAATTGGCAATATTTTGAGCAAGTTGATCCATTTAAAACTCGAATAGTTGCACTAATGCCACCAAATGCTAGACATAACTAATGCGAATAAACTGTTGACAAAGCTTTAAGCCAACGCCTAAGCAGGTAGCGATATTGGCTAAAAGTAATATCGCGCATACGCAGCGTTTGTCCACTGGAAGCAAAATGTTTGCGTATTGTGGCAAATGGCAAAATGACATGAATGCACCAAAATTAATACCCGATATGCATATGCTGCATATATTATGTGGCAGCAGCATAGTGGTCGATTTTGGCCAATTTAGCATAACGAATCGAATAACTCAAAACTCAAAAAAATTTTTTTCTTAAATTTTTTTTGTATATGCATTTTGACAAAAAATTCCATAAAAAAATATTATTTTTATTTTTTATTAAAAAAAAACTGGCTTTATGTTTATTTATTAGAAAGTTTTAAAAATCAATTTTTTACATAAGTTTTAGGGGTTTTCACCTAAACATGATTACAGTACAAGCACATATGCACAGGTCACAAAAGAATTTTTTGTATAATAAAATTGATTAATTTTTTACTAAGCTGTGTTTACATATGTTGACTTTGAAAGCTCACATCTGATCAAAAGTATCGATTAAAAATTTAAAGATATTATTTTAATGGTAATTGAACATATTGCTTTCAGCGGGAAATCAAATTTCGGTAAATTTCAAAGATCCAAAAATTGAATTTCGTTACGCTAAATCGGCCAAATTGACCACTGTGGCAGCTACCACGTAGGGCCCATAAGCTCGCCAATCGCATGTGCAATTAAATTTCAAAGAGCCAAAATGAGCCACACGGCAGCCACTGAATGCCAGGCTCATCAGCAACAGCTACACAGGAAAAAAAATCCGGGATTCCGGACTAAAATTAATCCCAGCGGTGTCAGAAGTAAGGTAATCCCGGATTCTTATAAATCAAGTATGAAATACTTAAATCAAGCCCGATTTTTCTCATCAAAACTTTCAATTTTGGGGTTCTGTAATATTTGTTTTCAGTTAGATCAAATAATTTAAACTTCTTTGACTTTTTTAATGACGATTTTTAATATCATTTCCATTTTATCAACGTATTATCTAAATTTGGGAATTATGTCCCGAATACATACTTCAAAAATTCAAACTAAAACCAAGTTTTTAAACTTGATTTTTAAATTTGATTTTTTTTTTCTGTGTAGGCCAGAGCACCACAGCAACACACTCCCCTCTTTCCGCATCCTGAATCCCGTCCCCTACCCCTTCCCTATCCCCATCTCCATTCTTATACTGTGTAAAGCGACCCAGCCACAATTGGTGCCAAGCCCATTCATGTGGTTAGAGCACGGAATAACATAATATTGACTACGAAAACTATTAAACTGTCAATCGTCCAGTCAGTTGTGCAGCCGCAACAATAACAACAAATTCTTTTGCTTTGAGCTTTTAGTTTAGCTCAGCTCAGAGATCAGAGATCAGAGAGTTTAATTCAGTTTGCACTCCACAGATAAATTCATTCTGTCCGAGTATAAGCTCACTCTAAAGCAACAAGCAGATCATCAAACATATCTACATACACATCGGCTTATAACTGGAAAGAAACCAACAATCGATAGATCGATGTAAGTAAAGAAGTTCTACAGACATTGAACGCATAAAATATATCTATTTTTAAGGCCTGGTTACACTTAGAGCAAAACGACCGCTCAGTTCGCTCCGAGTGTACACTAGGCTTTAACAAAGAATTAAACCGAAACCAATAAAGGTTACGGTTTCGGTTCCGGTAAAAGGTTTTATTTCAGTACCGGTACAAGGGTTATGGTTTTCAGTTCTTGAAAAAGAATTAATTTCAGTTACGGTTTCAGTTCCGGTACTTAAAACAAAACGGTTTGTCTCGGTGAAAGGTTCCGATACCGGTGTTGTTCCCTGAAATTTAATAATACTATCGATAAATAGCGGTAGTAATATTAAATCGAAATGAGTATATTGACAGACTGAAAGCCTAAAAGCTAGACGAAGTCAGACTGGTCAACATATGGCGCAAATGTGGCAAGGAGTGGAGGAGAAGGAGAACAGTAAATGTATGCACGACTTAAAGCAGTCGGAAAAGAAAAATTGTCAAGTATAAAAATGAAGTTAAAGATTAAATAAAAAATATAAACTGTAAAGAAAAAATTAAAAATAGATCTGGGGTATGTAAAAATGATAAAGGATCCAACATATGTTGCAAGAATTGGGAAAAACCCAGAAAAACTCAATCAGATCAATAAAGATTAGTGTTATTATTAGTAATAGTATGAATGTTAGATTAGTATAATGTAATATGACAAGTTATTAGTTATAGTAAGGTCAGGGATTTAACGAAAGGTATTGAAAAAGTGCGGATTTTAGCGAAGGGAGAAGGCGATCAACAAAAACACCAAACGATGCGAAAAGTGGGCTTTGTACAAAAAAAAAATGAGGAAACAAGTGAAGAAAATGGAACTGATTGCCTCACATCGACAGAGTTGCCGTCGTCGCTCGATTCCCTCAGCAGCGTGGCGCCCCCTACACACCTTCCCCTACCTCTGGCCGATAGATGGCGCTTGCTTGTTGCTTTTGTTGTAGCCGATTCACATTTTTCCAGCGTCACGTGCGCACTTAAACATCAGCATCATGATGGTATTCAGAGCATTGAAGCGCAACGAGGCTCAAGCTCAGCCGGGAGCGAGAACGGGAACCGGAACGGGAACGGTAATGGGGAACGAGTACGGGAGTTGAACTGGTAGCACTGGTAGAAAAGAGAGCCCTTAACTTTGCTTAGACATACGAGTACTCGTATTCATGTATATACATATGTATTATATATCACAGTCAGTTTAGAATCAATAAAATATAACTTTGCGTGCTGATTTCTGGGTACTACCGAAGGCCGAATGGTGTAACGCGTCTCAAGGTGGGGCATGCCCCATGCTACATGCTACATACCTCATGCCCCGTGTCCCGTGCTTAGCACTTGGCAGCTGTGAAATGTATTCATAAACATCGCAGGCGACATGAGAGCTAAAATCCCGGAACCAACAACCGACTGACAGCAGCACGTGCATCCATCTGTCTGGTCTGTCTATACACACACACACATGTATGCGTGTGTGTGTGTGTGTGTGTGTGTGAGAGAGCTTGTGGGTGTGTAAGTGAGGCGTTTTGTCTGCGCTTAGGGATTTCCGCTTGAATGCGAATTTGATATGCGCAATAAAATATTAAAAAATCGACAAAATTGTTTTTAAAGCGCGTAATTCAACACAGACAACGCCCCATAGACGGACAGACAGACAGACAGACACACAGACGGACAGACATTCAAGGCAACACACATATACTAATGCATGCAAATGTGCGTGCGCGTGTGTGTGTGTGTGTGTGTGTGTGTGTGTGTGTGTGGTAAAAACAAAAACCAAAATCAAACGCGTTTCGCATGCAAAATGAACTCTTTAAATGTGATTCAATGCCTTTTCCACCGACTCCGATTGTGAGTGTGTGACTATGAATATTTGTGAGTGTAAGTGTGTAATGGCCATTATGTCATTGAGGTTTTTCGAGGCTCTAAATGAATGCGGACAGCAATCATAGCTGAAAAACTTTTTTAAACTTTTAACACATGCTTAAGTATCTGGGCCCAGAAAAGAAAGTCCATACTAAATTCCAATTAAAATGATCCTTTATACCCTGCATAAGGGCTAACTTAATTTTAATAAGATACAAACAATTAAAATTTGTTCTGCATTCAAAAAGCTGTATATGGTATTGTAGTAATATTAAGCACTCGTAGTCATAAGTAGTATGTAAGACTGTATTATATTGTAAATAGTGTTATTTATTAATTATATTTATCGCACTGTAAATATAAATAATCATTAATCGATTACTAGAAAGCGCCCTCTGGCGTGAATAAGAGTTAGCTTAAGAACGCATGGTTGTATGAGTAAATGCAGCAAGCGTCTCTTTTTTAAGCGACTCCGCCCGGTTAAGACTGAATAAATATAAAAGATCGGAAATCTGAGTGTTTACTTATTAAAATAACCCCTGATTATAGTATACCCTTTTATCTCTGATACGCAGGGTATGTGCTAACAACAAACAGCAATGAACTGTGAAATGCGCTGACAAACTTGGTCCAAACATCAACAGCCGCAGAAAGGAGAAAGGAGAGAGAGAGACAGAGAGAGGAAGAGGAAGCACTAATGCAAATCAGTGTTAAGTGGGCGGTGGGCATGGCACTTTAGCGCTGACGTTGACATAATTGTCGCTCAAGCTTGTTTTAAATGCGCCACTTGGCAACACTTTTTGACTATTCCAAATTGATTTTGGTGCTAAGACCCCTTCCCCACTTCCCCACTTTTCCATTTACACCATTTGCACATCGATTTTCAGTTCTTTCTTTTATGCAATAAATCCAATGCACGACTAGAAAGACGAAGAGAATAGGAAAGAGGAATTGCGGACGAGAGTCGTAGAAAAGTTTGCACAAATTGTGGCGCAAATTTGCAACTTTCGCATAAAGTTTGACTTAAATTACCTAAGCGTCGACAGCGACGACAGCGACGGCGACGACAGCGACGGCGACGTCAGCAGCGGCAGAGCGTTGGCAGCACGTCAACAGCTCCAATAACCAAAGCTGTTGAAAAGTGAAAAGCGCAAAGTACTTGCCCAAAAGTTGTCAGATTTGTTAACAAAAGAGTAAAGAACAAAAGCAGAGAAATTAAGAGAGACAGAGAGAGAGAAATGACAACAATTACATGTATTTAGCATTACTAAATACATCCAATTTTTTAAGGTTGCAAGGCTGCAAGACCCAAGAACTAAATTAATCTAATTCATTACAGTTTTTTTTTCAGTTTATAATTTAAATTTACAATTAAGTTCATTGTTAATAGTTAACTAATTTTTTGCTTAACTGATATTTATTTTGACTGCTTTTTGTCTTGTATAATAAATAAATGCAATAAATAAATGTTTTGTCACAAACTTAACCCTACTTCAAAAAAATATTAGAGATCGGTTGATCATTAAAATATAAAATTTCCAAAGCTTCAATATGTATCAAATGTTCTAAAATCAAGATTTTGGCCTCAAAACTAAAGAAATCTTGAAGTTAGAAATCAAATCTTGGTTTTGAGAACATTTAAATATGATTGATTTCTTATCATAAGAATAAATGTTCTTGAAATTTGAGTCAAAAAAGAAAAATAGAAGATGATTGGATTTTAGATGGATCAATAGACTTTCTCACGCACAGATAATTAAATTACGCGGTTACCTAAACCAAGCCTCATACAACAAACTCCTGAAATGCAAGAAAGAAAGCAGTATAAGGATATACAGATACCTTGGCCACACTGTTTTTTAAAATATCAAAATCAAATATCTTATCAAAAACTGCGATTTTCATTAAAGATTAATATTCGTATTAATAGCTATTTTGTTTTAAAATGGTCTTATTTTTAAAACAAAATATATAAGATGAATGTTCTTGATTTAAGAAGTTGTTCCTTTATTTTGGTATATCAACCTATTAAAGTTGAAAGATATGCTTACACTAAAATGAAGAACATAATTTTTACGAGAAGTGGAAAATTATTATTGTTAAGAAGGCTTTAAGAAGACGATTTTCAAGACAATTTTCACGACGATTTCTATAGCACAAATACGTATTTAGAATGTTAATTTGCTATGAACCACTTTATAGAGATATCTCTTGGTGTTGGGCATATCTCAAATGAAGTGTGTCCATTTCGATTTAAGTACTGCGCTTCAATGCCAGACCTTATACATATGCTAATGTGATGAGCGCGCTCGCATATGAAATGATGTCAACGCTGAAGCACCAATCCCCATTCAAAGGGGTTTGTGGGAAGGGGGAGGGGGCGACGTTAAAAAGTGCAAAACTTTTTTCATACAAATAGACCCAAAAATCTGGTGAAAACAGGCAGAAACCAGTGGATCCTCTCAACCAAAGCCAATGCCAAAAACCCAAGCCCAGGCGAAGCCAATACCCATAACCCTGTTTGGCCCAAACACTTGCGTCAGCGTCGACGTCGACGTTGGCGATATGGCTAATGTCGTTGTTGTGGGCAAAATTCAATTTACTGCCTGAGTCCATAAACACACGCACATAACTACACCAGCAGCTACAACGACAACGACAACAATGGCAACATTGGGCGCAACTACAACAATTTGAGGCAGCCGGCAACAAAACGCGGCTGCTGCGTTAAAGCGTGTGGGCTGAATACGTTGGCAGCTCTGTGAAGCTTATAATCGACAATACACACACATACACATGCACAGACACTGTGGGAAGGGAAGGGAGGAGAGAGTTTGGACTGAGGATGGGTCACATTGCGTATACGCAACCAGCAACCAACACAAAGCGACTGGCGAACGCGCAAACCGCTTAAAGCCAACGAATATTGCCAGCGACAACATCATAAACTCAATATGTATTCAATCCATTTGACTTTTGGCCCGCCAACGTTGACGTGCTTGCCACATCAGTGGGCGTGCCATCGCGCCCAAAAGAAAAAAAACAAAACAGAAGCAAAATCAGAAAAAAAAAATTGTTGTTTTTCTTTCTTTTTCGCTCGCATTGATTTTCTGACACTGATTGTATGTGTAGTGTCTAACCGATTGATTTGTGTGTGTGTGTGTGCCACAAATGTACACATGTGTGTCGGTGTGTGTGTGTGTGTTGGGCATCATGTAAAGCATGTGGCAAAGCATTCGATATAGACATTGGCATGACCAAAAACCCAACGCGACTATCAATAGATCAACAAGCATGCCAATCCAATGAAAAACCAACCGATTGACTGACTGACTCACTGACTGACTGACTGTTTGGTTGACTGGTTGATTGACCAGCTGGCTGATTAAGAATGCTGCTACATGCAGCATGTGGCAAGCTGATGCTGATGCCGGCAAGTTTTGCATTTTATGCAAATGTCGAAACAATCAACTTTTTAGTTGCATTTTGCATTGGAGCATTCGTAATAAGCATCAAATGCATTTTTAAGTGCAACACCATCACGAAGCAAACTCACTGGCAAACTAACTTTCTGCCTGTCTGTCCGTCTGTTTGTCCGTCTGTCAAATTGTGAACATGAGTTTTTGGATGTGAATCGTATGTGTCTGTCCTTCGGTGTTTTGGTGCCTTGCATAACAAAAAAAAGAAAAAGGAAGAGCTAAGATTTTTGTAGTTTGCCTCACCCGAAAAAGTAGACTATAGTTATTTGAGATTGCCGATCAATAGTTAATCGATAACTTATCTTTCACTTTTATATCAATAAATAAAATACATTTATTAAGAATATTTCGATAATCGATAAGTTTTGCAGTTTTAAGACTGAACATTTTATTAATTTCAAAAGATTATAATATTCGATTGATTTTCAAAATGAATTATTTAATGCATTGTCGATCAAAATAATTAATAATTAATTGAAAAAGTCATTGCTCGTTACTCGATATGTTTAACTTATACCGAAAAAGTAGACTATAGTTATTTGAGATAGCTGATCAATAGTTAATCGATAACTTATCATTCACTTTTATATTAAAAAATAAAATACATTTATTAAGAATATTTCGATAGAACGAACTTATTGATAAGTTTTGCAGTTTGAAGACTGAACATTTAAACATCACCCAAATAAGCACACTATAGTTTTTTGAGATAGCTGATCAATAGTTAATCGATAACTTATCATTCACTCTTATATCAATAAATAAAATACATTTATTAAGAATATTTCGATAGAACGAACTAGTCGATAAGCTTTGCAGTTTTAAGAATGAACATTTAATTAATTTCAAAAGATTATAATATTCGATTGATTTCCAAAATGAATTATTTAATGCATTGTCGATCAAAATAATTAATAATTAATTGAAAAAGTCATTGCTATTTATTTGAGATAGCTGATCAATAGTTAATTGATAACTTATCTTTCACTTTTATATCAATAAATCAAATATATTTATTAAGAATATTTCGATAGAACGAACTAATCGATAAGCTTTTCAGTTTTAAGACTGAACATTTAATTAATTTCGAATTCCAAAAGATTATAATATTTGATTGATTTCCAAAATGAATTATTTAATGCATTGTCGATCAAAATAATTAATAATTAATTGAAAATGTCATTGCTCGATACTCGATATGTTTAACTTTATAGCGCGAAACATTACTATATGAGAATCTTAGCATATAGCATAGCATAGATATCATTTAAGTAGAGCAGTTAATTGAAAAGGATATAAATATAAAACGATATTCTCTCGCACACGCAAGTCCCTCATTAAAAGCTTTGCCAGATAATCGATTAATTGCATCGCTTATTTAACTGAATGGAAACCCGTTTAACGCATTAACACAATACGCATTTAAGTGTATTTCCATTTCGCTGGCATCTCGTTTTCATTGGCCCAGAAGGATTTAAATTTCATTGTAGTTGCACTTGTTGTTCCTGTTGTTGTTGTTGTTGCTGTTGTTGCGCCGGTTTAGTCCATTGACAACTTTTCACACACACACACAGGCACAAAAACATTTTAAAATTTATTGAAATTAAAAATAAAAATATCTAGACTAAATAAACAAAATCAACAGACACACAAAATTGAGAATTGACTCGACCAAATGCTCTCAGCCAAACAGCTGGAGTTTTCCCTCTGTAAAGCTGTTACCAATGTGTGGTGTGTGCCATATGGGTGTGTGTGTGTGTGTATGAATGGCTGGCAAATGGCAGTAGCTTTTTGAAAATTTTATCATTGCATTTGGGTTTTGGCTTCGATCGACGCGTCGCTTTGGCAGTTAAGCATTTCTCTAGTGCCAGGCGTTTTTGTTGAGCGATTTCGCTTGCCCCCGATTGTGGCACTTACAGTCGCATCATTTTGACTTCTCTCTCTCTCTCTCTCTCTTCCTTTCTGCTTTCTCTCCTCCTTTTTTTTTGTTATTTTTTCATTCTGCCATGGGTGAGTGGCTCTTTAGCGTGGCTCCAGTGCTGTGTGTGTGTGTGTGTGTGTGTGTGTGAGTGTGTGTGTGTGCTTAGGCGTGGCAAGGGATGGTGGGAAGGGGAGTGGGGAGTGGTAGACCAGCACACGTATGTGTCCTCGCCGCTTGTTGAGTGACTGCTCAAATCTGACGCTCCAGTCCCTAACGCTGATGCTGATGCTGCTCCTGCTCCTGTTTCTGTTCCTGTTCCTGCCCCAGATCCCTGTCGATGTCATTTCAAATGCTCATTGCCGAGTTCTTTGCCATTGATTTGTGTCGTCTCTCAGACCCAAAAACCCCAGACGTACTCGTACCAGCCAGAGACAGTTAAGGCCCCAAACCGCTTGGCACATTTCGCTTGATTGCTCAATTCGGGCAGCACGAAACGATTTTCCCCAGCCTCCGACCCGGCCACGCCTACTTTGCAGCCTACCAGCAGCACATTAAAAAACGACCAGAGAGTGTATCTACATATATATATATATGTATATATATATATATATACACCCAAATACATATATAAATATATGTACAAATATACACTGATAGAAAAAACACATAGTGAAAACAAATATAACCTTATTTGATTTTATTATTTTAGATTTATCTAGAAAACGTATTAGAATTATATATATTGAACTTTAATTTTGATAAAAAAAATTACTTAAATGTCATAGTTAATAGGAATATAGTAAAACCAAAGAGAAAACACTTTTAATAAAAAATACCATATATAAGTACATATATACACTGATATAAAAAACACATAGTAAAAACAAATATAACCTTATTTGATTTTATTATTTAAGATTTAACTGAAAAACGTATTAAAATTATATATATTAAATTTTAATTTTACTAAAAAATTACTTAAATGTCAAAGTAAATAGGAATATATATTAAAACCAAAGAGAAAACACTTTAAATAAAAAATACCATATATCAGGGGTGCTCAGTGCCTATACACACGACGCACATTTTTTTTTGTTGTGCATCCATCCATAAGGCAGCTTTGAGCAACCCTGCCATATATCTTTTAAATTTAAATTATACTTTTATTGAATATGCGGTTATAATAAAAAAAATAAAAAAATAAAATAAAAAATAAAACCAAAAATTTATTAATTCAAACAAATAAATGTATATAGTAAATTAAAAAATAAAAGACAATAAAAATAATGTTAAAATGAAAAATAAATAAAAAAAGCAAAAAAAAAAACAAAATAAAATAAACAAAATGAATAAAGCAAATTATATTTTTAATTTTCTTTTCACTTTAATAATGTCATATATGTTTTTTAAATATTATAATACTTGAAATAAATATGCAATTTATTTAAATTGATTATATTCATATTTGTTTTTGATTTAAAGTGCTAAATCCGTATTTAATGCTAAATCATAGAGCAAAATAGTTAAATCAATATGGAAATATTAAATTTATTCAGCATTTTTCTTTCAGTGTAGATACATACATATATGCCTGTTTATTTTTTAAGTCAATATCTGAGCAGGGAACGAGGCAAGAGGCAATCAGGCAAACTGCTTAAACTCTGGCCACGCTTCGTTCCAAAAACCATACAAGCACATACACATACACACACACACACACACACACACACACACACACACATGGCCCCATTCCCACTTTATCATTATCGGCAAAGCAGTCATCATCATTGCGAGGGGGAAGGAAAGGGGAAGGAAAGGGAAGTGGTATGAGATGAACTCTCATAAAACGACGCATAAAGTTCACTTCCTTCACGACTTCAACTTTAACTTCAACTTCAACTTCAACTTGAGCTTCAGTTTCAGTTTCAGTTTCAGTTTCAACTTTGCACCCGAGCTAATAAAAACATTAACGTTCACCCCTCGCACATATGCTGTGTGGAGGGGAGCAAGACAAGTTTACTCATAAATAAATATTTCCTTGGCTAACATTTTAAGCAGACTCGGAACAATGCGGCGCCTTAAAGCCAGACTTTCGACCAGGCCCGGACACCGCGTGCCAATTTGTTAATAGAAGAAAAGTTAGTTGTTGTAATTTGAAACTGTTTACATTCGCCTGAAGGGGTTACCGCTAAATGGACCAAAAGGAAGGGAGTAAGGAGCCGCAGTTTCTTGTCCAATTGTGTAACTTTCCGAGAATTTCACCAAATAACAGAGGGGCAGAGGCGGGGAAGGGGAAGGGGGAGGGACACAACTCGCGAGGCAAAAGTTTTCGGCCCTGACGCATGTAACAATGGCATTTAAGTTTTTCTTAATAAAGGGAATGGGAATGGAGGCCATCCCCCGTCATTGTGTTTTGCCCCCTTTTTTACTCCACTGGGCTGGCACTTAGATGAAGTCATGCTTGATTGACTGATTGACTTGGCAATGTCCCGCGGCAGACTTAATTGTTCAGTGCTCGTGAAACTGTTTGCCACAATTTGAGATCTACAAATTGTCTGTATGTCGACTAGAAAAATTGAAGTAACCATAGCATTAGTTTTGACACGCAAATAACAATAGGCAACCGCCAAAAAATTACAAGCGCAAAACCCACTTTTTTGGGTAGATTTGGGGCCCCATATGAATAAAAATATGTTTTTTTATATGTTGAAAATTATTATTAGAATTTTTTTAAATCTGCACTTTTTACGTATCTTTTTCTCTCCTATGGCAGCTATATGATATAGTACACCAAATGTGGTCAAATCTGTAAAATAATAACAAATTGATACTGTGTAAGATTGGTTTATTTATCACACAAAATCACACAAAATTTTTATACTAAAGGTCATGCTGCTCCATACGGAAGCCATAAATACCGAATAAAAGCATTGTTACAGATAAAATATTATTTTATCGCCGTATCGCCATAGATTTTTATGAAATATATCTTAAACAACGCGTAATTAATACAGCTATGTAAATAAAATAGAAAAGAAAATGTTATACATTTTTTTCCAGTGTTCCTCCAATTTTAAAGTAAAAAAAGCTTAAGAAAAATCATAATTTTCTCAATTCAAAAGTTGATGTCTCTTAAACTACTGGCTTAAATTTTAAACTTTTTATTAATGAATTATAGATATATTCAATAAATTTCAGAAAGCTTCGAAAATCGGTTTTGTATTCTCTAGTATTGATGTGGGCCCACCTCTGAAAAAAGTAATAAAACAAGCCAAACTTTAAAAAATTCATTAAAAAAAAAAGTTCACCATACAACAAAAAATATTTTTCGTTATATGGTGCCCCAAATCTATCAAAAAAAGTGGGTTTGATTTTTGTAATAGTCAAAAAGTTCAAATTTGTTGCCTAGTGTACTCGATAAATCTACCTGAAAACTTCTATCTGTTTTTTGGTTTGATTTTAAAACAGTGGAAAAATAATAGTAATACATTTTGAACATTTCTCAATTAAATCTAGACCAGTTCACGAATCGTCGCCTTTGCACACAGATGAAATTTTGATTTCGTGAATAAAAACAAGGTGCATAAAAAAAAATCACAAAAAAAAACAAGGAGTGAAAACTGTTTTTCTAAGACCAACAAGTAATTGTACCGAAATAAACAGTCACACATAAAAAATAAACGAAATCTGCATGAAAACAGATTTATTTTCCTGGCTACACTACACATTTTTTATGGACGAAACTAAAATTTAATTATAATATAATCTGAATATGTTTCAGGGATACCCTTATTTTTATTACATTGTTTTATGGTTTCGGGCTTAAAAGTCACTGAAATTTATACCATCGAACTGAACACTTTCTAATATTTTGGAGGATTGCAGTCCTGGTTTAAATAACATTTCATGATTTCGACTTAATATACTTAACATGTAAATGTCATGAGAAGGGAGTGAATATCTTCAAGCATCTAATTGTAAAGTTCGAGTAATCAAATCAAATAAATTAACTGCCTTTATTACATTTCTGAATATTTAAACAACTTTCACCAAATAGTCGCGGTTAGTTTTTAAACTCATTCATATTCGTTGTATGTTTTGCAAGAATTTATAAAATGATTCACGAAATAAGAATTAAAGCTGCCATTGAAAATTGAATTTGGAGGCCATCGTAAATTCAAAATTCTTCAACACCCGTTTTTCTCGCTCTGTCATTCTCTCTAGTATTAAAATCTATCTCTCACATTCACTCTTTAGCTATCTCCTTATTGCTGATAAATTACCGTTCCTTAACTCTCATATGGTTGTTAAAGCTCACACTTTATATATGATTTGCTCTTGCTCTGTCTCTCTCTCGTTTTCTCACTATGTCTCTGTCTATCGCTATCTCTTTCTAACGCTGTGTATCACATGCTGCGACTGGCATGTTGCATGCCTCACTGAGCAATAAGTTCGACAAACTCATTTCATTAAGCTCACAGCTGCATAAAAAACGAGCTAATGCGCTGCCGTTTGCCTTGTAAAAGTTCCTCACACTTCACTCCCTTCTCCTGCCACCTCTTGTCTTCTCCCTTCTCTCTTCTCTCTTCTCAACTTCTCTTCAATCGATTCCCCATGCTGCTTCGTTTAGTGCATGCAACATTGCTACCGTTGCTGTTGCTTTTTCTCGTTCGCCATTGCTGAGATGTCTCATCATTTATTGGCAAGCGCTTTTCAACGGATTGGCAGCAGCAACATACGCGTCGATACACACACACACACACAAACACACACTAACTTGGCTCAAAGTGCCTTAGGCATCAGCAACAGAATCTGCTTAAACTGAGACTGAGACTGGAGCCGAGTCGGTGACTGAGACTGAGACTCGCCCACACAGAAAAAAAAGACCAAGTTCTAAAATCAAGAACATTCATCTTAAATATTTTGCTCTTAAAATAAAATTATTTTAAGACCAAATTACTAAAACTAAGATTTTTAATCTAAAAAATCTTGAAATCTAAATATAAGAACATAAATCTTAAATTGTTAGAAAAGTATAAATAGGTACTATTTCGTATGAAAGAAATGGTGACACCGTGGCGCTCTGGTTAGAGAGGCCGCTTCACTTGTCAAGCAGCAGGCGGCGGTTCAAACCCCACTCGTATCAATAAAACAACATTTAAAGATTTACTTAAACAAAATACAATGTAAATAAATCAAAAATTAAAAATAAAAAAAAATTATATTTATAAAAAATAATTTTTATTTATATTATATTATGATTTTAATTTTAAGAACATTTATTCTTAAAATAAGAACTTGGTCTTATTTAAAATGTTCTTAAAATCAAGACGTGTTTTCTTAATTTAAGAATTTGATGTTCTCGATGCATTTTTTAGACCAAAAATCATAGTTCTGAGACCAAAATCTTGATTTTAGAACATTTTTTTTATCAGTGCAGTTGAAGTTTCAGCTTCAGCTTCAGCATCATCTTAGGATTCAGTTGCAGGGCCATGGCCTGGACATGCCAAGACAGGAAATCTGCTCGTCTGTTGGTATTTATTGCCAGCCGGCAGCCTCCATGAGCCGCACTCTTAAGCCATCAATTTTTTAAAATTTACCAACGATTTATCTAAACTCATGGTCGCGCCTGTTTCCCGTCTCCCGTCTCCTTTCTCCTGTCACCAGATCCAGCCTCTCAGCTTCTGCACCCACGTGTATGTCGCCTGGCCCTGTTATCCTGTTTATCCTGGCAGCAGGATGTACTGGTTGCATTTACTGGTTGCAACCATCTGATTAACTCAAACCCCAAAACCCATTGACGTGTGAATGAACAAGTCTATAAGCACATTATTTGGGACACACATATGTGATTTGCTTTGCACTCAAAACAAACTTTAAGCTTACATTTAACTTATAGTATTTACTTTGTTCAGTGGCAGCTTTATGAACTGTTGCAAACAAAACGAGAGCTGTTTTAAATATAATTAATTAAATCCTAATTTATTGCTTGAAAATAGTTACACAGATATTTTAAATATACTTGCAAGTGTATTTTAAAATGTTAATCATTTTGACTTTAAAAATAATGCACGAAAAGCTGTGTTAACTATGCAATAGAATCAGATCTACATTACATGTTGTATATATAAATGAATATATTGTATGTCAGAATAAACAAATAAGATTAAGATAAGGATTAAGATTAAAATACTATTCCTCTTCAATTGTTTTTACTTCTTCTTCAAAGGTGAATGTAATTGCTAACATTTATTATATTAAATTGTTTGACATTGTCAAATGATTTCTTTTTTTATTATAAATTAAAAGTTATAAAACAGTAAATTCAGTTTAATTTTTTAATGTTTACCGTGCAAGTATTATATAATTGTACATGAAAAATTGCAATCAAATTCTTTGACTACCGAACTAGCTTCTAGAATATGATATTGAAATTAACTACACTGATAGATAAAATGTTTTAAAAGCAAGATTTTGGTCTCAGAACTAAGATTTTTGGTCTAAACCGCCCGTCTACTGCTTCACAACTGAATCGGCCTCTCTAACCAGAGTCCCGCGATATCACCATTTGTTTAATACGAAATAGTACCTATTTAAGCATTTCTAACAATTTAAGATTTTTATTCTTATATTTATATTTTAAGATTTTTTAGATTAATTATCTTAGTTTTAGTAATTTGGTCTTAAAATAATCTTATTTTAAAAACAAAATATTTAATATGAATGTTCTTGATTATAGAACTTGGTCTCTTTTTTCAGTGTAACTTTTGTGAAATATAATTCTTACTTAAAAATAAAAATAATTTCGTTTGATCATAATTATTTTGGTTAAATACTCTATAATGTGAGCTACAATATTGTTCATTTTATCGAAGCCAAATAGAGAAGAAAAAAACCATTAATCGCATTTCCCAAGTGACAGACTTTGTCTCTGTTCTCTGTTCTCTCCTTCTCTTCCATTGCTCCCTCTGCTCATTTGCAATTGCCATTGAGCTGGCTCGACGATCAAACTACGAGGATTGTAAACTACGAGGATTCCACCCAAACTCATTCTCAATTCATTGATTGCTCTTTCTTTTTATTTTGTGTCATTGGCAAAATGGAATTCTTACGTTGAAACTCAGGTGCAGTTCTTCTTCTTCGTCTTTAGTTGCTGTTGCTGTTGCTGCCACGCCCATTGGACGCACGTTTCTCCCTGAGCGTCAGGCGATGCACAGACTGCGGCAACTTTGCCTTGTCTTGTTGTTGTTGTTGTTATTGTTTCTGCTTCACCTCAGCAGCTGCAATGAAAATACATTAAAATGCAGTTGCAATTGCTTTTGCAGTTGGCATTGCCATTGCCACGCCCACACTCACACTGACGCCCACACTCACACTCACAGCTGTATTCAAGAATGCCAGACGTACTCGCTGCAGTGGCATTCATCAGAGTTATCCTGTATCGTTATCCTCGTGCTTTACATGCAATACGAGCAGCTCGACGGAAAAGCCACTTAGCATTCTCCTCCCCCCGCCCCCTCCTCCACCCTCCTTTTACTCCACATTTTCTCACGGCACTCTCTCACGACTTACTATTGTTGTACACAATTCACATTCATCTTAGAATAAACAACTGAATGAAAATGAATTATATAATTGATTTCAATGCATTTATTTCCCTTCTCTTTCTTATTTCTTTAAAGCGCAGCTTTCACCATCTTCTTCCCCCTCTGGACAGCATTGAGGTAAGTCGAGGAAATTGCAATCATCGGCTGCATTTCGATGGCAATGAAAAACATAGCACACTCGTACATTTTGGCAAGTGAAGTAATTAAATAAAGGAAGATTCTGTTTGGTCCCCCAAAAATATTCAATACATTTTTATTGGGCAGTGCACTATGGTCTGCATGGCGATATTTTTGTAATAAAGTCATTTATTAATGTTGTTCAAATTAACGATTTTTTTATGCTGCCAACTCAAATGTTGCATTACCAAAATTTTTAAATTTTCCAACACTGTTTAGCAAGCAGCTTGGAAACAGAGTTGCTTTGAACAGAGAGCACATGAAACTTTAATTTCAATGAAAACTTTTTTATCTTTGAGATATTTAAACCAAATTGATAGAATATGCATTAAGGTTAGTTTAATACATCCCGACCGAAAAGGGTTCAAATCTGATCACTATATCATATTGCTGTTATGGGACCGATCGGCCCAATATTAAGTCTAAGTATGAAAAATTTTTTTGGTTTATGAGATATTGTATAGGTTACGATATCTCACATATATAAGTTAGACTTATAGATCCTGACCAAAATTGGCTCTAATCAAAGCACTCTATTATAAAGCTGTCACAGGACCGATCGGGCGAAATTCAAGTCTTGGTATGAAAAACTTTTTTTTCATAGTAAGTACAGGCTCTCTGAAAGTAGAGTATGCTCTACTGTAGAAACGCGAGCGAAGCGGATAGTTGTCTTTTTAATTTAAGTAGAAATGTTTTTAAATATGAAAGAAATTCAACAAATAAATTTATATATTTTACTTGCGCCGGCAATAATGATAAAGTTACAATGTCAAATGCAATTGCAAAAATTTCTGATATCCCACAAAAAACCTCTACACGAGGTAAAAGTCTAGAGACGAAAACAATTTCTAGCCCCTAAATTTCTGATATCCAATTTTGTGACGAACAAAATTTAGTATAATATAAAAATTTTAAATAAAAAAATATAAAATAATAAAAAAAACAAACGAAAATTGGCATTCGGCACTGCGCAAATAGTAATTTTTATGTACAAAGAAGCACATTCATTCGTCCCTGAGTTTTTTACTTTTTCCAAAAAAAATCGTCTTCCGGACCATAGTGCAGTGCGATGAGCAGTTAGTTGTAAAATATAACAAAATGCAAAATATTTTGCTTTTACAAAACAACAACAACAAAAAACAGCATTCAAAAAAGAAACAAAAATATATATATTTATGAGAATTTTGGGAATTCGGGGACGCCTTTATTCATTAAGTTAATGCGCATCCTTTTTGCTTGTCATTTCTTTGGCACTTGTTGTGCGTGTGTTAGCAGCAAATAAGAGTAAATGTGTGAGTGTTTTTTTTTTGTGTAATCGAAAACGTTGTCGTGAGGCGTGGCACTCTCGATTTAATGGCAAGGACATTAGTCCTGCTGCTCTCCTAATGTGATGCGTTGTCGTTAAATGCGGCAACCGGAGAAATTGCCACTAAATGTTATTGAAATCGAATACCAAACCACGCCCCCTTATCACTTATATCTTATGTATAATATATACATGATTACATATGTATGTATGTATGTGTGTTCAGCTGCTGCTCAGCGATGCGACGTCTCACAAGGTTTATCTTTTATAATCGCAAATTGATTTGCCGCCAAACATCGAGCAATGGCCCAGAGCTGATTCACTTCCGTCTAGCAGAAGGAAAAGGACATTAGCAATGCAACAATAATGTAAACCATACGCCAGACTGGACAACATACATATGTATGTGTGTGTGTGTCATTTGTTGTGTGGTGTGTTGGTGGATGGTGTATGTGTGTGTGTGTGTGTGTGTGTGTGTGTGTGTGTGACTGCGTCGTTGTGCTTTTGACTTACGAGTGTTGCCCGCAACTAATTCCTAATTATAATTTCAATTAAATATTTATTTTAATTAAAAAGCAACTTCAAATACACAACCCATATCCGTTTGGTAATGCCACTGCCATCGGTTCAACTGTTTTGCCGAGCCAAAGCGACCATGCAGATCTCTACCCAGCACGGCCAACCCAATCGAGCCATCCCAGCCAGAAGCCATCCAACCATCCATACTACCAAACCAAACCATCCTTCAGTCAGACCATTCAGCTTGCCTGCTTCATTAAATTTCATGAATCGCCCGCAGTGTTACCCCGTATCCTGTGTATGTTGTTGATGGCTTTACACACACACACACACACACACACACATACGCACACGCACAATGAGCTTTAGAAAGATATAGAGAGAGACAGAGAGTGAGTAAGAGAGAGAGAGAGGAAACACAGCGAGAGCGACTCTTTGTTGTCTGCTCTGGCTGAAACATGCGAATATAACTCAGCGAATCGCACAAACCCCTATGCACTATATCCCTTTTCCCCCTCTATCCCCATCTCTATCTATATCTATAGCTCCCTCTTTCACTAGCTGACCATGTGCTGGCCTGGCCCGTATCTTGGCTGGCATATCGCTCCACGTTTCTGTTGTTTCAGTGAAAGCCACAAAAACTGTTTGCGCTTTTATTTATTTGCTATTGATTTCCACAGTCCCAGGACGCAATTTGTTTGCAATAAACTTCATAACAATAATTCATGTCCACACAAATAAATAATTCATGGTATTCACTCGATACGAGCCGCTCTGTTGGCACACTGTCCCCCATTTATCCTCTCCTCTTTATCCCCTCTTGGCTGCATTCGCTGACCATCATCAGCTCGATCCAATCCGTGCTTTAAGGCCTGGCTAATGCCTTACCACTGGCTGCTAACGCATATACGCGTATATCTTAGCCACGATAGATAATTTCATTGCGCAACGTTGGGCAGAACGAATGGCCAAGGATATATAGGCCGAAGATATAAGACAATGCGCAGGACGAACATAAAAATCAGTGGTTGGTTAATAAATTCAGCGCGCGTTGCGATAATAAAAGCTAAACATTAAATTAAAAAGGTGTTTCATGTGATGTCAATGCCATTCATGCATGTAAAAGCACTCCCAGAAATATGAATGAGCGCACAGTGTCCGCAAAGCATTGAAACAATTGCAAACATTACGTAAAGGTCCATACTAATAATTAAAATCATTCGATTAGCTCAAATAGTTTTATAATTACTTACAAATGTTACTTAATGTGCTAAATAATGACAATAACAAAAATACATATTTTAAACTTACCAATTATTTAAATCAGTCAAATCAAAAAAATAACATATATTTAACCCGAATATTCCCAGCGTTACCATAAGTAGCAATATATATATGTAGCAATAGGCATTTACTAAAACTTCATTTTCAGACAACATATTAACATTAGATTAACTTTAATTTGATATTCTAAGAGTAATCTGTTGTCTCTAACCGATAAAAAGTTGATTGAAACAATCTTTTGAAGTAAGCTGATCGAAAAATGCGCTTTAATTTGTTCATTATATTCTGCAGTGCAAAAAAAACGGCATTTGGCAATTCAATTTAACTAATTTAAGTACTGAACAATATGCAATAAAAGGTAAAAAGTGCTCTATTTAATTATAAAAAAAAATTAAAAAAAACACTATTTTTCGGTAAGTTTTCGCTTTTTATTTTCGTGTTAACATATAGTAACGCTGGAAAGTACAGGGTTTTTCCCATACATTTTAATCGCATTTTGGTACTGAGAAACTCGAAAAATAGTTGCTCAGGACGATTTGGGTTGAATATATAAATATATTAATGACAACTATATATA
This sequence comes from Drosophila falleni, assembly GCA_035045575.1. NCBI lineage: Eukaryota > Metazoa > Arthropoda > Insecta > Diptera > Drosophilidae > Drosophila > Drosophila falleni. Next base: position 2,209,785 of record JAWNOV010000113.1, on the reverse strand, counting down.
ATAATTGCTTGTCTTTAAGTTTCGACGCTCATTTTTATTCTCTCTTAACTGTCCGTCTCTTTGTCTCACTATTATTTTCATTTTTCGCTGATTCCTCTTTTGAAGCATTTTCTTCGAGCTATTTGATTTTGTGAAATGCTTACCGAGCTGTCAAACATTTCTCAAATGGTATTATTAACTGTGCTACACTGTAAATAACTATTAGAATAGTTGAGTGGTTTTGTGAGTACGTTTGAGTAACTTTACGCTGCGACTCCAGTAATTCTCCGGCTCGACAAGTGGGTTGGGGGGGAGGAGAAAGGCATTTGATATCGCTAAGTAATCGAAAACAAAAAACGATAACCGATGCAGACGCCACAATGCTCATGACATTCCCACAATCAGTGTGAATGTGTGTATGTGTGAATGTGTTTAAGTGTACGTGTGTGTGTGTGTATGTGTGTGTGTGCGTGTGTGTGTGTATGTGTGTGCGTTCTGCCATTAGCATTTCCATAGCCATTGTCATTTCCATTACCCCTTTTTTGCGACCAAGAGAAAGCAAGAGAAGACGATAGGAGGCGACAGAGACATACGCCAAATGTGTCGGACGCTATGCATGGAAAATTGAATTTCCCATTATCGTATAAATGAAAATTAATGAAATTTTTGCGAGCTTCAAGCTCTTTGCTCGCATTTGTAATTCCAGGGCTGGGGGAGTAAAACTTTCAGTGCTGTTAGCTGATTGAATGCATAAAGTGACATGGACTTGGAGAAAGAGATAGAAAGAGAGAGAGAGAGAGAGAGAGAAAGAGAGAGAGAGAGAGAGAGAGAAGAAGGGATGGTCAGTTAGCGAGAGTGGGTGACAAACGAATAGAGACTGGATACTCGAAATAAAGCTGCGACGTTTGTGTTTTGAATTCGCCAATGCCACATTACTCATACGCCACGTGCAGCGCTTTGATTTTTGCTGTGCTGTCATAAAAAGACTGCCAACAGCCGAAGAGTCCTTTCGTTGGATGAATTGGACACTCATTGGAATTGATTTCGTATGTGGCGCATAAGTCAAACGAGTTTCGTATCAATAAGCAAAGAAGGACACACTGACAACAGGCAAAAGCCAGAACTCAAAGCCAATAAGAATGGGGATCGGGGACGGGAACAGGAACGGGTGGCCGAGAGCCGGTCAGTCGGGCAAATATAATAAAAATGGAAAGAAAATAAAATATTTACACATGCGAGTACAAACAAATAAATAAACACAAATAAAATATGGCACGGCGTTGCGATGACAACGATAAGGACAACGACATCGAAATGGACGATAGCCAATTGAGAAAATGAATTTACTATGTACGAAATGGTTAAGTACAAATATGTTGAGGCAGCAACAATACCAATACCAACACCAACACCAAAAGTAACATTAAAGTGCCACAAGCACAGTGGTACTATGTTAATGCACATAGATTGTATTTATGTACATAGAATATACAACTCGTAAAAAGTAAAATCTCCGTGTTTGAATAGAAATCGATTGTAAGAAATCTCTGATAGTAACATTCGATAAATTTAAAGGATACAACAATAGATTCAAGAATACGTACATGACATTTTAAGAAAATAACTTGATAAAATGTTTAATACTTTCATGTGTTAAATACTTCAATATTGATCTAATTTTTAGATTTTATTATTATTATTAGTATGACATAATTAGTTGATTAAAAGTAGCAACATAGGATTTAAAATTTACAATTTTCCAAAAACACAACCGAATACCCATTGCATTAATTTGAATGCAGACTGAATTTAGAGGTCAAACCATGCTCATTACGCTTGAAAATCGATCCAGTTTTGACATATGTTCGAAATGTTGAAGTTAGTCAAATCTTTGACTTTACAAGTTAACATTTTGGTCAAATTTGGCACAACAAGAAAATTAAATATAATTAAATTAAGGTTAACAACACTGATAGATATAATGTTCCAAAATCAAGATTTTGGCCTCAAAACTTAAAATGTTGGTCTAAAAAAGGCGGCGAGATTAAAAGTTCATACAGAAAGAAAACACATCTTGGTTGAAAAAACATTTCCAATAAGACCAAGTTCTTATTCTGATAATAAATGTTCTTACATTTGAAGACAGCAAATTAAAAAAATTAGAAAATTTTTTTAGATTAATGTGTAATACCAGCAAGCTTGTCTTACAATTAAAAGTCTTTTGTAAAAATATTTAAAAAATATTTGTTTGGTTAATTTTACATTCAGCACAGAGCTTTCTACATTTTGAAAAAGCAAACTGCCTT